>CM022537.1:5157658-5757658 GCA_012273795.1 Dendrolimus punctatus
TTTTACTGAATTACGACTTTCTGCATTGCGTTTGGATTTCTTGTGTTCGGTTATATTTGTACCTGTGTTATACGTGTTTTTATAGTTCTAATAAACTCTATAGTAATTCTAACGACATTTTCATTCGAGTCCCGCTAACTCGTAACAATATGAATGGATATTGTATGATACCTAACAATCAGTCTTTAACTTATTTAGATTTTTATTAAAATGGTATGTATGTATCTAATTAACGCTTAACACACAAAACATAACTTTAATTAATTTATAAACACAATTAATTGCTGAATAAATATCTCATTGACACGACCATAAACACATATGATAGCTATCTTTGATATGTATTACAAAACTTATTTAGCTTAGTTTCATTATAATGCAATTTTATGTTGCTGTTTTTATTAAGTATTTCAAATTTGTGTGAAATTTCACGCAACAGAAAGAAATCGCTACATAATGTTATATGAATGAAAAATAATTTATCCTAGTATTATTTATTTTTAATTTAAATTAATTACATATATTGTAATGAACGCATCTTTCAAAACTGAATTGTTGTTAAATCTTTAACGAAACTAAGGATAGGTTCCAACACTACTTTTAAAGTATTTCAAGAATTTATGAACCAACATAAATTATATTTTGTGATTTAAAATAAAACATTGCAGCAGTGGTGTTAATAGAATGATTACATGTATGTATTATGCGAGCGTAACTATTGCAAAGTTGTAAGGAATGAAAAAGTAAATACATATTTTCTATTAAATATACACTCTCAATAAAATTTGTTACATAATACTACTATAATACTTAATACAAATAACAAACCGGTTTGTTAACCGTATGTATGTATACATATACATACAAAACAAATAAATCGACAAATCAAAAAATGTTATCAGACCTTTTTTGCAGTGCGTTCAATTCTCTATAAAGATTGGAACAGCGATTTATCAGTCAACCAGTCGTTTGAACGGTACAGATATCAGAAGAAGCAAAAAAAAATCCTGTGTTATTCTTATGGGAATTAAAAAAATGCGATGAGGACAATCTTAATATTAATATTAAGGGCTCATCTTTTCACAGATTTTTTTTTACACCCAAAAGAAACTTATGAGCCTGTTTGGAAAAAAATTTTTTTTTTTTTGGATCACCCTAATATATATATATATATATATATATATATATATATATATATATATATATATATATATATATATATATATATATATATATATATATATATTATGTATGTATATATATATATATATATTTTATGTATGTATGTATGTATATATATATATATATATATACACACTTTTAACTACCTGGACTAAAATGCAGCAAGAATCGGGTAGTCTTCGTTTGGAAATGGGAGTTGAATGGAACGGTTCTCCAAGTTTTGTGTTTTGCTGTATAAATCCCGCACTAACAAAACATATACTTAGGTATATATTATGTACTTAGCTACTTATACGACAAAGATATCGGAGATCTGTTGCATTAACGTATATTTTATTTTGCTCTATGACTTTATTTCATTACAATTTATCTATTGACGGATATTCATATTTAAACTAATTGTTGTCAAAATCATCGTAGGCAAGCGCACGCGCATACATCGCCCTTGAACTGATTAAAGTATCGATTATAATCATTTATCAATTTTCGGCGATCACTATGTAGATAAATATTTAAATTAACCGGATATATCAGTCTGCATGACAGTGTATTGCAAAACTGTTTTGCTGTTGTAAACGACACCAACATCTTTGAAAGTACAAATAGGTTTAGTGGTTAAAGAACTGCAGTCGTATTATCCTCGCAGATTGGTAATGCGCTGGAACCTTTTCAAATTAACATTCACGTGACGTCATCCTCAACTCGATATGTATGCGTACTCGCCGGCCAGTGATGCTAAGAGTACTGAGTGTTCGGCTATGGTTACGTCAGCAAAATGGCGGCCAGGCGCAATAGCAATTTGCGGGGATAATATTTCTGTCGTTTTTAATCCCCTTTCTAGGCTATTAGTCAATTAATTAATACGTCTACTTGTTAATAAGCAAAATATGCCATATATAATAAAATATTCTAAAACCAATATTAGAGGACTAATTCCTCTTTGTTAATTCGGATGAATTAACCAGTGATATAAATAGAAATATACTTCAATTATGTCGTAGTAACGAAAGTATTCGTTTCGTTTTATTTCACTTCTGTCATTCAACCAAATTGATACAACTTGGTTGATCATTTTAATATCAGTAGAAGACAACAAAATAGTCCAAGTAAAAGTAACACTATTGAAGTGAAGCTCTTTAGAATCGTTGTGACTTGAAACTCGATGAAGGGGAAAAAAGAGATATTAAATAATTTAAACAATATGGCCATAAATATAGAGTTGGAAATATTTAGAAGTTTTGAAGTTCATAAATCCAATTTAAACAAGAGCATTTGTTTATTATTTAAGTTACCATAAGCCTCTCGTGTCATTTATTCAAATTATAATCCAGGAATCTGAATGTATGCTATAATACATCTTAAATATGTAATATTTTGAATTAAAATATAACATATATGTGGAAAGAATGTATGCTGAAAGAATGACTAAACAGATATACAATGCAAAAGTGGATGGATGCAGAAGTCACGGAAGGCCACGACACACCTTCCATGATCAAATTGATCGTGTACTAGCTGAAGGTGATGTCAGGAGCCTTACGAACAGACGAGCGTGCATGACAAGAACTATGAATGTCAAAGAAGCAAGTGAGGTGTGTAAGAATAAGCCTACATGGCGCTCTGTTGTTCGTGCCTACCCCGCAAGGGACCTGGCGTGAAGTTATGTATGTAAAATATAACATGATTTATGAGCTTGGTAAAAAAAATATATAGAAATAATAAACCTCATAACACTCCTGATACTCTATATTTATCTCCTTCTCTCGTAGGCTACTTTTTAAAAGTTTCACTTATCCCGTGTGTGAATTGCACACACACACTTTCTTTGTGTCTAGCGTTTTAAAAGAACTATATACTTATAGAGTGAAGATAAACACTAGGAATGACAATTTAAAGCTAATAAAACACTTAAAAGCTAGTAAATCATATTATTATTATATCACTATTATCATATTTTTTTTATAAAACAAAGCGTTTAAATTGTAAGTATTTATTCAGCCTAATTGTACTGGTTTTAATATATGGTGAAACAATAAAGTTTCTTCTCACTTTCATATTATTTATGCACTGTTTCAGAACTAAATAAATAAGCTTCCACAGATATTATGTACGTAAAATAAAAAGGAATCGACATATCTATAATATATATATATATAATAATATATATACGTGAAGCAAAAACTTTGTACCCCTTTTTACGAAACCTGCGCGGACGGAGGAGTATTAAATTCCGCACACTTATACTATTACTGGGGAGCTGTTATTATATTACTGGGGAGTTTGTTGCGCCGCTTCTTCTCCTTTAACAGTAACTAAAATTGCCTTGGAAGCGGTGGTAGATTTTGAAATAAATAAATTCATTTTCATTTTCATTTTCATTATAGTTTATACAGAGAGAAAGCGACGTATGCTAATATTTTTATAAAATTATGAATAATAAATACATTAAATCAATTAAAAAACCATTAAACACACTACCATGTATTTGGCACAGACACACGCACATAAACTCTTTTGTTTATTGACAAGTCAAATTAACAATGTAGCCTTGGCGAAATCTGTGATTATAGATTATATAGTCTTTGACATAAACTATGTTGTCGAATTTAGAACACTTGCGCCCACTAGTATAAAGAAATATACAAATAACAGTATATTTTCGTTTTCAATATACGTTATTTTATCTAATTAAATAAATTAGACATTTGCTGAGGTTAGGAAACCCACGCATTTTTATTGGGCAACAGAAAAGAAATCAACACGCGATTAATTAAGACCACACATCAATGTTCATACTCTGATTTGTTAATATTTAATGTTACTTTAGATGCGAAAGGATATCAAGGTGACTTTTGTTGTGGTAATAAAAAAAACTAAGAGAGTACAGAAAAATGCTAACATGATTTAGTACTTATTACTTCTTATGAGCTGGCAGTAGGTTTTGCAGAGTTACGAGTTAGCGGGACTCGAATCAAAATGCCGTTAGATTTATTATGGAGTTTATTACAAGAATACAAACACGTATAACACAGGTACAAATATAACCGAACACAAGAAATCCAAACGCAATGCAGAAGGTCGTAATTAAATAAGTTCGTCAATATTAGATTCCCGATAAGATACACAGGTCACGCCTCAATCGTAGTTGTAGCTCAACTGACCCTCTCTCAATCAGGCCGTCGTTTTATACTTCACAATTGAAAATGTGCCCGCCCGGCAACGTCGACACAATATCCTAGAATTAGCTTGTAGTTGTACCGCTACACATGGTTAAAGATGCTCCAGAGCGAGTACAATAGGACAATAGGCTATTCTCCACAATAACTACTAAAGTATGCCAATAAATAAGACGTGAACAAAAGAAGACGATTATAAAAAGGATTACAATTAGTTCAAATACCGACAAGTAATAAAATGTACTTTTACAGATCTGTACGTGGAATTTTGTCTTTGTCGGGGCCCAAGTTGTAACAGCAGTATAGTAACTGAGGGCATCGTAGTAATAGGTGATAAAGATGACCCATCGGGGGCGAAATCTAGTAGGTTATACAAATAGCGAGCAAATATACAACCTTGAAAACTTGAAACTTTCCTTCAAAGATAAAGTAGACAAAGTTTGACGTTAATGTGACTAGCATAATAAAAGCGTAATTAAGGCTCTCAGAGTTTTTCACAGTGGTCGGTATTTATACAAATTACAGTAAAAAATATCAAGTGATTCATTTTTAATATTTATACACGACCTTGATCAACAATTTTTCTCAATTACCCTACATTATTTAAATTTATTGTTTCTTTTAACACAGAAAAGGGGTATTTTTATGTATTCTCAACTCCAGATTATAACATAAAATCAATTTCTCACAAAACATTCGAGTATTATGCGACAATTTTATGTTGTAACATAATTGAAACGAGGCCAGACGTAAAGTAGCGCCTACTATAATATGTGTTATTATGTTGCAATTGCTGTTTTTATAATGATTTCTTTTATTTGATTCGGGGTTCGTATGAGTTGTTGGCCATGACAAAAACTTAATAAGTCTTACTGTTACAATTTAGTTTGATCGCACATATTTCCATTGACCAATGACAAGTAGGAGGCCGATATCGATAGTGACAGGACGTCGCCGGAAGTCGACCATTAAATGTTTTGCTATTGATTAGCTCTTAACAATTAAAAGATGTTTATACATGTATAAGTATACACCTGTTTCAAGCCAATAAATGTACAAATATATTAGTGACAAAATAATTGTTTGTATTTGTGATGCGACTTCGTCCGCGTGGATAGTTTTTTTAATTATCCCACGGGAACTTTTTAATTTTTCACGATCATAGTATCCTATATGTTGACCAGGAATATAAGCCACCACCATACAAAATTTCAGTTAAATTCGTCCAGTTTCGGAGATTAGCCCGTACAAACCGAGAAACTAAAAATTTGAAAAAAAATCTAAATTAGTTCAGACTCAGTTTTTAGCATTATTTTTTTTATTATATGTATATGTTATATTGTGATATTATATTGCAAATTTCAGTGATTAAATTGTAATTTTGTAAAAATCGTATAAGTTTGGCTTCGGGAATTGTGTAACGTGCACTAGGATACGTTTTAAAATCTGCGAGAACGAAATCCAATGCAGAATTATTTTTTAGTACACGTGCTTCTGTGGAGTTCTACATATACATATTTTGTGGAAAAAATCAGACCCAAACATTAATCATTGACGTGATTAAAATGAATTTATATAATGATATTTTTATTATAAAGAGGAGACAAATATTTATTTTTATAAATACAATAAAATTGAATGTATAAGTAATTATGCCAAAGAATTTAGGTGGAGATTCCGTAATAGGAGAGGACACTGTTGTATCATAATTGATGCCAATGGAAAAGCACATTTCGAGCCATGATACCTAATGCCTAATAAGTCAATTGAATTATTTAAAATGGTTTATCTCTTGGACCACTCTAGTGATTACATTCACGGACAATTGTTTTAGCTAATTGATATTTTACACGCTAGTTAATGAAATTAGAGCATCTGTTTGGTAACTAGCTGTTATAACCAGTTTGTAAGCAGCCTTACTAAACTGTTTATATGTATGATAGATATTTCTCTATAGCAGGTCTAGACGTTTATGATTTTATCACTGAATGCGATTGTAATTCCGATTACGATGTAGCATATAATTAGGTTTATAAATAAATAAGTACAATAAAAAAACAACAATATCAAAATAATGAACCATAATGAATCAATTTAGTTGAAAGGCACTGAAATAAAAAGATACAACGATATATAATCACATTAAATAATTCAAGTTTATTTTTACATGGATCGCTTTGTCCAAATCAAATTTTGAAAATGATAACAAAACAAATACCTATAAAGCGTGATACGAAAGAGGTATAGCTCTTAGTATTAAGCAGGAAGATTGATGTATGTGAGAGAAGAGGTATGCCAAAATGAGGTGACATGATTTGTGCTATAACAGAGGACTTATGCCAGTAAAGATGAATTATAATAGGAAAACACCTTTATTGCTAACCTCAACGTGACCGAGAGGAACATAGAAAGAGGAACTACTTAATGCGCTCATGTTGACAACACGTGGAATCTATTGCAATATTTTTGATATAAGCATTAAGAAAGACATTCATATGAGCAAAATCTATCAACTTTAAAAGGCAAATCTAAATAGCGCGTTATGTCGAGCTGTGATATATTACTTCTTTCCTGTCTGTATCTATTTGTATTAACATACCTAAGAAATTAGAACTATGTTGATATATTATAAATTTATGTTTGCGAAGACTCTCTGACTGTATAATAAATTAACTTGTAAAACGCTTCCATGATCAAAATTCTTAATATAAACTACTTTATTCGCATTAAATCCCGTCCCATTCAGAGTAATATAATGATTCATTAAATATGTGCCGTTACATTGTTTGTATGTATGTAAGAGTATTAAAATTACCTAACCATTTTAAAATACGAAAATGTCAATATTTTTATTACAAACTAAAAATTAAATTTACATAGAGATTGATTGTCAATTAAACTTTATGTGTATGGCCGTATATGTTATATCTATTAATTTCTACACACAATAGTAATAGGGTTACACCTAACAGGCGTAACAGATTCACGCATTAACTTTTTGATTGCATAGAAAGTGTAAATAAAGCAAAAGTTTAATGGAATACGCGCACTTATCTGTGAACTACTTTGTTATTATAAACAGAAATACATAGTTTCGTTCCCGACACGGTGCTGTTGTCATGTCTGACGAAGCAATTTTACTAATAACATATTAGAGTCCCATAGCAGTTTTATAAAATTGTTATAGCCGTCAATTCGTCCGATTATGTATATATGTTATAGTCAAAGGTCGACATGTAGTATCTTCCCGAAACGACTGGTTTATTCTAAGTTTGACCAAAGCCTTGCGATATAGCCCGAAATAAATTCCAATTTCGACCTTTGAATTAAATGTTTTTTTATATTCAAATTCAAATTCAAATTCAAATTCAAATTCAAATTCAAATTCAAAAATTTTGACCTAAATAAATAAATAAATTTACTAATAGTAAATTTAGGCTAAACAAAGATACTATGTATCTGCCTTTTAAGTTACGAAGACGTATAGCTACTTTGTTAGCATTTAATATACAAAATCATGACAAAGTTATGTATGATATAACTGATATATATGACATAAATTTTAATAATAACATTAATGTTTTTAATATTAACTCTACTGCAAGTCCTAGCACTTTAAACTGCTAGATATGACCAACGCTAAACCTACTTCTAATCTAAATATAGTTCACCAAAATATACAGGGTTTAGCAGGTAAAGATTTAGAAATTGAACTCTTTTTAAAAGAACATAAGGTTCATGTCCTATGTATTACAGAACATTGGCTTAAACCTTTTCAAGTCATAAACTTCATAGAGAATTATACAGTGATAAGTGCATTTGTAAGAAAGTCCGCTATACATGGTGGATCACTTATCTTTGTAGCAAATGATGTAAAATGTAAAGAGCGTAGAGACATTATGTCCCTTTCTGTTGAACGGACTGTGGAGGTTTCCTGTATTGAGCTTGAGCGCTATGTAATTGTCTGCGTCTATCGACCCCCCACAGGAGATTATAATGTATTTGAAAGCACAATGGAGGACTTATTAAGAAAATTAAATAAAACTAATAAATTGCCTATAGTTTGTGGGGATTTTAATGTTAATTTGTTGGAAATGTCATCAACTCGTTCCAAGATCATTAATCTTTTCAAATCGTTCAATCTTATACATGTCTTTAATGAACCTACGCGTATAACTGCCAATTCAGCAACCTGTTTGGACAATATATTTTGTAGTTGTGAAATAATCGACAAATCAGTCTTAGATGTACTACGGTCGGATCACTGTGGCCAGTTTATATCAATACCTTTTGATAGTATTAAAATCAATTCTAAATTAACCTGTAGGCCAGTGAATAATTATCGCTTAAGAACCTTTAAAGATAATTTATCCAAAACAATTCCTACTTTGGATCTCAGCAGCGAAGATCCAAACAACTTGTATAGTAATTTCTTCGACATTATACAAGCTGAATTTGAAAACACATTTAAAACCAAAATAATCAACAAAAGTAATAAACTTAAGTTTAGTGATTGGGCTACGAAAGGTATATATAAAAGTCGAATGAAACTGTATGAGTTATACAGTGAAAAACAATTTAATCAAAATCCAGACTTCCTTCACTATATTAAAAAGTACTCTAAGACCTTTAAAAGAGTGTGCATCGCTGCCAAATCTCTATATTATAGTAACAGAATTAAAAAATCATCAAATATCATTAAGACAACTTGGAGTGTTATAAATGATGCTTCCGGCAAGATTTCACGTCGAGATGATGCAATTCAACTTGTAATCAACAATAACACCATTAGTAATAACTTTGAAATTGCACAAACATTTAATGAATACTTTAGGGATATACCAACTTTAATAACTAGCTCTTTGTCATCATCACCACTGGAAGCTGAGCTGCTGATGACACAGTGCGTTGATCGATGTAATATCACATTCAAATTTAATCATATAGATACAGATGATATTGTAAAAACGTTTAAATCGTTAAATATTAAAAACACAGCTGACTTTTGGGGTATATCCTTAAAAGTATTAAGTGACTTAATATGCACTATTGCGCTACCACTAGTACAAATATTTAATCGATGTGTAGATAAAGGAGTATTTCCTGACTTAATGAAAGTTAGCAAAGTTATTCCTATATTTAAAAGTGGAAACAAAAACGACCCCTCCAACTTTAGGCCAATTTCTATTTTACCAACCTTAAGCAAGGTTTTCGAAAAAATAATTTTAAATCAACTGCTCTCACATTTTAATATTAATAAATTAATTCATGCAAAACAGTTCGGGTTCACCAAAGGTCGTTCCACTACCGATGCAGGTGTTGAGCTTCTAAAACACATTTATGGTGCTTGGGAAGGGACACAGAATGCCATTGGTGTATTCTGTGACCTGTCCAAGGCATTCGATTGCGTTGAACACGTGACCCTCCTGAAAAAGCTCAATTATTACGGTATTTATGGCGATTCTCTCAATCTTCTGTCGTCTTACTTAAACAATAGATCCCAAAGCGTTGAAATTAACAATATCAAATCTCGTGAGACTGGCATATCTATGGGTGTGCCTCAGGGCTCTATTCTAGGTCCCTTCTTGTTTTTGATATATATTAATGATTTGCCATATTTTATTAATGATATGTGTGAGGTAGTGTTGTTTGCTGATGACACGTCACTTATATTTAAAGTAGACAGAAATAAACAGAACTTTGACGACGTAAACAACGCCTTAACCCAAATATCTAAGTGGTTTACCGTAAATAACTTATCACTCAATCCGAATAAAACTAAATGTGTTAAGTTTGTTATGCCCAATGTAAAAGAATACGATGTTAATATTTCCCTTAACGACACTAGACTTAACCTAGTAGATTCAACTGTATTCTTAGGCATTAACCTAGATCAGAAACTCCAGTGGGGCGCTCATATATCTAGTCTCTCAGGAAAGCTTAGTTCTGCTGCATATGCGGTCAGAAGAGTTAGGCAGTTCACTGACGAAGAGACTGCTAGACTAGTTTATTTTAGTTATTTTCATAGTGTCATGTCCTATGGTATTTTACTTTGGGGCAACGCTGCTGACTTGGAGACTATATTTGTTTTACAAAAAAGAGCCGTAAGGTCAATTTACAACCTCGGCCCTCGGGTGTCTCTTAGGGAACGCTTTAAGGAAAGCGGTATTATGACGGTCGCCTGCCAATATATTTTCAATAATATAATTTATATTCGTAATAATTTGAGTGCCTACAAGCGGTATAAGGATGTTCACGATTTCAACACCAGGCATTGTAATAAACTGATATTGCCATCTTTTAGATTACAAAAAGTATTGTCTTCTTTCTTGGGGGTTGGTATACGCTTCTTCAATAAGATTTCGAGTGAAATGTTAGATCTGCCCTTCACTAAATTCAAAATCAAAATAAAAAGTATCTTGCTTAAAAAGGGATACTACACTATTGAAGAATATTTAAATGACAAAACTTCATTTACATAACAGCTCGCTCCAACCTCTTATACTGTGTTTTGTACGAGTATAACCTTTTTATCTTGCCGTACTTCTAAGGAATATATGGAGATATGTTGCAAAAAAAGTAATTACGTTACGTCTTTATATTTATAACTATAATTATTTTCTATCCTTTTATTGCGCTTTTGTCTTATTGAATATGCACTATTTGCTACAACTCCATTAATTCTTCAAAAGTTATTCTGTAACATAATTCTGTATTAAATTTAAAAAAAAAGTACTTAAATGTAAAAAATAGAACAACAAATATAAAGAAAAACAATTTTTAGCTAGACGTGTTGCTGGGGAGTTTCTTGCCGCTTCTTCTCCTTAACAGCAATAACACGTTGCGAAGCGGTGTACATAGACTAGGAAGTAAAATTAAATTTTAACCTATATGTATGACCTTCAAAAAGTGTTCTCCAGTGGAACTTATTTTGAATAAAAACTTTTGAATTTGAATTTTGAATTTGAATTTGAATTTGATAGCGTTTTAAAGTGTAATTTAAATATTTTTCTATATCTGCCTTAATTATATACAGATAGAGATAAAATTCATTTGAAATCTTTTAAGCTTTACTTAAATTGAAAATTAATACTAAAGGGCAAAGAGAAATGTGTTTTATTTCAAATTAAATAAGGTTGAATTTTATGTGTATATCTGTTTTAAGTGTGACTTTCGTTTCATCGATTTTCAAATCAGAACGATCTTAAAGAAATTTCACGTAAAAAACACGTATTCCAATTTTCACTGATTGATAACAAATTTTATGTAATAAAATGAGTGTTTTTTACCCGGGAATCCTTTGGGCATTTAGCCGGAAGCGGTTTGAAGTTTTTCGGATGCATAAAAATTAGCTTATTCCAACACAGTTTCCACTAAAACGATAGAACGGCAATTCTTATGAAGTCTTAGCTCTAGCGATCTCCACTCGTGTCGGCTGGCTAAGGCAAACTCAGAGCCGGGGGCCTTGCCTTGGCCCCCGGAGTCAGGTCCCAGTTGTCGCTACTTACCTAAGGCTTCGCCACAAAGCCCCCCTGCGGATTATATTATTACTATTAAATTCGTTAGCTCTTTGTAAATGATGAAATGAAAACATAGTAACTTATTTGTCAATATCCAATCGTGAAATGGTTTAATCCCGGATATATACGAAGCAACCATTTCGTAAGCTATAATCCGCTTTACTTACCTTACTTCCTCTGTCGCTTGACCTTCGACAGTACTTATTTTGATCTACCTGTCATACAGTTGCACTAATTGGCTGCGGAATTGCTACAGCCCGATGTATGAAAAACACACTGTCATAAATATTCAGTGTCAAACATGCGAAAACATTTTTTTATAAAACGGAAAGAAACATACGAGAATGTAGAATATAAGACAAAAGTGTAACAGTTATAAGTTTTTGTACAAAAAGGGAGTGATAATAAGAAGAATAATATAATAAGTACACACTCTATAATCCCAAACAATCTTAAAACAAAAGGTCTTAAAAGAATAAAACAGTTTCCGACACAACTATAGTCGGAGGGAGTTACATAAAAAATATATACGAGAAAGTCAAAATTTAAAAGTTGGGTTATGTCATTAACTGAGGTATCAAAATTAAATGAAAATACTTTTTATATGTACATTTGAATACGCTTCAAACTTTTATTTTCGTTTTTTGTCTATTGCGTCATTTCGATGACCATCAACGAGTGAAAGAAAACTTTATTCATTTTAATTATCTGATTAAATAAGACTTTTAGTACGCATTGTATTTATAGAACAAAAGTGGTCTAACTGGCATAATATGGCTATTTGGTATAAATGTTCTTAATATATTGTTACTAGTGCCGGAGTCGAATTATAATGCCGTTGGAATTACTATAGAATTTATTAGAACTACACAAACACGTATAACACAGGTTCAAATATAACTGAGGACAACCAGTACGAACTGCACGATTCAATAACACGCGCCAAGTCCGTCACTATATAGCTTATCGAAGGTACACGCCTTGCTCGTACCGTAATCCTCGCTTTACTGACTCACCCCTCCGTTTGAGCATTCTTTTATAGCTATACAATATACCAACCGACCGCGTGGACTGACTTTTCCAAGAAAACGTAATCTGCACACCTGCGGCCATAAAAGAGTACAATAACAATAGGATGTTTTTCTTAATTACAAATTTTCAAATTTGTACACACAAAGTAAACAAAAGAAGTCGAAATGCGGGGAAAGGTAATATAAAAAATATACATACAATATATAAATAAACTACAGGTGTGCTGTCACTTTGTCGGCACTCGGTCGTAACAATATCAACACTGTGCTTTTACAATTTTATAACACTAAAGAGAATTTTAACCCTGAAACATTACAGGAGGGCGTAGAGCGGCCACTTTCATAGACCCTCTGCAAATATGACCAATGCCAAAATAAAGCCCAACTTTTGATATTTTTTATACCTAGCAGTAAATTCGGACACGTGTTAATTTCACTAAGCGATTTGCCAAAAGCAGTCGCTTAGGCCCCCAATTCTTACTTTTGTAATCACATTACCAAGAAGCGGCTACCTGTTCAGGTTACAACCGAAAAGTGCGTAATCAAACAATTACTCTAGAACTATCATTGGTAAGAACAATTATCTTCAATCACCAATGCAATATACGGGCAATGATTATATTTTCGTGGATGTACGTACTACTAAATGGTTTCGTAATAATCCAACCATCATACTTATTTTGTCCAAAATTTAAGGCAAAATTGCTGCTTGGATCCGTTAAATGTTCATGGAAATCCTTTTTCAAACTTCATTCGAGGTGAGTCAGTTGGCATCATATCAAATTATTCAAAACATTCAGAAATCTATTTTTCTTATTTTGCAGCCATACATTGCTAGTAATAATATTGTAGGACTACCAAGTAAACAATATTAAGATTTTTCATATTGTTACAACCTAAGCGCCGACAAAAACAAATTCATACCTGCATATCTGTAAAAACACATTTTATTACCCTATTATGATCGTCTACTTTTGTTTACTTATCTATTGGCATGCGCTTACTAATTATTCTAGAGAACGATCCGTTGTTTTATTGTACTCGTTTATGGCGGTTGCGGCCGGGTAATTAACCAGGTGTGTCGGATTGAATACGAGCACATTTCTATTTGCGAGGTATAAAACCAGAGCCTGATGGAGGGAGGGGCAGTCGACCGAGAACCACGAGCGAAGCGAGACGTGTGTACAATCGGGTATCAATAAGTGACGGACTTGGCGCGTTTTATGAAATTACGATCTTCTATATTACGTTTGAACTTGTTGTGTTCGGTTATATTTGTACCTGTGTTATACGTGTTTGTATAGTTCCAATAAACTCTATAGTAATTTTAATAGCATTTTATACGAGTCTCGCCGCACGTAACAAAATGTTAAATAAATTAACAGGATGATAATCACTGCTGGGGTGTCATTAATGTACTTTCCCCTACAGAAGAAATAATTCGGTTGTCGCAATACAAATAGTGCGTTTTTTACATAACAGTTGGTATTTGTAATACGCGAACTCAGTTAATAGTTTGCACGTAAAATATTAAAACATTATAAGTTGTACTTATTCATTAATTACGATGAGACTAGTCATCCTAACTAGTGCTTGTTTGCCATTTGCAACTAGTTGCCTAAATGGTTTTGAGATAATACAAATAATATATAATATACATTATAGATTTGAATTTTGGGAAAAGCATTATGCGTTCCATAAGCACACTTTCTTGGTATGTCCGTAATGTTAGAATACTACATGCTAACGACCGAGATTATTAGTATATGAAACCCTCCAAACCGCCTGAATTTGATTGATGGGTATAGAGCGTCCTATGTCTGAAATAAAAAGGTCGAAACCAAAGAATCGATATTTACTTATAAAATGATCAATCATCAATTAATCACTACAATGACTTAAACACGTCTTACAATAACTAAATATTTGTTATTATAACAATCGCATCTGATTTATTGGCCATTCCATATCAACTATTCAACTTTATTACGACAAAACACAATAGCTAACTGATATTTAATAGGTGCTATTAATTAACCGTTTTAAAACAACCTTAATGGTTGATTAATCTCGTCGAGTTTGGCAGATGGTTCAGTTGCATAAGAGTTGTCTAGACCAGGTGCGACCGATTGCTTATTTGGCAAGCATTAGGTAATTTAATATATTTTTTCATCACAACTAAAAAGCAGATCGGTGAAATCGAAAAAAAAATCGAGTTGCCAAGGTCACTTTTTAAGCGACTTCGAAAAGGAGGTTCTCTATTCGACTGTATGTTTGTTGCGCGATTACTCCGTCCGAAAAAACTCTTCCATCTCCGAAAGAGTATACTTCTGAGGTGGTCCCATTGTGACAAAGCCTGGATCTGATGACTAAATCCCAAGGAAATCGAGAGAAACCCTCGAAAATTGTTATAAGATTTCTTAGTCAATTTTTTATCTCCACAAACTGTTACAATAAAGGGGGAGAAAAAAAACATAACTATAGGCGGAAAAGCTAAGAGCTTGAGCTCTTAGCTCTTAGCTAGTTTGAACTAGGAAAAAATCCTGCCATTATGACACTCCTAATGCTTCACCTCCAACTTAAATATATATAACATGTGAGTAGTATAAGTTATATATATGAATTATATAAACGGGTGCCTATTTTCAATTGTTTTTATTCAAAACAGTATACTCCTGAACGGGTCACACCAAGTTAGGATCTGGTGAGTGGATCCCAGGGAAATCGAAAGCAACCCACAAATATTAGAAACACGTACAACATGTTTCATATACACAGTCTTATTTTCTAAATATTCAAGTATTTGGGTAACCGTGTAGTATTATTATCCGTGCAAGAACGGATAAAGAATACAATTTCCTGCGGCCGGGCGACTTGTCGTAAGAGGCGACAAAACAACCCACAGCCAGGTGGTAGGACATTCGCCCGACTGGATGGCTACCACTCTTGCTCGTATGTCGCCATAACAACCTTGAGTTGTGTTCCGATATTAGTGGCCAGGTTCCAGTCTCCCTCAAAAGAGCAGCAGCGCATTTGTAGCACCTATGGTGTTGCAAATGTCCATAGGCGATGGTAACCGCTTTCCATCAAGTGAGCCGTCTGCCTGTCTGCTGAACTCCTGCAATAAAACATTTTAAAAAATAAAAAATATTTATTTATTTTTAGTTTTGCGAATTTTGCGTATCTCTGCATATTTCTTTCTTAACCTTAATATCGGTAGAGAAAAATTCCATTTTTTATGTTTTGCGGGCGCGATGTGATGGCCGGGAGAAGGCAAAGGGACGAGAAGAAGAAGCAAGGAAGGAAACTCACCTCGCCACCAGTCCGCCGTCACGTCCCCCGGGGGTTCACAATCTCACTAGGATTTCGGATCTTCTGATTTTACGTTACGTAATTTATATGCGATGACAACAGCCGTGACAGTTCTGTCTATGTTTCTTGTTATGCGCATTCTTCATTTAAAGTATTATTCTTTTCTTGATGGCGAGGGTGGGGAGGAAGAATTTACAAGAAGGTGTTCCTCGGCGCAACCATGTTTCCTTGTAAGCAATTTGGTAGATGTGCAAACGGATCCACTTGATGGCATTTGCCAAACCATGTAAACAGTTTCGTTACCGTCCCCATAGACATATGCAGCACCATGGAAGGCGACGTGTTGCCTCCTCTTTGAGACTTTGAATACCTGTCCGGTCTTAAGTAGGTGCGTCATTTCTGTATTTCTATTTGGATGATGAAAAGAGAGCATATAATCGTAAACTTGAAGTGATTAATAACATTGGAGATCGTCGTATTCTTTCATTTCTGTGCCTGTAACCTAAATTGATTCAATTTGGTTAAATGGTCTAATTTCAGTATTAATTTTATGTAGTTTATAACAAACTTTAACCAGTAGTAAGGCGAATAGATGGACAATAATATGGAGAAAACAAACATTTATAAATTATCAAAGATCTTATGTTCGTAATAAACTGTATTACAAGTAAACTAGCATTTGCTTTTTTTTCGATCCTAGCCGGAACGCATGCACCACTTGTCAATTGTCTGATCTAATGTTCACATTGTTAGAATTACCACATGCTAACAACGGTAAAGTAAAACATCGTGCTGCATCCTGCACACATCGAGATATCTGATGTTTCGAACCTGCAAAGCCGCCTTGGACAAGCGTGGCGGGAATACTGTCTGCTCCCCCTATAACGGGAGGCCCGAGCCCAGTAGTGCAACATCTATAGGCTGATATTATACACTTTTTACAACTTAATTACTTCAATTTACACGAACATTTGACACAGACTACATAGGTGCTTTTTTCTATGAATAAAGTGTCAAGAAGAGGATTTCGTTACGTTCTAGTAAGAAGTTTCCTTGAAGTATATGTCTAATTATTTTGTTACGAGATATTTATATCTTTAAAAATAAAATTCAACCCAGATAATATATTTATTATATAATATTAAGATTCTACTTATTATAATGAAATTAGGTTTCACGTGGATAATAAAGTTAACATACGCAATATAATGGAATTAGGTTCCACGTGGATAATAAAGTTAATAGTTATGAAAACTTTTTAGTTAGCAATAAACTTGTTAACATTTGGTTACAAATGCTATATTTTAATGTAATTTTAGAAACAAAATGTGCATGTAATGTAAACAAATTAATTATTTATGAAAATAACTTTCTAACTGGACCTTGACAGCACTTGCGACGCAATTTCGTAAAATTTTTATATTCCTGTCTATATTGTAGGTGACGAAATTTTATAACTCTTCACTGGTATTATTGCAAGTGTGGGTTGGCAAACGCATAGACGTTGCATGTGATGGTAAGCAAATATCCAAAGCTGTAGATATCAAATGTCTTCTCTACACCGATGATCAGGTTATATTATACTTGCATCATCAGAAATAGAGTTACAGGTGACGAGGGGCCTTTGGAGGAAAGGGTATGCATATTAATGTTAAAAGACGAAAGTTATGGAGTCTAAAAGAGATGAAAGTATGCAAATTATGTATAATGTAATATACAAGTTGAAACAAAAATTTAGAGCAAATCACAATATTTTTTTTATTTAGGCTTACATGCTTACCAGAGACGGAAATTATGAAAGTTACATCAGATAAAAATTAAGTGCAGGTTATAAGGTGAATTTAGCGCTTCATTAGTTTATGAAAAGCCAGAAAGTCCCTGTAAAGGCACGTTTCGCTGTCCATCAAGGTGTTGGTAGCAACACTAATGTATGGCTGTGAAAGTTGGATATAGCAGAAGAAGCATAACAGTAAGATAAACGCTTTCAAAATGAGAGCTTTGAGAAGTGTGTGTGACGTAAGGATGAATGATATGTATGATAAGTAATAATAAGAATTGAAAAAAGAATGTTAAAGCGGTTTGGTTATGTAAAAGAATAGATAAAAATAGACTGACAAAACAAGTGTATGACAGCATTATGAATAGTAGAGTTGGTACCTGTAGACCATGACGTCCAACACATCACGATCAAATAAGAGAAGTGTTAAAAAGAGGTTAGGTAAAAAGCATCTTAGATAAATGAGCATGCATGAAGAGATTAATGTAAGTAGATGGAGCGAAAGTTGTTTTTTTAGGAGCGTCCCAAATGGATCTATAGTTTCTGCCTCATCATGGGAAAAGGGCGTGATAAGGGTAGATTAGCATCTTGGTTTTGGCTTGCAATGGTGTAAGTTATCAAGTTTTAAGAAAAGATTCATATTCCTTTTTTGGCTTTTGTAGAACAATACATGTCATGATTATCAACCAATTGTTATTCGCTGATAAACATTAGACATAATTCCTGCCAAGTTTGCGTCACATATCTCGATCCTCGTTGATAGTAAAAATGCAGTTAGGTTAAAGTTCTTTGGTAGACAACTGCATACCTGACTTTAAAAAAAATATATCATTAATAGTTTAAGGAAATGTCACTATCACGGCACCTGTAGCAGTATTTAGTCCTGTAACAATAACAAAGGGGCACCACTGGTTTTAGACAAATTTCAACTACGTACATTTAGAGACGATTTCAAAATTTAATTCAATCTTCACCGGTGATCATAGACAGATTTGGAGAACGTGTATGTTTGTTTGAAATCTGTTTATTATGTTATATAAACGCGATTCCGTTTACCATAATCTGACTATTAATATTAACCGAAGCGGTTGGCTTACAAACCTTAATGATAGAGTAAATTTTAATCACATCTTATCAAAGACCAATAAATTAAAATTGGTCTCAATAAAATAGATGTTAAATATTCATGTAATAAATTCTTCCATATATCATCATTCATGCTGATAATCAGTAGTCGGCAAATTATATCACATTTAAATTAAAAATTTATTATTTATATTTTAGACGTTCAAACTATATCGTATACTTATATTTATGCAACAATACCAACAGATAATAATTCATATTTGTAACCATAACCTTGGTTCAAATGAGAAATAAAAGGAACTGTTTGATCTGGTGCCAACACCTAATTTCTACAACCGCACCGCTCGCCATCGACGGGATGTTCATCCCCATTTCCTGGAGCTCCCACGCTCAACTACGCAACGGTTCTCTAGAACGTTTATACCGCGTACAACAATGATCTGGAGAGAACTTCCCGCCGAGGTTTTCCCTCTGCGCTACGACATGGGGTCGTTCAAGAAAGGCATTATAAAATTTCTTAGAGGTCGGCAACGCGTTGGCAACGCCCCTGGTGTTGCAAACGTCCATAGGCGACGGTAACCACCTTTGATCAGGTGGGCCGTCCGCCTGTTTGCCTGCTTCAGGCAATAAAAAAAATAAAATAAATAAATAAAATAAAAAAAGTAATATTAAATAAAATAAATTCTCAACATTTTATAACAAATACTTTAATTAAATAATTACATATTTTATAAACTATATTGTCTCCAGCAGTCAGTCATATATCCATATTGATATTATAACTAAATTTTTTTAAGTATAGTTTTTTTTTATATTGTATAGGTTCGCGCTTAACCGACTTTAGACCTGTTTCCATATGGAAATGCAGTCTAGGATGGATTACCTAGAAGATACGTGTCCAAGTGAGACTTAAAGATCCCTAAGTGTTTCCCTGAATGATGTTTCAGGAAAACACATAATGATAATTAGTTCCACTCCTCAGCGGCATCTATTATAAAAGTAGAAGCAAAACGTTTTAATTAGAGTATCAGAACTAATATTAACCTACCACTTTTTACCTTACAAGTGTAGAGAAATAATATTTCATATTATATATACCTCATGGAATAGGATATGTCGTTTGTATAATATTTGGTTCGTAATACACAAATTTAAGGCAAATAATGTAGCATAATTACATAAATAGATATAAATTGGTTTGACAAAGATTTAAACAAAAAATGAAGGAAATATATATATATATATATGTTATAAAAAATATAACAAAAATTGTAAAAATAAATCTGCCGCGTCTTTCATGGCCACATGTTAGCCCCAGGGTACTTACGGCGATTGATTAGAGCAATCAATATATCCAGCATGAATATTAATTAATAGTATAATAATTATAATAACACATTTTAAACTATTGAAATATATATTATTAACATAGCATTTGTATATAAGTTTTGAGATGTTTGGGAATACAACTGACTTTTTGATGTCAATTATACTCATCTAATGGTTTATGGTCGATTTCTGGTGTGTGAAAAGAATAAATCAGAATTTTAAAGACAGTGGTGGTTTCTATATCATGAATTTAGAACGATTATTAATATTTTAATAACACGTACATAAGTATATTATATAATGTATTACATACAGTATAATATGCACATATTATATATATTATTATGCACAAAATGTAGAAAAAAAGATATCATTATCTAATATTTTATCATAATTCTATCATATTGTTACGAGTTACGGGACTCGGATTAAAATACCGTTGGATTACTATAGAATTTATTATAACTATATAAACAAGGATAAAAGAGATACAAATATAAATGGACACAAACAGTACAAACGTCACGATTCAATAACAGACGCAAAGTCCGTCACTATATAGCTTATCGGATGTACGCACGTCTTGTCTCGCTTGTGATCATCGCTAAACTGCCTCACCCCTCCCTTAGTTCTAGCATTGCTTTGTAATGTCAACTACAATATGTCTCGACACAATACTTGACCGCAAATAATAATTTCCAAGAATTTAAATACGAGGCACCTGGGAGTGATCACAATACAACAATGGCCCCTAAGTGATTACAATACACAATGGGCTATTTTTCCAATCCCAAATTTTAAACACAAAGTAAACAAAAGCAGGTTATAAAAGCGTTTCAATGTTATTATCTCAAACATTGACGGCGGTTAATAAATGTCCTTTGTTTACATATTCAGGTGGCCGAGATGTAACAATAGCATAATATTATAAAATTCTAAACATCAATGCTTAAAATTTTATAATATTATGATTAAACGCTATTTAAACGAAACATCTGGAATAAACTACCTACATCACGACAGAGAATACGATGCATTTTTTTAAGATTTCTTGTATGTTTGTTAGGAATGCACTTAATAGCTACTAGGCCGGTTTCGATGTGGTGTTCGCTGATTAACAGAAAATTTTATGTAATAAAATGTGTTATATTTTTATCAAAACAACCCCGAGAAAACTCAAAGCTTAATTCGGCACAGTTTTATCGGCACAGTAGAATATAGGTATGATGATTTTATTTATTGCATGAGCTCAGCAGACAGGCAGACGGCCCACCTGATGGAAAGCGCGTAACCGTCGCCTATGGACACTTATAACACCAAAGGTGCTACCAATCTGCTGCCGATGGTTAAAATAATATAATCGCTAAAACTA
This sequence comes from Dendrolimus punctatus, assembly GCA_012273795.1. Taxonomy (NCBI): domain Eukaryota; kingdom Metazoa; phylum Arthropoda; class Insecta; order Lepidoptera; family Lasiocampidae; genus Dendrolimus; species Dendrolimus punctatus. The sequence goes on from CM022537.1 coordinate 5,179,444, forward strand.
TATGGCTAATCAGCGATTTCTTTATTTAAACGGTCGTTTAAATGTCTATGCACATCAGTCTTAGTCATGTAATAGACAATTAAGATAAACTCACAAGTCCATACATGCTCTCATAGTTAAGTAACGTGTAGGAAATAACTAAATGTTTGAAATTTCTCGTATAATCTGCGATTATCTTATCGTCAAATTTTAATATATGAATATGTGATCAATTATCTAATCATCATCGATTTCTATTTCCTTTATTATAATATATCCTGTTAAAATATACCAGTGGTCGCCCGTGGTCGATATTCGACCACAATGAATAATTTATAATTATAAGTTTGAACATTATTGCAGTTCTGTTGTCAAAGAATATACTTATATATTTATACTAGCTGTCCCGGCAGACGTCGTCCTGCCCGGTAAAAAATAGGGGTTGATCGTAGAGGGTTGAAAATCTAGGGTTGTATGTATTTTTGTATGTTGTATCATGAAAAAATAGAAATTAAAAATTTTGTCTAAAAAATAAAATAAAAAATTTAGGGGTGGACTACCCCTAACATTTAGGGGGATGAAAAATAGATGTGATAGAGTAATGTAAAATAATGACTACCGGTTTAGCACAAAGTTTGTTCTTTTAATAGAACAACAATCATTATTGAATGAAAACTTACATACATACATAACTTCACGCCAGGTCCCTTCAGGGTAGGCACGGACAATGAATGAAAACTTAAGTACATATATACAAGTAATCACTCCTGTTTCCCATGGGGGCAGGCAGAGATGATGGATTTCCACTTGCTACATTCTTGATATACCTGACATCTTCTGCTTCACTTAACTAAAGTATACCAATAGAATTAGTAAAATTTCAACTATTTAGGAGGTAAACGCCTCATATTGTTTACAAAGTTCGTCTGGAGGAGACCAGTCTAAGCGATAATACCGTCAAATTAGCGTTTGTTAATCAAAACGTTGCCGGCCTCAAAGAAAAGTTTTGATACACTTTCTATGCATATATCTAAAAAATTAAACATCCTCTGCTATGTTTGTTTTACACGAAACAGTTACATGATAGACCAGCATAAATTGCCAGTTTAAAAACGCCAACACCATGACAACAGATTAATTTGACTATGTGTAAAATACTGCTGTTGGTAGCTGGGCACAAGCGCATGCGCTCCGACACGCACGACTCGCCACCGGTATGCGTGTAGCCTCCACTCACTGTAACCGACGTTTAATCCAATTAACTTACTACCCGCATTATGTAATTATAATTAACGTACTGACTTGCCTGGCTTTGTGTGTTAACGACATGTCAAAAATTAGATATGGGTACTTAGGCATATTTGAAGTTAGCCTACTTAAGAATATACAAAACCCGGGAACTGCCTTGATTTATGTATTTAGTGGGACCATAATATCATGTATTAATAAAAAGGCTATTTTTGCACTCGATTCACAGCATTATAAGGCACGCCAAAAAACGTATTGGTTTACATCGACAGCCAATTTTTCAAGAAGCAATGTTTTATGCACTCCACACTGCTTGGGAACAACTCGAGGGCATAAGTGTGACCCATACTAGCTTACTCTTAAGTTACCATGGGACGCCTAGTGAACACCAAATATTCACTAAAACTACACCGGTATTAAATCTATTTTCGTCGAACCGGGTTGTGGTTTGTGCAACAACTGTTCTCCTATAGGGTGTTTGCATAACAAAATAAATTCTCAGTACGGACAATTAGGGTGCTTGCATAACGACACAACTTCTCAGTGCGGACAATTAGGCCCCGATCGGGTAATATGGTCCTATAATTTCGCGCAAAAGAAACTAAGCTTATCGGTTTCGTTATATGTGAGCTCATACAGAAATTATTTGACGTGTATCCTCCTGTCTAATCCTTCTATTTCATCCCCTTTATCCATTCTACCGATTCCTTCCAGGGCCATTCTCTTTATCTCAATTCTCCCTTCCCAGCTCTTTATTCCCATTCTAAAGACTGGCGACGTGTTGGCTGCCGCCTGGTATTACAAAGGTCTATAGGCGAGAATAAACGCTTGTCAAAAGGTGGGCTGTCTACCTGTTTGGCAGCTTAGCAATAAAAAAATATACGGGACTATTTTACCCGCATCAATCGCGGTACCAATACCATTTAACCGTACTGATAATTTGTGTGGTTATGCGAGCAGTGGTAACTGTGAGTTAGCAGATGCGAATCCACTCGCATCTTATTACAGCGACTAAGACTCCAGCATCTTTATTTGTAGAGTGAGAAAGGCATGTAAGGAAAGTATGCGCGCCCCCATCTCTGCAATGCTAGAAACGCCCGATGATTTACCCGAAGGCCATTACCTGCGGGCACAGACATACCAACATTTAACTTCCTACAAGTATTAAATTTATTCCTATAGGTTTATTATATACAAAATTAGTCTTAACCATAATTACACTTAATTTTGCTTTGTGATTGAGTCACGAAGTGCTACAGTTAGTCTTATTGAAACGTGGATGAATGATTATACGGAACCATTTTATTAATCATACTTAATTAACCCTTGGCATTCAATATTCGTAAACCGAAGAATTTGCCTACTAAAATTTATTTAAGCCGATAGCAGACGGATCATTTCTGTCTTTCAATTTGGATGAATCAATCAAAGTGATCCATATAAAAATTAACTTGAATCTTAATGACATTGGATACCAGCGTGTACTTTTAGTTCTATGTCTTTCAACCAAATTGATTCAATCTGGTTGAGCCGTCTAATATCAGCATTAGACTTACGACTTCCGTGAATATTTATTAAGACCCCTTAAATTATAAAATTTGCTAAAGAATATCCATCCATATTTGGACGGTTTCTAAAGATTTTACCTACTTTCTCTCTGTATATATTTTTTTGTATGTTTGTTACTCCATTTCTCTGTCAACTGTGGACCAATATTCAAATTGTTTTCTTTACTCATATTTGTATGCTACCGAAGTAGTACCATGGTACCAAATCAGAATCTCATGTGTAGATTCTAGAGAAGTCGAAAGTAGCCGTTATCAAAAAACTTCGAATAACTACATTATTCCAAGAAAAAGCTTGTGTAGGTATGCTAGTATTAAAGATTCTACAGGCGCTCAGTTTTTTCGTAGGCATGTTGCGTGATTTCTCCGTCAATTGTGGACCGATTTTCAAAATGATATTTTTAACTACCGAGATGGTCCCACAGTCATCAAATTAGGATCTGGTTTGTGTATCGCAAGTAAATCGAGAGCAACCCTCGTTGAAGAGCATATACAGCGAAGAGTGATTTGGCAAATTAATATACGTGTGCCAGTTGTAAAATTTCTACAGTTGCTTATATACTATTTCTAAACTTATTGAATTATTTGCGCAACTAAAATATTTTTTTTTTAACAAAAACAAAGCCGACTTTACTAAATACCAAAAAATTAATATTTAACCGACTTCTTTCTGCAACAATTCAAAGTAAAGCATACAAAATACTATATTTTGTAAATTTGTTGTTGTTCTTTTATGTTTTACACAGCACCGACTTCGAGATGTTATAGAAAGAAATCGGTTAAACATTGATTTTCTAGTTTTTAATATAAAGTCATTGTTTTGTTTTTGTTAAAAAAATTAAACGTGGTTTCGTACAACATATGTATTGTGCCACTGTAAAAAAATAATGAGTATTTACATTTTAGATTAATATGACCCAAACGAGCGTTGCAGCCAAATTGTAGATCTTTACACAGAAAAAACATCACCCTTAAAGCTCTAGCCAAAAACTTAGTCATAATATGTTACATAAACGAATTATTTTATATCCAGTCGTGAAAATGAAACGAGCACAGTAGTTTAAAAAACACATGATAAGTTTATCCGTGCAGGAACGGAGAAAGAATACAATTTCCTGCGGCCGGGCGGCCTGTCGTAAGAGGCGACAAAACAACCCACAGCTAGGTGGTAGAGCATTTGCTCGACTGGATGGCTACCACCCTTGGTCTAAAGTATGTCGCCATAGCAACCTTGAGTTGTGTTCCGACATTAGTGACCAGGTACCAGTTTCCTTTAAGAAAGCAGCAGCGCATTTGTAGCACCTTTGGTGATGCAAATGTCCATAGGCGATGGTAACCACTGTCTATCAAGTGGGTCATCTGCCTGTCTGCTGAACTCCTGCAATAAAAAAAGTACTAAACAAATAAACGACTATGCGTACACGTCATACTCCGCTACTGCATATACCTTCTCATGGAACGAATTATGCCAGCAATAGCATATTAACTCGAATTGCTATTGGTAATGGTATTGACTGTTTTCATTACTCTTAGCATGTATTCAAGAGTTTAATCTTCAAAACAATTGTGGTCACCATATCTAAGTAATATATTTTGTTAATATTAATATGTTTTATTATATTTAAATGTTATTGTATTATATTGATATTTTTAATTGTGTCTATGAATTTATTTTATTTAGCTTTATTTTAATTATTTATTATTATTTCACTTATGTATATATTTATTGCATTTTTACACTTGTTAACTCTAATTCGCTCGTTTGGTCACAAATAAAATTAGAAAAACCTGTTATTAGACTTACATTATAAGTAATTTTTGTTGTTGTTTGAATTATTGATATGCACTGTTGGTTTTTTCAATAAATAAAAAATAAATAAATAACGCCATATCGCTACAAAAATTACGAATACACATAACACGTAGGAGGACACGTGAGTAGTTATATCAATGTGAAATTTCAAATTCAAAGGTCAGATTAACATAGGCATTAATCTGCACCTTGCTAGTTTCTCTTTAAAGAATAAATTTGTAACCTACTTACATTTTAATTACTGTATATGTAAATATTAAATCATTATTAGCTGGTTACATCCTTATAAGGACTGGACTGGTGTGTGAGTAGAAATTATTTTTTTTTATTAAATAATTTTAATACATGCTTTCATATTACTATGTGTGAGTAACATTACTTCGCACCCCACGGCACTGAATGGCATACTCGGAGGGTCCCCCGATCCTCTTAGCCTCACTAAGTTTTCGGGACAAGATGGGTAACGAGACGCCTGCGGCATGGGTCCGGTGTTACTTATATACCTTCATAAATAATATCTTTGTAGTCGCTAATCCTGTTTTTCAGTAGATTTATATGTCTTAACTTCGGTATAAACCGAAAGCCCCGCGCAAAATGTCCTATATTGATCAAAAACTCTAAATTGAATTATGTAGTTATTAAATATTAAAATACACAATTTTGAAAGACTGATGGCGTTAATCTATCGATTTATAATATTAAAATTAGAATAAATTAATATAATAAGTTATTCTTAAGGCACGCCCAACATAAACACACATTCATTAAATGTCACACAATAACAAAAGTAACCAATAAACTTATAAAACTTCTTAACTTTTTCTTAAATTTAATCGTGAAGAAAGGGTTCGGAACTCCAGTCCGTAGAGTTGTTAATAAAAAAGATCTTTTTATACATTTTTTTTTTAGTAAGTTATTATCATTATTAATATTCTTCGTCCACTGTATGAACGCACCTTTATATGTAGCAGGCAGGCCTTTATTTCCCGGGGAACCAGTGTCATCCATGTTTTGAAAAACCGTCAACCATGATTGAGTGTCTACGGACGTTGGAAATACAATATATTCTGCATTTTATATCTGTCTGTCTGTCTTTCCCGATACTTATAACCTGGGTGTCTTCAACTCCCGTGTGAATAGGTACCTTCTAGGTAAGCGTGATACATCGTAGACCACATCTTTGCTCCACATAGGGCAAGATTGTGGTCAAACGCGAACCTATACTATAATAAAAAAATAAAAAAAATAGTTTGACGACTTCTGTAGTTGAGCGGGCTAAGTCTTGGTCTGCCTAACTCGCTGGAGCGCAGAGACTCCGGGTTCGATTCCTGGTATGATAAATTTCGCAATTGAACTCTCTGTTATTTACTTTGGTCTGGGTGTCTGGGATCGGCCTTAGAGTGGTCCGTTATATAATACCCATAACACCAGCGTAACTTGCTTACCCTGGGGATATACAATGTGTGTTGTTTGTTTGCCGATAATCGATTCAGTACCTTTTTTTGAGGAGAATCCTATTCACACACTGCCCACCAATCGGAAGTCGTTATAGCTGAGTACGAGGCTCGTTGATCTAACAGCTGGAATATATACTAATGTATGTTTACTATAATTTAATATACATTCAATTGTTTTATTATTGCGTTAAAATTTAATATAAACTCCATGCAAGTAATGCTAAACACCCTAATGTTTTGTCCGCCGCGTTTTACCAGCGTCCCGCCAAAATAAAATGCCAAATTTTGTGGATCCTGGCAGTAGTATCCTGTAGCGCCTCACAAAGATGTGTAGGGATATGCAGACGTTCGATGGTTTAGTCCGGCTGGTATTTCACAACACCTTCCTCAATGATCCAGTCGTGCAGACCCGGCCCCTAAACACGTCCAAGGAGATATGGACGTTATGAATTTCAAAAGAAAGTTGAACCAATTTTAACTGAAGATTATCATACGATGGTATGTTCAGAAGGGCAATTTTATAAGTTATAGAGCCGACAGCGCTAATGAACAGCTAAAATACAGTTAAAAGTAGGTACCTCAAGAACCGGGCAAAATGCCCTATCCGTATTGACCATTAAGTAATTAAAAGTCGAGATAGTCATATTTAGTATCATAAAACCAGAGACGAGATGCGAGCATTGCCAATTGCAAAATCTTCGGGTGACGCTCGCGGACCGCGTTCGTAATAAATACCGAAGTAAGAAAGAGAGTGTCGAGGTGAGGGTAAGGAAAGGAATGCTCCGGTGGTTCGGGCATATGGAAATAATGTATGATGAAAGAATGACTAAACAGATATGTAATGCAAAAGTGGATGGATGCAGAAGTCGTGGAAGGCCACGACACACCTTCCATGATCAAATTGATCATGTATTAGCAGAAGGTGATGTCAGGAGCCTTAAGAACAGACGAGCGTGCATGACAAAGCTATGAATGTCAAAGAAGCAAGTGAGGTGTGTAAGAATAAGCCTAAATGGCGCTCTGTTGTTTGTGCGTACCCCGCAAGAGACCGGGCGTGAAGTTATGTATGCATAAAACCATCAAAAACTAGGCTATATAAACCGGTATTAAGCAACCGAAATGTAATTTTCTTTTTGAAAAATAAATCTATGCAACAAAGTGTAAACGATGATAATAATCTAATCCACTTATACGCATAAATTACAGAAGGACTATTTTTTTGCGAAACATTAGCCTGGTTTCATGTCGGCATGTAATTTATGTAACTAACATTACTAACTTTTTATTTTTTGGAATTTTAGCTACGTAGTTCAAAATTTTGCGGAAAGTGTACTTTTAGAGATTGAAAGCGCATTTTTCACCCGTTATCTCGAGATTGGAAAATTATTTGTCGTTAAATTTTTGTATTGGGCCAAAAGATTTTGGGATACAATTTTGTCTCGAGGATGTCAAAATACAAACCATACAGTGCAATATATCATAACAATCAATAACGGCTAAATATTGCTACGCATGTGGGACTCGGATTAAAATGCCGTTGGAATTACAATAGAATTTATTAGTACTATACAAACACGTATAACACAGGTACAAATATAACTGGAAGCAACCAGAACAAACTGCACAATTCTATAACACGCGCAAAGTGCGTCACTATATAGCTTATACGCGTACGTCTTGCTCGTATCGTAATCCTCGCATGACTACCTCACCCCTCCGTTTGGGTATTCCTTTTATCCTATAAAAATGCAATATGTCTCGGCGCAAAACAATAATTTTCAAGAATTAGTTCGACACACCTGTCTAATGACTGCCATAAAAGGTCACAATACACAATAGACTTTTTTCTTAATTACACATTTTAAACACAAAGTAAACAAAAGACGTCCAAACGTGGGAAGGTAGTAAACTGTTCTTTATGGCAGGCAGGTGTGCGTTTACTTTTGTCGGCATGTAACAAAATCTATCAATAGTGATGTAGACCTGGATGGATGGATGTTACGTTAGGTACTTCAGCATAAACAAATCAAAATATTTATAAGAATATAAGAAATTCATGAAATTGGAGATATTTTCAAAATTCAATCCGAGCACCTGGTTTCACCACCACTACTGGGTTGCCTTACTAAAAGTCATTATTTTTGTAAAATTTTAGTTAGATACGTAGGGTAAAATATAAATATATACTAGTCACACTTAAGTTTCAAGCACGTTGTTTGTTTGTAAGTGTTCCAATAGACCATTACCATGTTATATTTATTTAATTTAAGCATTTCAATTAATTAGTTGTTGGCAAGCTAAATATTTTTTTTTTAAGTTTTTTGCATTTCTACTACACCATTATATAGGGACTTACAGAGGGCACCTATCATTAATATATGTCACCTATCATTTGTATATAATCTATGCCGTGAGACTGTTAACTGTTGAAACTTGTGAACCGTACGTAACATACTGCTTACAATGTAACGTATTATTTTTCAGTGAATTATATAATCAATTGACGTTAAATAGTTAAATTGTGAACTGGCATGCGAAATAACGTCGTTTCGTGTCCATAGAGTTAAAAATAAAAACAGGTTTCAGTCAGTTAGTCATAAACTACATGCACTTAAAATATTAAGACATCAAATATTTATTATTTAGACAATAAAATATGTCGGCGCGGTGCACATGACGTTTAACAGCGCGAGGTGCGTTCCCTCGCATGCCATTTTACAATTTGACGATTTCACGTCGATATTTTATAATATAACGGTATTTACAATTTTACAATGACATATACATTACAGAGCATAATATAGTGTTCGAAAAAATGTCTGTGACTTGTGTAAGTGAATAAACAGACAGTAAACGGCCATACATGACATAATTATAAAGATCCTATTTATCCATTTTGTTAATGATACCCGTTATACAACCTTTAAGCAAATCCACACTGGCTATGAAAATCATACATGCAATCAATAAAATAAGCTATTTAGAGTAAGGTATGCGCTCTTGCTGATATTGCAATACATTTACCAACGCTGTGTACGGATCAATTTTAGTTTATTACTAGAATTAGCGGTAGGAAGTGTGGAAACGTAATATGTAAATCTGTATTTAAATAATTATCGTAAATAGGTTATGAAAGTTTTGTGTTCAAAATATAAAAGAGTATTAAATCGAGTTTAACGTGATCTTTACTCACTGATAAATAGAAGAAAAACGTCAAAAAATAATTACGATAATATTACTGTCAACAAATTCCACTACTTTTTGAGTCACTTGTTATTCGTTGCTAGTTAATTAATCTCTACCTCAGACGAATAAAAGTAGGTAGACGGAGCCTACGTGAATAAAATATTTCTTTTTAACTTGGTATGTAAACTTAAGTAGCATACACGTGGTTTGCGATGTGCAATTAGTATTAATGTATCTATTGGAACCTGTTTCACCTTTATCTGTACTAATTCGGTTATTTATTTATATATAATACCAAATTCTCGTAACGCACTGTGATGTGATGGCCGGTAATGGGCTTCCTATTTCAAAATCTCCTAGTTTCATTCTGAGAGCTCGGTGCTCGATCTACCTATTTTGTTAGACTGAGATCTGTAACTTCGTCATGCTTTCAATAAATCCCGGTTATGGATCATGTATAATGCTATTTTTTTTGTCAAATGACTTGGTATTTTTCATAAAACGTGGGCGCATCATCGTAGATAATATTTTTGCAGTTTATCTGTTACATCACACATCTTCCTGAACATATTTATCTTCGGAACACGCAGCTCATGCTTTTTTGTTAACATTAGATTATATTTCATTACTTTACCAAACGGCCAATTAACAAATTAACAAATCAGACCTTCTAGCTTAACCGGCGTATAGTCAAAGTTGACATACCATAAACAAAAATTATAGCTATAATAATCATAAATATTAATATTTTCCAACCTTAATTATACTCACCAAATAGTTGGCACAAAACGTATTAAATATATTTTGTAATAGCACAGATACTTTAAAGCTATTATATGCTTGATTGATAGCTATCTGATATGCTTTAATGTCTGTTTGTATATCTCCAATATTCAAATATTGCAATATCAAAAATCGTGACGGTAAAATGCCTAATGTGATGCTTCTGGCATAATTTTAAATTATAAGAGCAGTTTATAGACGCTATTATAATAATTGATGGTTAAATCAATATTGTAGAGATAAAAATAATTAAACTGACTAATTATTAATGATCTTTTAGAAATAAAAATGTCTTCTGCACAAGTATGCAAAAAAAAGAATACTAATGTTAGTTATTTAAATATTTGATCAAATTATTTCCAAATTCGCTCATAAAATAAATACGAGGAGCGTTCAATAAAAAGTAAAATGAGGCACAAACTCCCCGGAATCGAAAAAAGTTTATATTGGTAAAGCTGGAACACTGATTAGATAAAAAAAGAAAATAAATGGAATATCTTTTGTTCCCAAGTGGTAATAGCAACTATCAATGAGAATTGGGAGATGGTTGGTGGCAAGTGGGCACTGGAAAGTACTCGTAGACAAAGTAGGCAATAAGTAGGTCGGAGGTGGGCAGTGGGGAATTGACAATAGTTACTTGGCAGTGGGAATTGGGCTATAGGAAGAGGGCAGTATGAAGTGGGCAGTAGGATGTGGGCAGTAGGATATGGGCAGTAGGAAGTGGGTAGTAGGAAGTAGGTGACTTGAGACGTATGTAACGTAACGTTTTGGTGGCCGTGTCACTCACGTCCGTAGGAGAATACGCATGAAGAACGAATCACTACATGGGCCCCTGGGGGGTGCCAAACAGATGGCTCAGTCTGGTGATAGGCTCCGGCCGATGCTTCAGTTACCATCCATCGGTTAAAGTTTTAGCGCCATAAGGAACTAGCTGTGTTCCAGCATGATGGTTAGAAAAGAATGACAAAAAAGATTTTTCTTGTACCAAAAGCAAAAAAGAATGTAGGTCCAATCGTTTTCTTCCTTTAAATTCACATAATTTACTTATGATTTCCTATATTACAATTTTTATTTTATAAAATAGCCTCAAACGGCTGTATGATAATTATCTTTAATCGATTTTATCATCGAGTGCCATAATTGATAATTGAATCAAATGCTATTTTCTGAATTTGAAACTCAATAAATATTGTGTTACTGACACGATTCAAACTGTTTTCTAAGTACTAATAATTTGTCTGAATATTTAATCAGCATATTAATCTGTACGATACTTATGAAAGATTATCTCAATACTTCATAGAGCCATATATTTAATTTTAAGATAGCCTTAAATAATGTTTAACCAAGTGTCAGTTAACTTGGTTATTTATCATTAGCTTATGCTCGAGGCGTAGTTGTTACGCCACTTCAAGACTATGTTGTCTCATTTCATTAGTACATTTTAAATCATTTAAGATTTAATCGAATTAAACGCATATTTCATGTTGCAGTACTAGGTATATAATCAGATAGATTTCATTACAATGTATGTAGTAATATGAGGACTGCTCATTGCATTTAACTTTTTATTGCATGAGTTCAGCAGACAGGCAGGCGACCCACTTGATAGAAAGCGGTTACTATCGTCTATGGAATTTTGTAACAACAAAACGCTACCAATTATTAAACAATACCTACTCTATTAAAAAAAAATGTTACTGACCACTAAATGCTATTATAATTTAAACGTCTTTATGAAGGACAAAACACTATGAACTGACATAAATATATTTGACATGCTTTAATAGTAGACATTTTATTATTTGGATTAATTATAGATTATAATTATATTGTATGTCTTCGATTATTTTTTATTTTAATTGTATTGATTCATTGACTGTATAAAACATGTTTATAAATCAATATTGTAATTTTAATTTTGCACGCCCAATTATGGGCCGAATGCATTGATACTGTAAAATCCGTAACATCTTTGTAATGCATTACGCAGTAAATATATTCTTCTTCTTCTTCTACCAATGTTCTACAATGCCGGAACACAACTCAAGGTTGTTATGGAGACATACTCTAAACCAGTGGTGGTAGCACTTCAGATTGGCAAACACCCTACCACATGGGAGACGTTTTGTCGCGTCTTACCAAAGCTCACCCGGCCGCAGGAAATTGTATTCTTTCTCCGTTCCTGCACGGAAAACCTCCTATATCCATTTTCGTTAACGCTGGTACAAAAATTTAGAATTTCTATTCAAACCTGCATCTCATGCAAACTTCTTATTTAACGGGGAAAGTATCCAATATTCGCCTTCGTTATCAAAGTATATAATACACCGTCTCTCAAAAAATACTCAATAGATTCAAACTAATTTTCATTTACAGGTATTTGGGGTTTTGTAATAATTTTAACAAAAAAGAACCCTTATGAATAAAACTGTCATGTCGCTATATCTGTCTTACTCGTAATTAACTTTTTTGTCTAGTGAGGCAAAAATATTGATAGAATATTTGTAGACCGCTACACAATGGTGTGATGCAATTGCAAATATTAGGACTGACCGCTAAATATGTCAATGTATACATAGGTGCGTAAAGCATTGTTAGTCGGCTTTTAAAAATCATGATAATATTTTTTGTGACTATTTACTTGAATTAATAAGAGTGTGGAAGGACAACGCATATTGTGCCGACCCCAAATAATCAGCAGAAGTAGGAAGAAAAGAGACAGGAGAGGAACTACTAGTTTCGAAAATCGCATAAGGTGTGTGATGTGTATGGTGACATTGGCACCGCTAGCGAGTGCTATTGATCCGTGACGGGGATACATACTATAAACTCTCGGTGTTCCATCATTGCTACGGCTAAGAGTAGTAGGCTTCACCTCTCCTCAAGGACCTGGCAGGTGGAGTCCCATCGGCCTCATCTATTACTGGCGGAACCACGTCGCTGGCGTCTTCAAATTCTTATTGCGGTATGTAACGTGCCCCACGGGAAGAGGTGAGCGCGCGCGTAACTCCAGGTAAAGTTCATGGTGGCTGAAAGTCTAATGACGCCGTCCGACGACCACGCATCCCGCACGGTGTGTCCCTGCCTGTAACTTTTGGACTCAAAAAAAAGAACATACAAAACCAAATTACTTTTATACTCATATACTAGGATATGCCCGCGACATCGTCTACGCTTAACTTGAAATTCCCGCGGGTTTTCAAGAATCAAAACTATCACACATTTTACTACATTAAATTTGCTATCGATCAGTATAAAAGTCACATTGTAATTCGAAAATTTTAATCTAAGAATTAGCTGTCGATCAGCGAAAATCGCATCGAAATCAACCCAGTAGTTTTTAAGTGAATCCTGAACAAACAGCCAAACAAACAAGAAATTATCCATCGTTTATAACTATATATATTGCATTCCAATTGCTTTAAAAAAATAGCTTTAATGTACAAACGCGGCATATTTAGAATTTTATAATATTATAGATTAAATATGGCCGAGGAGAAATATGCTTGAAGACGAGTCTTCGAGCAGTGCGTCCTACTCATAATGACATACGGTGCCGAGACGTGGACACTGACAGCAGGACTGGTCTACAAATTCAAAGTCGCTCAACGGGCTATGGTGCGAGCTATGTTAGGTGGTTCTCGTATGGATAAAATTAGAAATAAGGACATCCGTAAGAGAACGCAGGTAGCCGACATAGCTCGCAAAATTAGCAAGTTGAAGTGGCAGTGGGCCGGTCACGTCTGCCGCAGGATCGACGGCCTATGGAGCAAACGAGTCCTGGAGTGGAGACCACGTCTCGGCAAACGTAGCGTAGGACGCCCGCCAGCCCGGTGGTCTGATGACCTACGGAAGATCGCCGGCAGGGGTGGATGAGGAAGACAGGAGACCGAGATATGTGGCGCGTACTTGGGGAGGCTTACGTCCAGCAGTGGACTGAGATTGGCTGAAGATGATGATGATGGCTGAGGACATAGACAGATAGATAACACTTTATTGTACACCAATTTATTTTAGGCTTTGCATTCCCAGAGTCTATCAAACTAATTCTGCCAACAAGACCGATTTCAACGGCCTGATCACCTACAAAATGATTTCAAGTCTAAAATTTCCAAACATGTGTATCGTAAACTAGGTCACTCTGTCTAGAGCCACGCCATCCTGTAATATAATTTTGTCATCAGAATGCACTTTCCTATTTTTTAGAAATAATTTTAAACAAGATTTATTTCTTTATTTATGGCTAAGAATAAGAAAAAATGTTATCATAAATATCCATATTGGCAGATGCTATTAACTTTATATAATTACGTCAACTACTTAAAATGAAAGTGCATATTTTTCTATATTTATGTACTACATTCAATAACGTAATTTTTTACATTTGTGAAATATCACTGTAATGTGAAAGGATGTTAGTGAAAGTCACGTGACAAAAAGAATGTGAAACTATTAGATTGACAGGTGCAAAATGTAAAGGCACACCAACACATTATTAAAATAAAAATGTACTGGCTTGTAAACAATTCTAGGTTTAATACAATAATAGTTAATAATATAATTTTATCCGTGCAGGAACGGAGAAAGAATACAATTTCCTGCCGCCGGGCGGCCTGTCGTATGTGGCGACAAAACAACCCACAGTCAGGTGGCAGGGCATTTGCCCGACTGGATGGCTACCACCCCTGGTCTAAAGTATGTCGCCATAGAAACCTTGAGTTGTGTTTCGGCATTAGTGACCAGGTACCAGTCTTCCTTAAGAGTGCAGCAGCGCATTTGTAGCACCTTTGGTGTTGCAAATGTTCATAGAAATGGTAACTCCTTTCCATTAAATGGGCCATCTGCCTGTCTGCTGAACTACTGCAATAAAAAAACATATTGAAAAAATACAATATTACTAAAATACATTTAGAACAAGAGGCGTCCCAAAAAAACTCTGATGCCCGCACTAGGTCTCTTTAGAGCTTTTGTGACAGGCTACAGTTAAATTCGCTTCGGTCATAGATGTATGGATTGTGAATAGAAGAATAACGAATTAGCCCGAATAGTGGAATATGGAAGGAAAAGATATTGTACCTACCGATCCCAAATAATTAGAAGGTGAAAGTAAAGAAAGAGACTGTTAAATTCTCAATGTACGCCCAACAGATTTATCTTCAAAGAAATTGAAAAAAATGGTAAATTTTCTCCCACTGCACACTTTGAAGTCAGAATTGTGGGCAAATGAGCAAAATAATCGACAAAAACCCCGATCGAAAAAAAGATCGCGATTTTTGTATTTTTCTCGATGATTTGCTCGTTGACCCTCAATTCTCACTTCACATTTGAGCTAAGCAAGCAATAATAAATTCGTGGTAGCGTAAAGGCAGGCGCACGCGTCCCAATCCCAAAGGGCGCGGGTTCGATCCTGGCCGGAACACATGCACCACTTAGGCATTTTTCTGACCTAATGTGCATATTGTTACTATTACCACGTGCTAATAACTATGAAGGAAAACATCGTGATGCAACTTCCACATCGAGGTACCTGATGTGTCTAACCTGCCGAGCCGCCTTGGACAAGCGTGGCGCGTATACTGTCCGTTCCCCTACAGTGGGAGGCCCGAATCCAGCAGTGGGACAGTTATTGGCTGTTATTATTATTTTCTATAGGTGTTTATTCTATAGGTATTATTATTTTGTGTACTTGTATAGTTAAAATAGTATGGCAAAAATAATCACTCTATTAATTATGCCAATAGCCGACACTAAAATGTCCCAAATAGTATTGAACAAAATAATTAAACTATTTATGGTTATCTAGTTCACCTTAAATTCATATTAAGTGTCTTATATTGCCAAAATTGCAATTTTTAATTAGGGAATAATTTAATTAAAGTTCATAAATTTTTAAGATAATCAATTAGGGTTAACACATGCCACGAGTATAGAATGTCACCTAGGATTCAATTTAGATATTACTTAATTGCGTTGCGGTTATTTATGATTTAATCTGCCCGCGACTTCATCGGCGTGGAACAGTTAAAAAAAGTTTGGTCTTAGCGTGATGATATATAGTTTATAGCCTTCCTCGATAAATGGACTATCTAACACTGAAAGAATTTTACAAATCAGACCAGTGGTTCCTGAGATTAGCACATTCAGACAAACAAACAAACTCTTCAGATTTATATATTAGTATAAGATAAGCTTGGTACTACTAAACTACCAGTTTACCATTGATCATATAAAAGTTAATATCAATGAAATGATAACACTAGTGAATACAGAAGTGAAAAATTTGACGTTTTGCATTATTAACACCACCATAATTTTTGTTTTTCATTTGATTCATCCTTCAAATAACTTTATTGTGGTGATTAAAAATTCAGCTCTAAATGAAAAAAGTAAATTTAACATAATCTATTATATATTTGGTAAAGTTGCAAATTTAAACTCATGATTAAATTTGTATAAATAAATCCTAAGAAAATAGTCGCATTAATATGTGTTACTAGAATATGCCTGCGAATTTGTCCACGCTTGATATGAAATTCCCGCGGGATTCCCATTACATAAGTTACCGCAGCTATCTTTTTAGTGAAAACTGTATCGGAATAAACTATTTTTTTTGCACCCGATCAACTTCAACCGAACAACAACGATGCCAGGTGGTAGGGCATTTGCCCGACTGGATGGCTACCACCCCTGGTCTAGAGTATGTCGCCATAACAACCTTGTGTTGTGTTCCGGCATTAGTGACCAGGTTCCAGGCTCCCTAAAGAGAGCAGCAGCGCATTCGTAGCACCTTTGGTGTTGCAAATGTCCATAGGCGATGGTAACCGCTGTCCATCATGTGGGCCGTCTGCCTGTCTGCTGATCTCCTGCAATAAAAAAAAAAAAAAAAAAAAAAAACTTTCAACCGCCTACGGTAAAATTCTCGCGGGATTTCCGGGATAAAAAGTATCACACATTTTATTTGCTATCGATCAAACTAAAATCCCTGAAAGCAATAAGGTGTATTATCTTTACCATACTACAATAAAGAACCAGCACTCCAACAAAACCAAATACTAAACTGAACACCATCTTTCTAATTTTACTCGCTATAGAACTAAGAACAATAACTAAAATTAATCTAGAGTCAGTTTGAGGAAAATGGCTAAGATAGAGAAACGGAAATGGTATGAAAAGTTCTATATAAGTCATTTGTCTAAGGAACTCTGAAAATGAAAACAAAATTAATCAATCAAACAATATAATTACCTGCTAACCGAAAGTGATCGTAGCGAACCAAACTGGGCGTTGTCTGAGACCTTGACGGAGTGCGGCAGTGTCAATGGTTAAGTATGTGGCCGTACTGACCAGTTTAACTTGTGGACCATTACTATTTACGTAACAAGGGAATTGAAATTCCCACGCAGTGAATCGACGTAGTGCATTTCGTCATGCGTGTATGCGAGCTTATTCATAAAGTTTAAGGGGTTCCGAATCACCGGCTGAGAGTTTTAGTAGCTTGCTTGTCACTCGCGTGTTATTCAAGTTTCCGTAGAATCACAATAATCACCACTTAAAAGTTATTGTATACCATCAAAATTATATTAGAATATTATAGAATTGTTAAAGAGAGGTCAGGTAAAATGCGTTTCAAATAAACGCGCATGTATGAAGAGGTTAATGAAAGTAGGTTTTATAGAGATCTATAGTCTCTGCCTACGCCCATGGGCAACAGGCGTGATATTAAGTATGTATTAAAATTATTGAGTGCGGAATAAATTAGTACTTTAATTTGTTTCATCTTTAAGTCTCAAACATTTTAATTTTTTTATTGCATTAAGATCAAAGATGGAATGTGATTATTGCTGGCTATGGACATTCGCAACATTAATGGCATTACCGATTCGTTGCTGATATCGCAGAAATTTTTGATGCCTTTCATATAAATTCTAGGGACGCTTCCCTTCAGATCGTTATTGTATGTATAATAAACGTTCCAAAGAACTGTTGTAGCAGTTGCGTAATTATGCGTGGTAATGGAGGAAACGAGAGTGAACATAATATTTTAATATAGATATTGTTTAGAAATCAAAAAAGATCGTAAGATTTTTACTCCGGAAATTACACGACTTCCCCTGGTGTACTCGCATGGAAAGGATGTTTAAGCGACACAAGTTGTGGGAAAAGGCATTACTTATTTTTCTAAACCTTAGATGAGGTCACTGTAACAATATCATCTACATCTCATCTGTGCAGGAACGGAGAAAGAATACAAATTCCTGCGGCCAGACGGGCTGTCGTAAGAGACGACAAACTAACCCACAGCTAGGTGGTAGGGTATTTGCCCGTCTGGATTGCTACCACCTCTGGTCTAGAGCATGCCGCCATAACAACCTTGAGATATATTCCGGTTCCAGCGCCGTCTACGAGTCCAGCAGTATATTGATAGCACCTTCAGTGTTACAAATGTTTATAAACGACAGAAACCACTTTCCCATCATTTTTGGGCCGTCAGCCTGACTGCTGTACTCCTGCAATAAATAAATAAATAGTAGAAAAAATACATTCTTGTAACAGTCGAAATTAATGACAGTCAAGCACAAAGAAAACATATAGATTCTTATGAATGAATGAAAACACTTTATTGTTCACCAAAATTAAAACTATGTTCTTAAAAACTAGATACAATAAATGCTGAACAAAGGGCGTCCTTATCGCTTAAAGCGATCTCTTCCAGGCAACCCCTTAAACTAAGGTAAATAATTAAAACATGACAGTGGTGGTGTAGACAATACATAATATAAAATATTCAAAAATATATAAAATAAATAAATAAAAATCTTAATTATATACTATATAAACACAGTTATTATCATAATACATACAGAAAAGTAGCACTATTATACATGAGAGGACCAAAAATAATTAAAAACCATGATTTTAAAAGAGGATACTGACTTAGCTTGTCTGATGTTGAGTGGCAGTGAGTTCCATAAACGGACAGCCTGTACCGTGGAAGAGTTGTCAACGAAAGAAGAAGTGTGTACAGGTGTCATTAAGGAGAGATTATTACTAGAGCTTATATTATAATTCTTATATTATATTTTAATTCTTATATTATTACTATTTAACATATATGTATGTTTGTATTTAATTTATAAAGTAAATTAAGTATATTTATTTATGATATTAGATATTTAATGATCTGCACCACCTACATCGCCATATTAGCTTAAATTATTCCTTATGTCAGTTGCCTGGAAGAGATTGCTTTCAGCGATAAGGCCGCCTTTTGTTTCTACCATGACAATATTGTAATTGTGTATTTTGAAATTGTATATTTGGTGAGGAATAAAGTATTATCTATCTATCTATCTATAGATTGTCCATAACAATACACTTTCTGGTAAAAAATAATTGCTCTCATAATGATTTCATTAATCAGGAGATAAACATTACCCATGACCTATATACATTTTACAATTTAAGGCATACAAATTTGATTATTTCGATGAAATAATATTTAGTGGGTGTCGGCGCACGATTAGCCTGTAGAGGTACACACTGGTCCAGCCGGGATGAAATTATTACGATCGCGCCGGTGCGTACGCGCAATATTAACATTTGGCTATGAGCAACACTCGTAGTCTATGGCTAACCGCCAATATTCGAAGTCTATTAGGGAAAAAGTTTTTATTATAAAAATTGTAAATTATTATAATATACGCAATATTTTGAGAAAAGTTGCTTCCTATAAGACTTCTTACGCTCCAGTGGGTGTCACCAGGTGTCGGGTAGATCCACGTATCGAAATGATATTTAATTGAACAACACATTGCATGTAACAATTTTTTTTCTTACATGTGATATAATAATGTCTAAAGGCGGAAAATCATTATTAGAAAATTTGTTGTGTGGCCAGTACCACATCCTCTCCAAATTCTACAAGCAAAATGCAGTCTTAGAGCGCTTTGAGAATCAGACGATGTCGTCAAAGGTAGCTCATTTCCGCAGGAAAACAACATCCGGCTTACTAATTTAAGGTTTGTAACCATTGACGAACGTAAATCAAAGTGGCGGATGTTGATACAATGTTTCTCGTAGTAGATTTAAAATTATAATCCGGACTCACGTTTTATGAATGAACGATACGCTAAGTGCTGTTACAACATTCTTTTAAATAAGATTCCAAGACCATTTTCGTGAGGTTAACAACATAATATCGTAGTTTTAAGAAATTCGGCTATTATACTGTTTCCGAGCGTTTACTTTTATTTTGACGTTTGTACGTCTATCAAGTTACATATTTTATGTCAGTAAAGTCCATATGAATTACACTGTGCACTATAATTATATGAATACACATTTATTGTTGTGTATTCAAGACATAACATATGTAAAATTAATATTTATATATGACAACATTAAAAACTAAAACTTTTAATATGTGACAACATGATTAAATAAATGTCTTTTCAACTCAAAATGACTTCTTCTTTAAACGTCCCCATAAGTTTTTACTCTGTTTAATTATTTAACATTTTGATGCATAATAGTGATGTTATGTGTGTTACACTGCACAAACTTCTAAATAATATTAAACCATCGACCCTATACGTATATAGATCGAAAGCAATCGATTTGAAAATAAAAAAATGTTCTACTTTAAAGAGAAATAATACCGCAATTATAATAAGTGCTGTTTCATTATGCTTATTTAAAATATGTTATTTGAACTTTGGGTTTATACACATAACTTATGTGTATATTTGTATATATAGTGTAGTTATATATATTATTTCACATATATATTTAATTTTCAAATCTTTTACATTTTTTTTATAAATATCTTATAAAATTTATATATACATTTATTTATAAAAAAAACTGATCTTCGCCGGCAGTGGGGCCTAGGGTCCAGACTACCGGTGGTTAAGGCTCCAGACACAGGAATCTCCTCACAATACGGGCCGTGTCCAACAAAGCTGCCTTCTGCATCCGACCCTTCAACCAGATACCAAGCGAGAGCCTTTCAAGGTGGCGGTCAAGGCTCTTCGCTATTAATCCATTCACTGACACCACTATCGGTACTATGATTGTAGAATTTAGGTTCCACATGGCGGTAACCTCGTGAGCAAGATCAATATACTTTATTTGTTTATCTTTCTATATATATTTATTATTAAAATGTATGTAAGTAATCGTATAATAATTATGTATACCACCATCGCCACTCCTAATCAGAATATTCTTGCCACGGGTTGTCTGGAAGTGATCGCTTTTTAGCGATACGACCGCCCTTTGTACCCAATTAGATTAATACTAGTTCGTAAGTTTTCTGTAATCGTGTACAATAAAGTGTTATCTATCTATCTATATTTATTACACATTATAGTAGTTTTACAAAAATAAATAGATATAAGTTAAATTAATTAAAACATACTTATAACAAACGGAGTTGGTACCGCATTAGAACACTACTAATTGATCCGTAATCAAGCTGTCAAAAGTAAAATAAATGAAGAAAAGAAGGGGAATGTAATGTAAGGCTCCTTGTTACGACATCACACCTTCTTATGTACTTTAATCGAAGACAAAGTGGAAGCAAGGAGAAGAAAGAGAAGACCAAGGCGAGCATTCATGGATCAAATAAAAGAAAAAGTGAGTGTCGTGTCGTACATATAAGTAAAACAACTGACCCATAATAAAGATTGGAGGAGGCTGCGCAAATAAAAGCATAGCTCTTAAAATATAGATTACTATAAAAAGAAAGAAACTTAACATATAAGCATTTAAATATCCGAACATCCATAGTCTGTCTGTTCAAACTTATTTGAACATAAACCTAGAGTATGTTATTCTTTAATATAAGTATTTATTTTTGAAGTGAAACTTATATATAGACGGGGTCTTACGATTTTTCGCTCACGAAATAGCGTCACGGCCGCGTATTCTAATACTTCATTTTTAAACTCGTGATATCTTTCGAATGGAATAATTTAGAAACTTATATAAAGCTATTGAAGCAGTCTTGAATATGAAGTAATTTATTTTGATAAGGATGAATACCGACATACAAGTAAAGAGCCTTTTCTAACGGCGGTTTTTTTTAAAATAAAAGAACACTTATTGTGGCATAACTATAATAGTTAGACATGTCGCGACACTTTTTGTAAATAATTATGTGTTCTGCAAAGATTCAGATTACAAGTAAAAACTTCTGGGCCGATTCGATGCGGTTTTCGCTGATCGATAGCAAATTCTAAAATTTATAATCTGCGCTAATTTTACCATCATGATTTAAGATGGCCAGATTAAACTAAGTCAAAATCTAATGTGATATTTTTAATGATCGATAGAAAATTGTGGTGATAAAATGTGTGATATTTTTCATCCCGGGAATCCCGCGGGAATACTCCCGGGTTTGTAGATGTTCCGGTGCATAAAAGTTAGCTTATTCGGACAGTTTTTACTAAAACGATAGCATACATTCTTTTTTAAATGCTGTGCTACTTTGTGTCCCGGAAATCCAGCGGTAATTTCATGTCAAAAGTGGATGAAGTCACAGGCATATCATGGTTTTGAAAATAAAAAATCTCACGACACCATTTCCCAATTTCCTTCTATAAAATTAATTTTATTACACGAATTCCTTTACATTACATGTCATCAAATAATTAAATTACCAGAGTAAACTCATTACTTTTAAATTATGATAGGCTTTTATAACGATATCTAATATATAATTACATATTTTAATAGATCGTTTATTTATTAGCTATGGTCGCCGTTTGCTTGTTGACTTGGACTCCATTCTCATGATATCTCATTCTCTGAAACTAGAAAAATTGTAAGATTTTTTTATCAAATCAATTCATTTCGAATTCTGTCAAGTTGTTTCGGGGTATATTCGAGACATAATTTCAGACAGACTTAGGCGACAATTCAAAATCAGTCATTTATAATATATAATACCCCTTGGTAAATAGCCGTCACTATCAATATACCGTCATTATGCTACCACAGCGCCGCCATCACGCCGCAGTCGCGCCGCCATCGCGTTGCTATTCTGACAGTTTCTATTTATATGCAAACGTTGTTCAACCTTTCATACCGCCGCCCTATTATACCCACGGGACAGCGATAATGTGGT
Source organism: Dendrolimus punctatus (assembly GCA_012273795.1). Lineage (NCBI taxonomy): Eukaryota > Metazoa > Arthropoda > Insecta > Lepidoptera > Lasiocampidae > Dendrolimus > Dendrolimus punctatus. The sequence goes on from CM022537.1 coordinate 5,202,607, forward strand.
GGCGGCGTGGTTGCAGCGCGGTTGCCTATAGCCTACACAGCTTAGCGGTGCGGCGGCGGTATCGTGTGTACACGCGCTTAGGCATCGTATAAATAGCAATTTTATTTAAATTTTGACATGTATTTTGAAACCATAGATAGCCACTTTAATTATACTATTATAGATAAGTAATTGAAATATAATGAGATCAATAACTAAGAGAAGGTTGTTAAGATCATTTTCGTTATAAGGCGATGCTTTCGTAATTTTAATATTTGGTTTGCTTTAACCGATTAAAATTCTGCGGTTTGATTTTTATCATTTGATATTAACTTGTAGGCCTTGTCTCGTGTTGTAATTTAGAGTCTATAAAACCATTCTAGGAAATAATAAATTTATAAGCCTACTACAACTCTCTCGCGATTATGGGCCCGCAACATTTTTAATTGACAAACAGCGTTCTTGTCTTATATGGAATGAGAAGTGATATAATTATATAGTGGTACTCAGCCAACTGTTGTCTACAGCTGGGCACGGACCTCACCAGAACAGTGGAAATAGAAAAGTGGAAGATCGCACTTTCATCACCCGACCTCCACCGCACTAAGACAGTCCATAAAGATCGGACAGTAAATAACGCAGCAGATGTATAATAATTACCGACGCTTGCATTGGCATATTAGGTAGTAATAAATGACAATAATAACATCATTGACATACATAAAAAATCAACTTCAAAAACTAAAACTAAATGATGTTATTTTTAATTTTGTTACTTTTTAGTATCTAGCTATGAGTAAGCTACGAAAGGTGCCGCGCGCCTTAAAATATATAGGTCACAGGAAACAGGAACGGAAATTTTTCATAAAATGAAAACTACTCTGCCAGACTATGGTAAATTTTTAGGGGACCAAATGGCAACTATTCCGCATCAAACTAAAGGAGAACCACGTAAATCGGATCCTAAATCTCAGCGTGATCGGTGTACATATGTAAATATATATATATATATATATATATATATATATATATATATATATATATATATATATATATATATATATATATATATATATATATATATATATATATAAACTAATCAAGATGAGAATAATATATTATTTTAATTTTAAAATATCAAGACCAAAACGACATATATATGTCGGATTGTTGTTTGGATGTATAACGCACAATAATATTTGTTTATATTTTAATTACTTTTAAAATCCTTAATTTAATTTAATTTAATTTTTTAAATCTTACTATAACTTAAAGATCGTCCTAACGTTATAAACGTTATGAAAATTGTAATTTAATAAACGACCAATCAGAGCAGAGCATATGCCTCGAGCGGGGTCGAGCCGCTATCTGTATTTAAAGGTAGGCGGGGGAGTTTTTGTGATACATTTGAGTGATAGTAACGTATAGAGTTGGATCGTTCAGACCCAGGTCTGAACTGTGTCGAAATATTGTTTAAATCTAAATGAAAACTGTATAAACCGTGGCCATTGTGTTTTATGCTCGTATTTTACCCTGATGAGGCCCACTAAACCTGGAACCAATAAAGAAGATATCACGAAAATGATGCCTTCTCCAAGATATATAAACATATATATACATAACCGATAAAATCTCCTTTTTATACAAAAAATTTAAATACATTCATAAAAAAAATCCACGTGAAAATAGATTACCCACAATAAATTCTAACATCATTTACATACCAAAAGAAACAGGCGTTAAAACATGAATTTATTATATTAATTTTAAAATATCAAGACAGAAATATTTTTTATGGCTGTTTAAACAACAACTATTTCACTCTTTTAATACAAGTATATTAAATTAAAACGTCATCATTTTGTACACTCGTAAAAAACGTACGAGGCCGAGGCGCTTTAATAATAATAATAATCAACCCGCAGGGGGGCTTTGTGGCGAAGCCTTAGGTGAGTGGCGACACCTCGTACCTGACTCCGGGGGCCAAAACAAGGCCCCCGCCTCCGTGCTTGCCTTAACCAGCCGGCACGGAGTGGAGATCGCTAGAGCTAAGACTTGAGTCCAGGGGTGGAAGTGATAAATGGCCTAATGTCGGAAGTAGCTTCGGTGAACCTGCAGCCCACCTCTCTACACCCCTTAGCCACTCACACCCATGTTGCCCCTGCCTTTTATGGCATTTTTAGGGGCCCATGCAGGGAGTGGCGAGTCACTGTTTGCCCATTTTTCCATGTTCCCTGAACATTGCGACGGGCAGACGTCATAGTCCCCATATTCCCAGACCGCTAGTACCACTAACAGTTCACCCCAACAGCCCGGTACTTTTTGTCCTCATTTCCCACAATAGTCCTACACTGGCCGGGGCTTGTCCTTGGGTGCATTATTATATGGTGTAGACAGGGATAATCGCCGGTCAGTGTCACGCCACATATTTACATTAAATTTGTCACGGGGCCTCTACGTGTTGGCCTCCCCATGGCCCCACGCAAGCCCTCCATAAGTCCGGGCCATTTAAATGGCCCGTGGTCTTGAAAGACATACAAATAAAAATAATAATTCATTTATTTCATTAATTATTTCCATATTATACAGTTTTATATTAATAACTAGCTGTCCCGGCAGACGTCGTCCTGCCCGGTAAAAAATAAGGGTTGATCGTAGAAGGGTGAAAATTGAGGATTGTATGTATTTTTGTATGTTGTATCATAAAAAAATAGAAATTAAAAATTTTGTCTAAAAAATAATAAAAAAATTAGGGGTGGACTACCCCTAACATTTAGGGGGATGAAAAATAGATGTTGGCCGATTCTCATAGATACCGGATAAGCACAAAAAATTTCATCAAAATCGGTCAAGCCGTTTCGGAGGAGTATGGCAACGAAAACTGTGACACGAGAATTTTATATATTAGATAATTTAATTTAACAATTTTAAAAACATCAAATTAGTTTACAATGATTATTACTAATTGCTATTAATTAATGAAATAAATACTAGGGCATTAAACCCGCGTCAACGCGGGTTATAGTTACGCTTTAAAAAGTGTTTTAATTTATTTTGATTTCCATCTACCGTGTTATTTAGATAATGTTACGAGTTACGCAGGACTCGAATTAAAATGCTGTTAGAATTACTATAGAATTTATTAGAACTATACAACATAAGTACAAATATAACTAGACACTACTAGTACAAACTGCACGATTCAATAACACGCGCAAAGTCCGTCACTATATCGCTTATCAATGAACACATCTTGCTTGTATCGTAATACACGCTTGACTGCCCCACCTCGCCGTTCGGGCATTGTATATATTAAGTATACAAAACAAAAATCGACCGCGTAGACTGGGGTTTCCGAGAAACTGTAATCTGCACACCTGGTTAATTATTCCTGGGAACGGCTAACAGAGTCGAAAACATTATTGTTTTCGACTCATATTGTTATCAATAGGCTATTGTCTAATTGCACATTTTGAACACTAAGTAAACAAAAGAACTGCGATTGCGGGAAGGGTAATAAACCAGGTGCGCATTTCTTTGTCGGTATGTAGTAATAAGAACAAAGTAAATACTCTCCGTTCAGGTACAGCAAAAGAGTACCAATTCTTTCAGCTGGGCGGCCTGACGTAAGAGGCGAAAAAACCACCCACAAGCAGGTGGTAAGGCATTTGCCGGACTAGAGGACTACCACACCTGATCTACAGTATGCCGCCATAACAACTTTGAGTTGTGTTCCGGCATCCGCGACCAGGATCCAATTCCTGCTTCAAGGCCGACAGCATATTAGCAACACCTCTGGTAGTGCTATAGAAGGCGGTAACCACTATCCATCACGGTTGTTAGCCTGTCTACTGAGCTTCAGCTTAAAAGAAACGCGTTCGTATCGGAACGCCCGACAAAAGTGATAACTTAAACTAATCTAAGTTGAACTACTTAATATTGAAATTGCTTAACTTGAAAAAAGCTTAGGTTATTAGTTAAATTGTATGTATTATATATTAATATGATAATGTAAGGAAAGGTTATTTATTAATAAAATCTTTGATTGATTTTAAAATATATTTTATTTCTAGTTACAATTCTTGAATATGTACATTAGAATTTGGTGTATGTACGTACATTATAAGTATCATTATTTAATATATTTACCGAAATACGGCTAGCGTTGTGAAATAAAGTGAGAGAGGAGGAACCTGCCTACCGCTGCCGTATGCGTGAGAGAAAGGGAAGCCAGACAGACTGGCGCCGTACCGTAACGAAGCGGTTTACCCTCCCATAGGAAGTTATCACTTCAAAAATAATACAATCGATATGCAGAGACAATTCAGCCTAATTATTACCCAGATTTTAGATCATTGATTACAAAACTTTATGTCAATGACCATAGTGTTTCACAACAATGGGTCCAAGCCAATAAGCTCTGTTTCTGTAAGTCGCAATACAGCCTTATTGGTAAAACAATAGTAAACAAACAATTAATGCGTGCTTCCTATCTATCTACAGTGCCCGGTGCCCTAACACGGTTCTGTTTTCGAACGGGTCCGTTGATTGCACAATTGGACCTACTTATGCAAAATGAAACCAACCCACAAACAAAAAATATTATATATTCTAAAGTACAATATTCTAAATATTTTTTCTAAAATATAGACACACAAAGAGGCCAACCATAAAGGCCAAAATGACCGAATAGGCCAAAATGACCGAATAGGCAAAAAGACCAAGTAGGCCAAAATGACCAAAAAGGGTAAAATGACCAAATAGGCCAAAATGACCAAATAGGCCAAAATGACCAAAGAGGCCAAAATGACCAAAGAGGCCAAAATGACCAAATAGGCCAAAATGACCAAATAGGCCAAAATGACCAAATAGGCCAAAATGACCCAAAGAGGCCAAAATGACCAAAGAGGCCAAAATGACCAAAGAGGCCAAAATGACCAAATAGGCCAAAATGACCGAATAGGCCAAAATGACCGAGTAGGCAAAACGACCAAGTAGGCCAAAATGACCAAAAGGCCAAAACGACCAAAAAGGCCAAAACGACCAAAGAGGCCAAAACGACCAAAGAGGCCAAAATGACCAAATAGGCCAAAATGACCAAATAGGCCAAAATGACCAAAAAGATCAAAATGACCAAATAGGCCAAAATTGCCAAAAAGACCAACATGAAAATTATCCCTTGTCCACCCTCAGTATTTAATTTACTTACGTACCGAATTTCAGCCAAATCGGCCCAATAGTTCTTCCGTAAAAGCATAACAAACAGAAAGACAAATATAATTTTATCCCGGAAACTATCCCACTTTTCGGGATAAAAGTGTCCTATGTTCATTCTCGGTATTGAAAACATATATATACTGAGTTTCAGCCAAATCGGTCCAGTAGTTTTTACGTGAAAACGGAACAGACAGACAGATAGACAGACAGAGTTACTTTCGCATTTATAATATTAAAAGGGATTTTTTTGTATGTAAATTTTTTATAAAATACGGCTTTTTCTCAAAACTGTCAGTATGGGGGTTGGTTCCATTTTGCATAAGTACGTCCAATTGAGCTTAGTTATGCAGAGCAGAATCAATCCCCAGAGTCCTAATATATCTTGGCGTTGAGAAAATATTCATAACAAGATCCCATTGCGATAGTATCAAAAATTCATATTCTACCAAATCCATAATATCTTCTCGATATCGTCGTGGAAGAATAATAGCAGAAACAATTCATATTACCATTAACAGAAATGCCTGTTACATGCCGACAAAAGTAAACGCAGGCAGGCAAGGCAGGTGACCTGTCATAAAGCGCATTTTATTATCCTGCCGTATTTTGGGCTTCTTTTGTTTACTTTGTGTTTAGAATTTGTAATTAAAGAAAACATTATATTGTTATTTTACTTGTTTTATGGCCGACATTAGGCAGGTATGTCAAACTAATTCTTGTTGTTATTGTATTGCGTCGAAGCTTGCCAGGCTTAATGCGGAGAGGGGTAGTCAAGCGAGGATTACAATACGAGTAAGACGTACATTCGACATTTTTTTTTTGCGGACTTTGCGCGTGTTATTGAATCGTGCAATTTGTACTAGTGGTGTCTAGATATATTTGTACCTATGGTAAACGTGTTTGTATAGTTCTAATAAATTCTATAGTTATTCCGTTAACCGATATGAATATGGCTAAGCTACCAAAAACGTTAAACATTCATTTCGAAAGTTTTATAAATATTTATAGAACGGTGGCCATTTGAATTACAGAACCTAAGACTGAAACTACAATATCCGGTGATGACGACATAGTTATAGTAGCAGAATTGGGCCTCAGGGCAACCGTTTTGAAATAATTAAAGTTTTCATAGAAATGTTTGTAAAATGAACAAGAAATGTACCTGGTTTCTATAAGATATATGTTAAAGAATCCTAAATAATATTATAATATATGTAAATGTAAGTTTGTTACGCTTTCACGCCTAACTACGCAACAGAACGTCACGAAATTTTGCATACAGCTTATTATGCTGGGGCCACACCTGCGGAAATTTTGAAGATATCGATTGTGGCGTTTTATTTAAAAAGGTAAAAATAACGCCGTATCGAGTACTCACATTAGTCTTATCTGTCAATATTTAACGTTATGAACAATTACAAATAATATCGCATCACAAACACCTTACAACCATCATCTGTGTGAATCGTGTAATATTATATCAGATGAAATTTCACCATCAGGAGTATATAAAAACGACATCAAGTACCATTTCATTCAGGAAAAAGTATCATCCTTCATCAAAAAAAAGTACTGTCTCCGAAGGAAGACCATGTAGTCGGAAAGATAAAGTTGCTATCACATTTTATTGACGATACGTTCCAGTTCGTTAACAAATACATTGTCCTGGCAATGGCAAGGACAACAAAATATATTGCTATTATGATTAATTCTACCTTTGCTAGATGGCGTTACGGGTACTAATTAGTTGTTGTGGATTAATAATGAAGGGCCGCTTGCATAAGGTTGCTTAAATTTATTTAAGAAACACAAAATGTATTTAAACACCCGTAAATACAATTAGCGCTTGCACAGTCTGATTAATATGATTAATTAATTTTATTTAAAGGCGGTCGTTATACAAGCGGGTCTAAGTTTAATATTTCTAAAAATTCTACTATGCCCATTTTGTAACATACATATATTTTTTAAACGCTGGGAAATGTATTAGAGAACTGTCTCCGGGCCCGTGAGAACATTACCGGAGGGCGCGGGGAAGCGAGCTAAGCTGCAGGCAAAAGCTAATAAATATTATAAATAAATCGCTTGAATTTTTCAGTTAATATAGAACTCACTATTTGAAATCTTTCTCCGTACTTTATTCTATTTTATCAAAGTAATAAGTTGGTTCTGGTTTGCATAACTATCTTCAATTGTTGATTTTAAACGCATTCATTTGGACACAGGTATTAGAACGTTTCAATTTACAATGTTGCAGTTTAGCTATTTGGTTCTCAAGTTTTAATGCTATAGGTTATTTAGTTAATATTTATATTTAAATTACTTTATAATAATTTGTATTAGAATAAACATCTTGCATGACATGACTTTGCCCGCATAAAACTTGTAACGTAACTTTTAGAAACTATCCATGTAACTACGCTAGAAATATATTTTTAAAACTATCCAAGCCTCAGAAGAAGTCAATTCAAATCTCGTGAGCCACCGTCTTCATGTCCTTCAGCCACTTCGAAAATTGCTCGCTAATATTCTCTAGAACATTTCTCTTACAAATTATGGGAACATGGAATAAGCTCCTATAGGATTTTCCCACAGCATTACGATATGATATATATTTTTAAATATATAATAATAATATCAGCCCACACACGTCCTACTGCTGGACTCGGGCCTCCCACTATAGGGGGAATGGACAGTATACCCGACACGCTTGTCCAAGGCGGCTTGGCAGGTTTGATACATCGGCTATCTCAATGTTTCATTACGATGTTTTCCTTCAGCGCTGTTAGCCGCGGTAATTGTAACAATATGCAAATTCAGTTGAAGAACTGCCTGACAGGCGCATGCGTTCCGGCTAGGATTCGAACCCGCGCCCTTTGCATTCCACGCGTGCACTAGCCATTACCCTATCACGACTTCAACTTTTTTGTTTGTTTGTTGTTCAAATTTTGTTAAAAGGTATCATATATTCTCTTTGAATCCGTCAGCACTTGCGTAATACCTTTGGTGATGCATATGTCTATAGGTGACAATAATCACTTACCATCAGGTGTCCTGGGACCCCAAAGCGGCCGTGTATGAAGAATCGCTTAGTGAAATTGAGACATGTCTATTTTACACTGCTACCTATAAGACATGGAATAAAATTCCACATTATTTTGAAGCTTGTCATGTTCGTCATAATTGGTATCTCTCTCTTTGCCTGCTGTAGGTGCTTCAGCTATATAAAAAAGCCATCTGCCAGTCATGAACAATGGTAATTAAGGCAAAAGGGACCTTTCCATCAGGTATGTACTATGCAGCTATGCTGAAAAGCTAAGCTACAAAACTATGTTACAGTTTCCACAGAGGCTAAGCTATGTACAAAGCGAGTAAGGTATACCTACTATGAAAATGCACCGCTGCAAGGTAGCTGGGCGCGAAGAAGATGCACAAGGAAAGTGAAAATGCATCCATAGCACGCATCCTTTCATATAAAAACGAAGCTTAGTTGAATCAGTTTGTATCAGCGCTGTGCTATGTAGACTAATCAATATGATTGGTGGATATCAAACCATCCATAGCAGCGTTGCATAGCACATTTCTGGTAAAACACACAAAACAAGCATTTATATATAGCACCACCAATGCCGCAGTATCAGAACGTCTGGAACTGTGCAGTCTTCTTTCTTCCTTTGCTTTGAAGACGTCTGTACAACGCTCTGGGGTAATGTAAATAATCAACTATAAGGTTATAAACTCAATACAAATAAATCAAACCGACAGTCCATTATTAAGGAAATAGTTATAAAAACTATTAGCATATAAACATTACAAAGACCCGGATCTTCGCGATGTTTCCGCCGTTTGAAGGGATAGAGCCCTAATTAGGCACTTCCTTAACAATATTTTTTTCAATTAAACACCTGTCAATTTCTTTACATTAATGAATGAAGAAATTTAATTCTCAAGCAACAACAAGCAGTTTGGCCTTGTCCTCAGGTTCTCTTTCATAAGTAGGCCTACAACGTATTTCACGCGTATACGAGGCAGGAAATCTCGCACATGTATAATAATTTATTCAAACATGTAAAGCAATTTATTTAAATTTCAGTCTATATAGAGACTGGAAAGTGTTGATAGTTTTCACGATTGCATAGTATGTGTTTCGTCAATGAATATTTTTTATGTAAATCTTATTATAATATTATTTAAAACTTTTATTATCTGAGTATTTAAAACTAGAAATGAGCCGTTTATTCACCAATTTAACTGTTAGACTATTATATATAATAAATATAAACTTTACCGGGGGGTTTCGGGGCTTCGCTTCGCGAAGGCCCAGGGGGCAATGTGCTCGAGGGAGCTCCCTAAAGAATTTTACCTCGGCTGGACTGTTTCCATGAGAGGAACATGAATTATAACAGTATTTATGTAAAAACTGAGGTTCCTAGGATATCAAAATTCTTGCATAGCCTCGGCTGGCAGTTCTCGGGGACATATTATCCTTGACAGCAGTTTATGAAGTCCACAGAGAGGAGGCCGCACTGAAACTCAGTGTTCTCAATTTATCAATATATAATTTAATATTAGTTCATAAAAGTCCCATTGCTGAGCTAAGCTTCCCAATTTTTTAGAGGTACCGACCCGCGACGCTTTACCAAAAAGCCCCAAAACTAGTCTCAACTGTATCACTGGGGCTAGTCTTGAAATAATAGGATTAAGTTTTGCTAAGACCTACGTGTACCTACTATTTCCATATCAAAGAAAAAGTTTCATCTCTGTGTTCTTTAATTTTCCTCTTAAATTTTTAAATCAATACATAACTTTTTCATAAATTCTTTTAATTTTTCCATACAGTATTGGCAGTGGTCATATTCGTAAGTGAAACATTATACAAGACCTTTGCTAAGCTGTAGGTGGTCCATTAACAACTCCTAATAAAGCCAAGGTTTGGCATGCAAGACATTTGGTTCATGTGAACTAATACCATAAGGTACTATGCCCTTTAATTCCATCACTGTTCATTTAATCGCATGCTCAGGAACAGTAACGAAACTTGAATACTTGATTAAAACACAAATATATAATTTAAACACCTCTTTTGCGTGTGACTTAGAATTTATATTCATATCAAGGGGTGAAAGGTTATATGTATATGTTTTAAGCGAAATTTTGTGAAAATCTAACCTAGTGAGGTTTTTTCATTATAATGTACCTATCCTTTTTTCTCTTTATTTATAGAGCTTTATAACTATAGTAATAGTGTCGCTCTGTATAATGTGTTCAATCATTATTACATTCTGTATTATATAAATTTATAAACACATTTTAACTACTTAGTACACGTCCCTAACTTCTAGGAATATAGAGAACCTGGTTTTCAATTGAATTCTATACCTATGTATTCTTTGTTTTCAAATATTATCATCTGTGTTAACAAACTGAAAAAAATGCTGGCACATTTAAAAAATGTGGCTTAAATCAAATAGCCTTGCTCTTTGAACGTCTTAACAGTAAATAGATAGATAGATAGATAGATAGATAACTCTTTATTGTACACCAATACAAACATGAACTTAAGACTAAAATTATATCTAGTTATGTACAAAGGGCGGTCTTATCGCTAAAAAGCGATCTCTTCCAGACAACCCCAGTATATATGATATATATATATAAATAGTATATATATATAAATAGTTATGTTTTTAAGACCTGTTTCACAAACCCCATATTGTTTTCATGTTGGTTTTCATATTATTATTATTATTTGTGCAGGAATGGAGGAATAATGCAATTTCCTGCGGCCGGGCGGCCTGTCGTAAGAGGCGACAAAACCACCCACAGCCAGGTGGTATGGACTGGATGGCGCCACTTGATGGACACCGCCCCTGGTCTAGAGTAAGCCGCCATAACAACCTTGTGTTGTGTTCTGGCATTAGTGATCAAGTTCCAGTCTCCCTTAAGAGAACAGCAGCACATTTGTAGCACCTTTGGTGTTGCAAATGTCCATAGGCGTTGGTAACCACTTTCCATCAAATCGACCGTCTGCCTGTCTGGTTAACTACTGCAATAAGAAAATATTATGTAAACTACACTGTCTTAATAAAAGATGACTGTGATGTAAACATGAAATAAATATACAGTTGGACATAATGATTTTACAATAATTCCTTTTTGGAAAATGCTTCAAACTGCCATTTTAATTAACTTTCACATTGATATATACATATGTATATCTTTATCTATAGTTGCATAATCTTGTATATACAAAAATCTTGTGTCACGATGATGTTGCCAATAAACTCCAAAACTACTGAACCGATTTTAATCGAATTTGCACAGCGTGTGCAGTTTGATCCAATTTGAAAGATAGGATACTTTTTATACCGTTGGAACCAGTAGGTGGCGCTGAGATCGGGTTCTAGAATCCTCCTAACTACCGGGAGCGATTTTGGTGATTTTGTTTTTGTGTGTTTGAGTGGGTTCCCGGATGGTTTAAATCCACGATCGGAACCGGTAGGTGGCGCTGGGATCGCGTCCTAGATTTTTATTTTTTCAGACCAGGACAACGTCTGCCGGGGCCTCTAGTTTCTTCTAAATTCTTCGTACGTGTGTATGTCACTGAACTCCTTACTGCTGGAATAGTTTTGATAAATCTATTGGAGTAAGTCCCTGGATGGTTTACATTCATTGTTCCCGGTAGGTGGTGCTAAATCAGATCCTACATTTTTATTTTTTAGAACAGTACAACGTGTGTTAATCTCGCTGGTACACGTATATATTGTTTATTTAAAAATTAGGTATTTGACACATAGTAATTATAATTATAAAATAGTCTTATATAGAAAATTCTCGTGTCACAGTGTTAGTTACCATACCATATATCCCCTCCGAAGGTAGGTCTGAGAATCAGACAACATCTATTTTTCATCCCCCTAAATGTTAAGGGTAGTCCGTCCTTAAATATATGTTTTATTTATTTATGATACAGCATTAAAAAATACATACAACCCTAAATTTTTAATCCTCTACGATCAACCCCTATTTTTTTAACAGCGATATTAGTATTTTTATAATGTTCTACTAGGATGATTTATATTTTAATCTGAACCAGGTAGATGGCGCTGCAATCGGGTACCAGAAATTAGGTGTTCTTTTTGTTGTTGTATGTATTGAAGTTTGTCCCGGAATGGTTTAAATAAACGATTGGACCCAGTAGATGGCAACGCGATACTCCTCCTAAACGCTGGGCCTGATTTTGATGAAATTTTTTGTCTGTTCAAGTGGGTTTGAGAATAGTTTAGATTAACATTTGGTCTCAGTAGATGACGCTGGAATCGGGTTCTAGATTTTTATTTTTTTAAAGGCAGGACAACGTCTGCTGGGTACAGCTAGCTAGTATTTATATAAAAGAGCAGGAGTCATTAAAGAAATATTGTTTTCCCTTTCATCTTCCAAATACAGCCGTCACTGCCGGATAAGCTGCCACATTTCAAGAAAACTTGAAACGGCGCAAATATGCATCTATCAGTGACGGATACATATTTGAGGCTATCGGGGTTGAGACTTTGAGGCTATGGGTTCGTGAGGCTTATCAACTTTATCGAGACCTTTCAAGGCGATTGAAAGAAGTCTCCATGACCATAGGCCATGTCATACAACTTGGAATGCGATCAGCATTTTGGGAAGGCTCCCCCCCCCCCCCCCGACAGCGATCTGGACTAGATCTTTTACTTGTAAAAATGTTTATAATAGTACTAGCTTCTGCTCGCAACTTCATCCGCGTGGGATAATAAAAAAAGTAAGATAAAAATACCCGATTTTGAAACATTATTGGCGCTCCGCTTCTATTGGTATTAACGTGATGATAGCCTTCGTCGACGAAATGGTTATCTAACACTCAAAGAATTTTTCAAATCAGACCAGTAGAAGTTCCTGAGATTACCGCGTTCAAGCAAACAAACAAACATAAACTCTTCAGCTTTATATATTAGTATAAGATTTAATTTCAAAGTTTTTTGTAGTGTAAATCAACCATAAATAGCATATTTTTTACAATTGAGCATGTTTAGAAATAATTTAAATTATAGTTTCAACAATAATGAATACGCTATTCAACTAGTTAAAATTCAATGAGGCTGTGACGTTTTGTAAGTTGATTGAAAGCGTCTCAGTTGATTTGACTGTCAAATACCCAATTATACTAGTATTCTTTCACAATTTAGTTGCATAGCAATAGTAGGAGCAGACCTTCGTATAACGTGATATAACCAGTACTGGTTGTGCAGGCTTATTTATTGTCATTCCGTAATAAAGGTTTATCGGTAACGATTATAGACTTTCATTTCATTTACTGTTGCCTACATTTAGTCCAAGGACATATGATAAGACAAATGTCGTTAAAGGCGAGTGGGTTTCACGAACTTTGATTTATCAGCTAAATCTCTTTAAATTGTAATTAAAACCGTGTTAATTGTACTGGATATTAGGTATCACCTTGATAATTAAAGAAAAAAATTATACTCAGACATTAAAGAATTAAATAAAATAATTAAAGAGTTCCGCTGAAGTGAACGTTCGTGACCATTCTTTTTGTATCATTCAGCTACTTGACCTTAGGAAAGCAATTTTCAATATTTTCAAAAAGCATTAGGTGCATGGTGGATTGATAAATTTTACATATCCAAGTTAACTCTCAAAACCAAATTAAATTAATTTATAGTTCTTTTTTCAATTTTGACTGATTCGGCTTAAGATATTTATAATTTTAATAATATTTAGAAACATTCTTTGTTAGAACAACTATTTTCTATTCTATTCGTGCAGGAACGGAGAAAGAACAGAATTTCCTACGGGCGAGTGTCCTGTCGTAAGAGGCGACAAAACAACCCACAGCCAGGTGGTAGGGCATTTGCCCCACTGGATAGCTACCACCCCTGGTTTAAAGTATGTCGCCATAACAACCTTGAGTTAGTTAGTAGTTAGTATCACTTTTGGTGTTGCAAATGTCCATAGACGATGGTAACCGCTTTCCATCAAGTGGGCCCGTGTCCCTGTCTGCTGAACTCTTCCAATTAAAAAATAAAAAGCTATCTGTGGCGTCATCTTGTTATTTTATTGTGTTCCAACAAATTCGGGCGCGATACGAGGGCCGGAAGAAAAAAAATTGTGTGCATATTGTATAAGTCTGAGAATCGGACATCTATTTTTCATCCCCCTTCATGTTAAGGGTAGTACACCCTTAACATGTAGGGGTTTTTTTTAGATTTTTTTTTAATTTTTTTGTGATACAGCATTAAAAAATACATACAATCCTAAATTTTCAACCCTCTACGATCAACCCCTATTTTCTTCTTTCCCTTAGAATTCTTCTTCTTTATTTGAGGTTATGGCTCCAAACCCTTAGAATTACTTAATAGAAACCATTCCTACCTGTCAAACATTTGATGTTCGTCCCGTCGTTCAGAAATCAACGTATTTTATTTATTGATTCTGAGGCGGTACGAAGTTTGCCCGGTCCGCTAGTAAATATATAAATATTATAATGTTGTTAAAAGGCAGTAATTACATTTCACTTATGCCTTGAGCCTTAGATTTGTCTGATACCGGCATAAAGCCACGATTCTGCAATTAATATTTTCATTGCCTTATTATTATGTAAATAAAAACTAAACTATTTAGATCCGTTCGCCGTGAAAATAGAACGTTTAGTTTTGCATAAACTAATTTTAATTTAAAGTATTTCCGTGGCATTGTCTACTTTTATAATAGGATGTATGAAATTCTTCAGCTAACTACAACCATTTACCTACATCTACATAATGCATCGACTGAAAAAGCGTATACTACCTGGTGACTTTAATTTATTCAGACACATAGACAATAGTTTCTTTATCTACAAAATATTAACAAATAATTCTTTAGTTACAAATTTATGATTATACTTTTTTGCATAACAATAGGTGGGCTTGTCGCTAAAAGTGATCTTCTCCAGGCAACCTAGCTTAAAATAAATTATTAACTAATCTGGCGATGTAGATGGCACTTAAAATAAGACTGTACGACTTGAATATACATACTTTCACTAATTTACAAATTTAATACATACATAAATCTAGGCATATTTATAGAGATACTAGCTGTCCCGGCAGACGTCGTCCTGCCCGGTAAAAAATAGGGGTTGATCGTAGAGGGTTGAAAATCTAGGGCTGTATGTATTTTTGTATGTTGTATCATAAAAAAATAGAAATTAAAAATTTCGTCTAAAAAATAAATAAATAAAATTTAGGGGTGGACTACCCCTAACATTTAGGGGGATGAAAAATAGATGTTGGCCGATTCTCATAGATACCGGATAAGCACAAAAAATTTCATCAAAATCGGTCAAGCCGTTTCGGAGGAGTATGGCAATGAAAACTGTGACACGAGAATTTTATATATTAGATGATACAATGTATTCCTTTTTTTTTTTAATAAATTTAGTGTATATATAGAGATATGATACAATGTATTCCTATATTTTTTTAAAAAATTAATTTAGTGTATATATATTTCTGAATAACAATCATAATAACCTATATTACTATACAATAAGCATAGTAATTAAGTGAGTGTTTATTCTATTACAGATATTTATATAAATTTTATACAGACTAAGAGATTTATATAAAGAAAAATAATAATTTCTAAGTGAGTTCCGAAAAGTAGGTAATGTTTTGACCTCTCTGACAGTAATAAGCAACCCATTCCCGAGTGTGACAGCCTGTAACTGTGAATATTTTATTTAATTATGCAAGAAATATAATAAGTCTGTAGAAAGGTCGAGTTCTCTCCGTTTCTCTGCGCATCACACGAAAAGTACTGAAAATATTCTTTGTATGTGTTTGAGTGGATCCCAGGTGGGTTTAGATTCAGAATTAGATCCGCTAAATCTTCCAGGATTTTGATCAAATTTTATATGTTTTTTTTATTTTTTTTTATTGCAGGAGATCAGCAGACAGGCAGACGGCCCACTTGATGGACAGCGGTTACCATCGCCTATGGACATTTACAACACCAAAGGTGCTACGAATGCGCTGCTGCTCTCTTTAGGGAGCCTGGAACCTGGTCACTAATGCCGGAACACAACACAAGGTTGTTATGGCGACATACTCTAGACCAGGGGTGGTAGCCATCCAGTCGGGCAAATGCCCTACCACCTGGCTGTGGGTTGTTTTGTCGCCTCTTACGACAGGCCGCCGGGCCGCAGGAAATTGTATTCTTTCTCCGTTCCTGCACGGATAAAATATGTATAACTTTTTTTATTCGCCTCCGCCCCTTTCATGATTTAAGGAAAGAGGGTTTCTTTTCCTATTTAGTGTTTCTTTCTTTTATATTATGTATTATACACTCTAATACATTTTTCTCAATTTCTATAAAATTAATCTTATTATATATACCTTAATACATAAAATCTTATTATCAACGTTTATTCCTACTTTTATATATTTTGTACCTTGTTGTTTTAATGTGTATATTTGAGTAGGTCCCTGGATGATTTAGGTTCACATTTGTTCCCGGTAGGTGGCGCTGTACCAAGTTCTAGAATTTTTCAGCGCAAGACAACGTCTGCCGGACCCGCAGATGAATACATAAAATCACGGGTGTTTTTTTTCGAAAATGCTAGTTGCACATATTTGTTGATTTATCTATAGTCATTACCAATCATACTCGATTAACTTGGCTTTGCATTGATACGAAATAGTACTTTTCTCATTACAGTTCAATGATAGTTAATCGTAATAATCATAGAGTAATCAAGCGTAATAATTTTCTTCATAAAGAGATATCTTTATGTTGATTGGATTAATTTTCTCTTTCGCAATGATGTCAGGATTACCTCGAATTTAGACGCTATCATAATATTATTAATTAGTTCGAAAACGAAGTAGAATACAAAAACATACATCTGAATAGGGTTAAATCAACTAAGATATTTTATTATTAATTATTAGATTTTGTACTATTTAAACAGAAGTTAAAATAATTTCTATTCTATATGTAGATGTAATCCACCAAAAAACCCACAGCCAGGTGGTAGAGTTTTTTCCCGACTGGATGGCTACCACCCCTGGTCTAGAGTATGATTTATGATGACTATAATCTAATGTATGTCTTTGACGACCACGGGCCATAGTATAATAATTATAGCGTAGTAACGTATAATCCAAAAAGTAAATAATATTGCTACTTCGCATATGCTCATTTTATGTTATGGGAAAGGGGCAATTGCTTTATTATTATTCGTATCACGGGATACGTATTCAATTATTCACATCGTATTCTTCTTTGTAAAAAATGGGCGTTGTATTATTACTTTGTTAAGAATATCACTAGATGTCGTTGTTCAGTATGTGTCAAATCCTGCATCACGCTGATTAGATATTTTTAAAAATATCCTGGTTGGTTCGAAAATATATGCATAGTAACTCTGGTTTCCCTTCAAAACGTATAAATCTTTCGCCTTTTACTAAAGATTTCCGTGGAGGGGAACACTCAAATGAGTCTATATGTATTTTTGACGGCCTTGTTCACCAAGGTCTAATAAATAGCTAATAAAAATTGCGTTGAACTTCTTTATGCGACACTAGGTGACTGATCAATTGGAATAATTGGATAGTGGATACACTTAGTCACTTATACTAATGCATGACGGTCTGTGTACTCTATGGTAGTCATGGGAAAAATCACTCACTAAGAAGAAAAGAGTGATATATATCTTTTTGATACAAAGATATATATCACTCTTTACAAATATATATATATATCACTCTTTTATATCTTTAACTCTTTCTTTACAGTCTTTATAGTGAATGGTATCAGTGTCAATTGCAGACAAGATGAGTTATTATCTGTGAGTGATGTACTAGCAGAGCCCACACGCGTACCTGTGGCAACACAAAATATCTGACATTTAAATAACATACACGCCATTTAGATGGCCTTTTAGTAACTATTACAAAAATACACCATAAGGCTATTGTGTTACGATTTATTTTGGCTTGCTATTATATTCGGATTCCTCGTTCACTTAGTACGCATGCGCAGTGCGCGGGCGAATCATTCTTCCTCATCGCGTGGAACAGGAATGAACTAAAGAGTTGAAGATATAAAGACACATTTTGAATGCAAGTGATATACAGATCTAATCACTCATCGCGTCGGATATATATCTTTTGAGTTAATCACTCAGGAGTTACACATCTCTACTCTATGGTCTATACCTATGCTGAGCACCTATAATAGTTATTGTTAATAGCTGTATAAATTGATGTCTTCTTTTATTGCTACATCAATTGCTGTATAGTTATTTTATTAAACTTATTGTTGTACTTTTAGTATAGTTTAGTACATTTCTTCACAATATGCTAGTTCCACTGAGTAAAAAGGCCACTTGTTTCTCTATGAAAATATATTCCTCCCGATCTTTATTTGATATCTTACTACTCTAAACCCCACCCAGATTTAACGTTGGCATGATGAGACGGTGATTGATAAAGAAATCGCCAGGTGACCATTTGCCCGACTGGATGGCTACCACCCCTGGTCTAAAATATGTCGCCTTAACAACCTTGAGTTGTGCTCGGCATTAGTGACCAGGTTTCAGTCTCCCTTGGGAGAGCAGCAGCGCATTTGTAGCACCTTTAGTGTTGCAAATGTCCATAGGCGATGGTAACCGCTTTCCATCAAGTGGGCCGTCTGCCTGTCTGTTGAACTGCAATAAAAAAAATCAATGACGTTTTAAATGTTCTCTAAAAAGTACAATTAGTAGTATATACCATTATATAATTTCATTCAACATTACCACCATACTAATTGGTATGCTTTAGGCGTTTACATCTAGATCCGTCAGAACTTTCGTTTACGCCGCATCTGGATTGCGGGCACGATCGTTGCTCTATTGATTAGAAATTGCCACTTTTCGTCAGGGTTGCCACACGATACTCTATTTACGCTAGTTATTTTAGTAGGGATGAATTTAGATATTGTTCTTGTGAAATCGTATCGGAATCAGCGAATTTTTATGCAACTTAACTAATATGTACCATTGTACCATACTCGGGATAATTCTTTCAATTTCCTGGAGAAAAAGTATCACACATTTCATTACATAAAATTTTCTATTGATCAGTGAAAAAATCGCATTGAAATTCTATTTCTTTAATGTTTTTAATTTTACAAAATGTCGCAGGCTCATATATTCAGCACATACTTATAACTTCATACAAGATATAAGTAAAAGGTGTCAAATATAATAGAATAGATATACTTTATTGCACATAATGTTACAAAATAAATTCAAACATACGATCATAATGATAAGTGCAATGGGCGATCTTATCGCTGGGAGCGAGACAACCTTTGGATGGACGGAAACTCGGTATGGATGGGGGTAGGTATGCAATAGAAATAATATATATACGTATACATATATATACGTAAATATAAGGAAAATGTTACTACATTATAATATAAACATTCATATTTACCTAAATACATAAGTTGTGTGTCTTCAAACAACACCATCCCAAGCACACAACTAAATAACATTCAATAGTTTGTATTGAGTCAAAGAGCGCATTAATTTTATTTTTTGTTTCAACACAATTTAAAATTCTTTCTGTAATGATGTTTTAAAAGTTAAACGAATTTTTACGTCTGTTCTTTTACATTTATATTTATACATGTAAAAGAACAGAAGTAAAAATTCGTTTTAATTAGGCTTGATTATAACATTTGACTGCGTCCCTATTATGATTTATTTTTAATAAACCGATAAATCTTGTATAACTATTATGAAAGACATGAGTTTGCCTGTGGGATAAAACTACTCGTGTTTGTTTATATGAGCGCAAGAATGCCGTTGTTGAAAAAATTGGTTAATTAACAAAAATCTATATTTAAAAAAATAAGTGACAACCCTTGCTCTAGTGCTGATGTCATTGGTATGCAATGCTAAGTTATGGTCTGACGCGGTTGTACGACGAATGCGATCACTCGGTCCAATATTAATGAGCTCAACATCAAATTTAATGTAAACAGCGTCGACAGCAACACGGCAATGTAGATAACGTAATGGAGATAAATTTACTGTAATTTCATTATTGGTTTCTCTATTATTATTTGTTTTTATAGTAAATGCGCGCGCAATTCACTATTATACCAACGATACTACATTTGCGTTGCGATTACGACGATGCATTATTAGTGAATATGCCCGTAACTTCGTCCACGCTCGACTTGAAATTCCTACAGGATTCCTGGGACACAAACTACCACGGGCTTTAAAAAAGATTGTAAGCAAATGGTTTTACTGAAAACGGTGTCGAAATAAGCTAATTAAACCTATAGGATATAGGGAAATTAAACCGAGGGACTACCGTTTCTACCGTGACCTCCGAACGAAGGATAGGAGGATGTCGGCCGTCCGCGTCCGTATCTTGTGCGCTTTTACGGGTTGCCACAGGAACCAGTTCATAGACACTATATCTGCGTAAGGACTTGTAGCCCTTTTTTATTACATGTGGAAATGCGTGGCCGCACCGTCAGCCACGCGGGGACTTTTCGCGGCCGGTGTGTTGTTCCCCCCGGGGCGATTAATCAATACGACCGGCGCCGGGTATAACCACTAAAACCCCACGGGTGCCGGGTCATGGTATATCGCGCGAGCGTTACCCGCGACCCGGCGGGCGGTGGGCCGTCCCAACACTTTTGGCCCTAGCACAAAGCGTAGGACGGAACACAACGACGACGAGGAGTTTTAGTGGTATTTAACCATTTCTTGCTTGCGGTGTTAGAACAACCCCAACGTGGCGAATTCCACGCGCCTCACCGTGTTTGCCCCGCCGTGGATAGGGATTTCCTCTCGTTAAAAAAGATAATACAAACATGAGGCACAGTTGTACTACCTTTCTTTTTGACCCCGTTGAGTTAGGTATGCAGCAAACATTTCCATCTAGCAACAAAAAAAAGAAAGGATATTAGTAAACAAATATGCATGTTCAAATTACGTTACATCACTTGCAGATTACGAAAGTGACGACACCTGCCAGCGCGCATTAAGTGTGTATAATCTAGTTATTTTGCCATTAGGATACGCTTCGACAAATTGCCTACTTAAGTTAATTACTCGTGTTGCCTTATCAAAATTCGTGAAAAATAAATTATTAAAAATTATCTGAAAATTACTCATAAAACGGAACTAGTGTTCGTTTCGTTTCATAAATACCTAATTATCGTTTTTTTTATTGCAATAAACTTTTATAACTTTTTACTTATTTTTTTATTCAAATAAGAATTTAATTCAATTTTAGAAATCTTTTTTTTGTAGCCATACAAATAAAATAATAATGTATTGCTGATATGTATTATCATGATAAACAAGCTTTATCGAGACCATTGATGTAGCAATAAAAGATTTATTTATTGTTACATCAATGATCGAGACATATCCAAACGTCTGGTGGATGTCTCACGTGACCAAAAGCCATTCAGCGAGGTAATGGGCCAGTGTTATGAGCAAGTTTTCAATTGAAAGCGGTACTAGATTTTATAGTTTAATTTTAATTTGTATATATAGTTTATTGTTATTTAAATTTACGGTATAGTTTAATTTATAACGTGTGATATACTTAATAATTTAAAGCCTTTATAAGGCAAAACAAAATAAAACATAAAAAAATAGAAGGTCTTGCACTGATACCAACGATTATTAGACAAACGGTCCGCACTGCTGGGCTAGTTTAGGGAAATTGGCAATACAACGCTAAGTGTATGCAAGACGGAATGGCAAGTTTTACGCGTCAAAAATCTCGACGTGCACGTGTTCTTACGATGTTTTTTATCCGCCTCGAGCAATTAGTAAATATAAAAATATGCACGTTAGGTCAAAAATATAACAGTCTAGATTACAATTCGAATCCACATTAATAGAATGAAACGCGTGTTATCTTAACAGTTGTGATACCACTATTAACTGTTGAGCAATGGTAAAATTTCAAATTTTACCACTAGTTATGTTTCCTGTGAAATATAACGAATAATTCAACTGAAGTTTTTATTTTATTTTAAAAAATATTAACTTTTATTTTTTGTACCTAAAATTTCTTTTATCTTCATTTTTACAAGCTTTTATTTAACTTGCAATGGATGTATGTATGTAAGTTCGGGTGGAATCTTGCAAGTTAAATTTGACCAACTTCCCGGTGTCCGATTGAGCTGAAATTTTTCACGCATATGTATATCGCGTGACAATGCAATAATATGCTATCATGGAGCTGATCTAATGACGAAGTCGGAAGGTGGCCATTGAAACTCCTGTACTACACAAGATATACTCGTGTTTGGGCTCTTTTTACTTGTCTTGGCTAGCACTCTGTTGCTACATGATATCTAGGATCTCAATAGCTTTTATTTTAAAATCTTAAAAAAAACAGTTTATACCGTTTATTCCTTACCGGCTAATTTTGGTTTTGAATTATTTGTGGAAGTCCAGGGAAGGTTAAAAGGTGAGTAAATATGAAAAAAATGCTTGGAATTTAGTAAAAGCAACAATTTTGCTTTTCCTTAAAAACTGTTCCTACCTGTCAAACATTTGGTGTTCGTCTTGTCGTTTAGAAATGAATTAAATTTAAGTCGTTCAGAAATCAACGTTTTTATTTATTGATTCTGAGGCGGTACGAAGTTTGTCGGGTCAGCTAGTATAAAATAAATGATCTACCTACAATTCCCTAAAAAATTACAAAGAGTTCTCAGAACAATTTATTCATAAGTAAAAGTGTATTAACATTTTCTATCGTGTCGATGAAAGTAAAATTCAAAAGACGATCTCCAAAGAATTTAGATTAGCCCTTTAAACATACATAAATGCCTTATAATTATTCCTTTTGTACTTGCCTTTTTAACTATAATATTAGATCACGTAGGCTATATGTGATGCGAATATTTTATGTGATGTTATATTTGTCTTTGATAGTGTAGATTTATATACAGTCGACTCTCGATGATTTAGGTTTAAAGATCTTTATTTATTCCTCGTTTCCCAAAACAAAAGTTCTCGTAGCGCACGAGCTCCTAAATCGAAGGGCGCGGGTTCTATGCTGACCGGAACGCATGCACCTTTTAGTCAGTTTTCTGATCTAATGTGCATATTCTTAAAATTACCACATGGTAACAACGGTGAAGGAAAACATCGTGATACAACCTGCACATCGAGATAACCGATATGTCAAACCTGCCAAGCCGCCTTAGACAAGTGTGGTGGGTATAGGTTTGTTCCCCCTATAATGGGAGGCCCGAGCCTAGCAGTGGGACATTTATGGGCTGATATTATATTTATTTCCCATAAGAACACTCATTTACAATGAGATAAAAAAAATATTATTAACTAATACAATGTAAATGTGGTGCTATATAGTCTTCATTAAATGTTACGATTTATTGATTTAAATTCAATTGAATTTAATTTTGAAAAAGTTAATATTTTTTCATGTTTGTAACTCATTTGGCAATTTATTAAATAGCTGCGCGCCATCATACATGTCTTTATTCCGTTATTTGTTCGTGGTAGACTTAAGTTACAAAAAATTTGAATGTTTTAAAATCAAAGCTTGGAATGTATATTTTAAAGCTTACTAATTTAAATCTCTGGATACTTTGATTTTTTTCCCGGGTCCCTTGAATACTCGATAAATTGAATGAAAACAATATTGATTGGTCTCCTCCATAAAATGAAGTTGAAGGAATAAATTGTATCTTGCTGACATGCAATAATTTGTAGTCCGGGCTTCCTTTCTCACTGGAATTTGAACCGCTACACTACACTTCTACGCCCCAAGAACCAACACAAGTGACGATTTCTTTCAGCTGTCGCAACTATAAAAGATGTATTGGACAACAATAGACTTATAAACGTGTCGTATACAAAGTGAGAGAACTGGCCGATAATAGAGAGGATTGAAGGAGGCTCCACGGACAAAAGCTAAGCTCTTAAATTCTATTATATTGCGTAAGTTCAGTAGACGGGCAGACGGCCCACCTGATGAATGGTGGACATCTGTAACACCTAAGGTACTACCAATTTGCTACCGCTCTCTAAAGGTAGGCCGGAACGTGGCCACTAATGCCGGAACACAACTCAAGGTAGTTATGGCGGCACCTCTAGCCCAGGGGTGGCCATCCAGGCTGGCAAATTCCATACCATCTGGCTGCGAGTGGTCTTAAATACTATGATGATAACAATTAATGATAAACTAAAGTCACCCACTCAACAGAATTACGGCCTCTTTTCAAAATTAACAAATGTCTAAAATCATAAATTATGAATTTTAAGTCAAACTCTTGTTTATTTAATTCTTGCCGCCTTCGTCTTTGGTTAGAAACTCATGCTATTTCGAATTCTTAGCAATATGAAAGTTTGCTCTGGTCCTTTCAGAGTCAACTTATCGAGAGTCGACTGTATTATATATTAGGTAAATTTCATCATGTGGATCGCTTTAAATGCCATGAGCAAATTGTCTAAACCTAATATGGTTGCTTAACTTATAGATTAGAAAACATTCTTTCAACTATTACGCATTTACATTAAAAATTCATGTCAGCGTCTACTTTCTAAGTTGAAAACGAAAAAGTACGTTTATTCAAATTATTTCGGCGAATAATTGAGTCCGTATTGAATATATTAATGTATCAAAACAGATTTTTCTGTCACGGGTGCAATTTTCAAAGATCCTCTTATGTTTTTTTCTCATCTTATCCATTCTTGAAACACCACAACATCTTAACATTCACATCTTAAGACTACCTACATATTATATACATACATATTTACCCTAATTAGAATTTAGTATTAACAATGTATTTATTAATTGTAAATCAAAAAACTTAATAGATAATTACAGCCTTGACAAACAGCAAAGGTGTCATGACGAATTTATAAAAAAAAAATACTGTCATCTTAATAAAGTGGAAACATTGTTGGTCTGACTAACACTTTAGTGTGGTAATGTAACATATTTGTCGTATTCGTTATTTCCCACGATTTTAATATTTATTACCAATGTTATCCGATGATGAAATTATACACGATGTATTTTCTCTGATAAATATTTTCGATTTCCTGCTTGAAAAAACTATATTGCAAATTCTAATAATGCTATTGCAGAACTCTATGATATTACCTGTAATCACTAGGCGAGGTTAAGTTTCGCGCATTGAGTTTGGGTACGTTTCTCTCGGACAGTGATCCAGTACATCATCTAGAACTTCTTTTATGAGCTTAAAAATGTTAAAATTTGCATATAACATTTGATTGTTGTTATTATATAATATAGTTATAGTATTCATCAAAATTACTTTCAGACCAATAGTGCCTCATAAGTAAGTTTCTTTCATTGTATATCATGTCTATAATAAATACTTCTCATGTAGTAAAGCCATGGTGGAATAATTATTACTTTGATTACACAGTCCGCTCGATCGATGCAATAACAAGCTCTCACAGAATATCGGCATGAAACGGTTATCTTTAGTGGTAATCGTGTTTCGTGCTATGAGTGAGAGTTCCAATGCCCTACATTCTACTCCCCTATCCCATCTCCCTCTTCCAATCCCATATATCAATTACTTCTATCCCATTTCTCTTGTCTGATCTCTCTTTCGCATCCTCCTATCCCATTCTATATCCCATCCTAAAGGTTGATAACGCGCTCATTTTACCTTTGGTGTTGCATACGATTATAAGCAACGGTAACCACTTTCTATCAGCGGTCTATCTGTTTGCCAAATTCCGTGAAAAACCTAAAAATCAATTGTAATATTTGAACTTATGTACCTATATGGAATAAGGCTTCATTTGTTCAAAGAGAATATAAATATATCATCTACAGCTAGTAATATAAATATAACTTTATAGTAATTGTGTAATACTAGAGATTTCCCAGCGGTTGCGCCGCGGTTCAAACCCTAATCCTTGCCTTTGTTTACATGGTAAGCATTAATACAAGTTACTTTGTATCCAATTTTTATGTTAGTGTTATTTACCCCTGGAACATTCACTTCATTTATATCGAAAACTATCCCATCTCTTGATATAAAAATGTCCATTCTCGGCATCAAAACTAAAAAATGACAAAAATGACAAATCACAAAAAAACCTTATAAATCTATCCCACTATCCCGGATAAAAGGTATCCCTTGTCTATCCTCGGTATTTAAATTACTATTAGTATATTATATATATATATATATATATATATATATATATATATATATTATTTATATATTATTATTATATATTATTATTAAAATAATTATATACCGAATGTCAGCCAAATCGGACTAATAGTTTTTCCGTAAAATCGACAAAAATAGAGACAATATTTTTATGCCGAAAAGTATCCCACTTTTCGGGATAAAATGTATCCTATATACATCCGCGGCATTGCAAATATATATATACACTGAGTTTCAGTCAAATCGGTCCATCAGTTTTTCCGTAAAAGCATAACAGGCGAACAGACAGATAAAGATACTTCTGAATATCTAATATTAATAGGGATTACGTTACGTAAGAAATATTTTTTATTGCTGAAACACAGTAGATAGGCTGACCGCTCAACTGTGATGGAAAGTGGTTACCGTCGCCTTTAAATATTAGTAATTACAGAGGTGCTGCTAATGTGCTGCCGGTCTTGAAGAAAAAACTGGAACCAACAACACAACGCAAAGTTGTTATAGCGGCATACTCTAGACTAGGGGCCGGGAAGATATCCAATCGGACACAGTTGGATCGTTTTGGTCTTACGCCAAAAGGAAGGTTTGCACTGAAAATCAGCGTTGTGTCGGATATAATTCCGGCACAGCAATATGCTGAGTGCAAACATTGTTTGCTGAAAGTGCGGCGTACAAATTCTCAAAACATGCTCTGTATATAAAAATGTATAAGGAATGTAAATACGTCGCTATTTCTGCAAATAAGGTTTTTCTTTCTTTTTTCTTTTATATGAACTACATACACCTTGCTGTGGGTTGTTTCGTCGCCTCTTACGACAGGTCGCCCGTCCGCAGGAATTAGTATTCCTCTTCCGTTAATGCACAGAGAACAATATATATATATATAAGTTTGTTTTCTTTGTCCGAGGTAAACTCGAAAACTACTAGACCGATCAGCATGAAACCACAACCGTTCGACGCGGAATTAATCGTAGATGGTTATAGGCTGTATATTTTTCGATGTTTTCTCAATTTGTTTGTTTGTTTGTCATTCGCCGGGCGAAGCGGGCGGGAACGGCTAGTTAATTACATTAATATTATATTCAAATGATTCTAACTGCGACACAAAGTTGATCTAAACATACATAGAACAGGTTAACTCAAATGTGACCTTAACACAATCAGCTTCCTATATTAACTTTCAAATTTTCTGACACTGACTTGCGTAAACGCACGTACATGCACGCAACTTAGAACATGAAAAATAAAACAAATAAATTATCCTATTATCGTCCCGTAAATTATTTCAAGAAGTTTTTAGTAGGATTTTTAAAGTTCTAGTTTTTATGTATTATTGAAAAATATACGTTAATAATTAATAATGATTGCAGGATATTAATTATTTTTTTGAAAACTGTTTGCAACATATGTAAAGCAAAATTACGAACCACAAAGTAAGTAAATATAATAGGAGATTACAAAGTGCCACGAAATTGTTCTGCTGGCTGGATATATAAATATTTTGCAGTCATGTTTTAAAAGTAATACTTATCCTATAATGAGGCACTTAACAGACAGACAAACAGGGAGACAGACAGACAGTTACTTTGAATTACTTTCGCATTTATAAATTTAATAGGAATTTCATGCAATTTTATTAATCTTCTGTTTGTTATACTCTTTACGTCTACACCGTGTACAATAAATTTTTCTGGACAATTTAATACGCTAATTTTGTAATATTGTGTACATAATATGTGACAGGCAAGTTTATTAATCCGATCATTATGAGTAATGACCAAAAGCGATACTTTTGTTAATCGTCCTCCGTCCGTTAATAACCGTCATTGTTAATATGGACCGATGTCCATATTAACAATGACGAACGGCCCATGGCCCATTAAAAATAATGGTCTGTGATAACTTGAATTTGTCACTTGGACCGGGCATCATGGATACTTCCGTACTTCTAGCCGGACAATGTGATTAATTCGGTTACATTTCCATAACAATTATGAAGTCTAATTCATTTAGGTCCTTACTTTTATTCGTTTCTTAAATTTAAAGAAACTGCTCAGCAACTGATTAGTGAAAATCTTACCCTCTTATTTAGTCGAATATTTTAGGTATAACCTACGGTAATCATTCAAATTTCGTTTATCTGTGCTTCTCTAAGGTAAACAACCAGTAAAAAAAAGAAAAAGAAATATTCATTGATTAGGGTCTGATTCTGATTCTCTTACTTAAGAGATGCCTAATCGTTTCTTAATGAAATTATTATAAGTAAGGCCGTTAATTGTATGTTATACGGCACTTATATTTGTTATGAACAGGTCCTATTTTTTTTATTGGCTCCGTTCCACTTCGCTCCTGCCTTAGCTTTTGTGGTTATTTTTTATAAACACCAAAAATTCAATTCATATTTATAATCAAATACAAAGCTGACGAGTTTGTTTGTTTGCTGGAACGCGTTAATCTCAGGAAGTACTGGTATGATTTAAAAAAGTTATTTCAGTGTTACATAGACCATTTACTGAGGAAGGCTAGAGGCTATATCACGCTAAAACCAAACATTTTTAAACTATTCGCGAAGGAAGTCACGGGCAGAACTAGTATTTTTTTTAATGCAGGAGCTCAGCGGACAGACGGCCCACTTAATGGAAGGCGGTTACCATCACCTGTAGACATTTGCAACACCAAACTTGGTACAAATGCGCTGCTGCTCTCTTAAGGAAGACTGCACCTGGTCGCTAATGCCGCAACAAAGCTCAAGCTTTGTAGTGGCGGCATATTCTATACCAGGGGTGATAGCCATCCAGTCGGGCAATTACACTACCACCTGGCTGTATAATAAATAAAAGTGCTATATAACTATACCCTAACATAATCTAATAATAAAAAACTACAGTTCATCTGTGTTTATTATATTGCCCAAGATAAGTTTGTCATTATTCATACTGACCACGAAATGTGATTAATCATGCGGTTTTATTTATATTGCCCACTTGATATGGGCATTATGTATACAGACCGGTCATTATTCACAGTGACCGGATTTATCCAACTGTCCGTAACATATACACTTGACAATACACTGATTTATATCCATTTTAAAAAGCAAATTAATATAATAATCACATATTCATGTATGCTAAATCCATAATGTCAATTGAAGTAACACCTGTGTTACTATTAAAGGAGTGGATGCAAAGCTAATGATGCAAAAGATATAAAGATATTTTGAAATACCGATATATCATTTCTAAAAATATCGATATCTCACTTTATAAAATATAGATAATCCAATATCGATATTCTTATGAGCTATTTGATTGATATGATTTCTGATGTCACAGAGGTCGTTTGTCAGAATAGAGGAGTAGGGGAGGAAAATATGGTTTTTTTCGACCCTCAATAGTTGGAAGAAGGTGAAATGAGTTTATATCCATAGGAAAAATATTCTTATATTTTCTTTGTTGCCGGCAGAAACGGGCTAGTGGGTGGGTGATTAAGAAATTAATTTGATGGATATGGATGTCTTTCGAGGCGTTTTGTTGTAGTCTAAGATCCCAGTCACCCCAGACTTACGTGACTTTGTGACTGTCAAAAGTTATGGCCCACAGGAAGTGTCGGGCCATTGTATGTCTTTGTGTATAATAATATCATATGTGACATGTGTAAAAACTAGCCTTGCTACTTTGACGTAAGTTAGCATGGTTTTTTCCACATTTGATAGCTGCTGGTACCTGAAAAACGGCCCGCTTTTAGCTTAGCAAGTATCCATTCCTTTCTAAGTGTATGTTAAACTACCGATCCTAATAATTTCATGTTTCCTAAAATCACGTAAGTGAGATCTCACTCTATTGCGGCTCCCGTCTTCTGCGGCTCTAGCAATTTATATGAGTAAAATGGTGAAAACGTTCATTGAAATGATGTAGAATTGTATGATTGGGGTAAGATGGTGATATGATCTAAAAGATCATGATCTAAAAACCCTTAATAAATTAATTTAAAATAATTGTCATATCAATTCACTCTTGATTGACCATAAGTAAACATAACTAAGATATTATAATACTATTAATTTCAGGTGTCACGTATCTTGTCATATAATTTACATATATTAACGTTACGCGTAAATGGTTCTTTTACCATTACAATAGTTTTTGACATGCTTCCTGCAGTTCATGATACTAATCATTCAGACTAGGAAAAAATTTCAAGGTCCGGTATTTTGCCTAATATCCGTGATTTACTTGCAAGTACGTTCGAGAGATTGATATGGTATCCACTGACCTGCTTTTAAAAATAATTGATTGTTGGCATGTTTGAAAATTAATGGAAAAAATGTGTTAGTTTTTATACATAGGCGGTCTTTGCCTTGATAGTTAAATAATATGTTCAATTTACTATTGTTATAGAACCATATGTCAGAATAATTGGTTTTGTCGAATTCAATGTCGACTATGACATAGCGCTAATTTACAGTTCTTTAATAAAAAATAACACGTAATTAAAATCACCGTATATATGAAAATTAATGTCTTACCTTGTGATAAACAACCTTCTTATTACTTAACCACAACATAATACCACAGTGGTAAACCTGCAGGAAACACTTGAGACCCCGCACATCTTTATTTTTAACTAGCTGTACCCGGTATGCGAACCATAGGCGAAACGCATGCATCACCTATGCTGGTGTGCACCAACATTTAACCAACGGTTAAAATAAAATAATCACTGTTTATGCATACATTTTTAGCGATTATTTTATTTTAATCATCGTTTAAAAGTCGGTGCACACCAGTCTAAGACAGTTTTCTGACCTAATTTGTATATTTTTACAATTACCACTTGCTTACAACGATGAAGGAAAATATCGTCATGAAACCTGCACATCGAGATAAAGTTGCCAAGCCGCTTTGAACAAGTGTGGCGGGTATACTGTCCGTTCGCCAATTGTGGGAGGCTCGAGACCAGCAGTGGGACGTTCATGGGTTGTTATTATGCCCGGTATGCGTTATGCGACGCAAAGTAAAAGGAAATTAGTTGTATATTATGTTTCTTGGAACCCTTGTAGAATACCCTGGAAAAGTATTGCCATCATCTGATCAATGGTTTAGGATCGCACAGAGGACAAACATACAAACATTTATTTTATTTATGTAGATAATAAAAACGATGTCAATCATGTGAAATGAATAAAGGTTGCTTTATTTACCTTTCAATTAAAAACCTAAAAATTATGCATTGGAACAGTTTAATTAATTATCTAACAATCATTCTCGACGTACATATAACCTTAATTACGGCTCACGGCTTCGTAATCTAAATGTTTAAAATATTTAAATTACTCGATAACAAGCCCTTCACCAAAAGAAAAGTATATTTTATATTTCTATTTTGTAAATAATTTAAAAAATACTTAGTATTTCTTAAGTTTTCGCGACTAGTACATATAATAAAACTAAGTTTTAACAGGTTTAAAAGCATTATTTTATTTTTATTTTACTTCAACGTTTCGGCCACTTTCAACGATCGTATGCTCGCTAACCTAAAGGTTCCAAAAATCATCAATGAATATATTTTTTTCACTTATAAACGTGTATTAAATATTATTTATGTAAGAGGAACACAGATAAACGAAATTTGAATGATTAACTTAGGTTGTACCTAAAATATTCGACGAAAGAGGAGTTTACGGGTAAGATTTTCATTAATCAGTTGCTGAGCAGTTTCTTTAAATTTAAGAAACGATTATAAGTAAGGTCCTAAATGTATATCTATTACGCGGTATACTTAAATATAAATAAACAGAATTAAATATTTTCCACTTAGCTATACGAACATTTTCAAAAAATGTTCCCTTAAATAACGATATTTTATAATTACACTTTTGAGACTTTATTGGTTTTGTTTTTTGCTAGTTCTTCATTTATTTTATTACAAGAGTTATGGGCTCCTCGAGGGATTGTGTGCATGGGTGGCCAGCTTCTATTTGGGCGGAGCATCAAAGTCCACACGAAGCCTATCAATGCTGGCGTACCCCAAGGCTCAGTATTGTCGCCCACACTGTTTATTTTGCACATCAATGATATGTTGCAAACCGGTAACATTCATTGCTATGTAGATGACAGCACGGGCGATGATTTTTATACTAGCCGTGCAAACATCCCTCGCACAGAAGTTGAGGAAAACAGAATACGACTTGTGTCTGAAATCGAGACCTCCCTGGAGCAGGTTTCGGAATGGGGAAAACGAAATCTTGTCATTTTTAATCCCAAGAAGACGCAAGTGTGCGCGTTTACTGCTAAGAAAGCCCTATTTTTGTTAGCGCCGCAGTTTCAGGGCACTCCCCGTAAGATCTCGGACACCATAGGGATCCTGGGCGTCGACATTTCGAGCGTAGTGCAATTTGGGGGTCACTTGGAGAGCATAGCGAAAATCGCTCCAAATAAACTCGGGGTGCTTAACAGGGCTAAGCGGTACTTCATACCGGGACATAGGCTTTTACTATATAAAGCTCAAGTCCGTGCCCATATGGAGTACTGCTCCTATCTTTGGGTTGGTGCACTCCAGTACCAGTTGCTCCCACTTGACTCCTTGCAGCGCCGAGCGGTTCGGATTGTTGACGATCCCAAAATTACAGACGGCTTAGAGTCTCTCAGCCACAGAAGAGACGTTGGCGCTCTAAGCGTGTTCTACCGTCTGTACAACGGAGAGTGCTCTGATGAACTGTTTGATTTAGTGCCTACGTCGCCTTTCTACCATCGCACCGCTCGCCGGCGATTGGGAGTTCATCCACACTTCCTGGACACTTGGAAGTACTCCACGGTACGTGGCGGACGCTCCTTCATGCCATATGTGTCCGGATTATGGAATGAGCTCCCTCCCGCGGTTTTCCCAGAGCGCTACAATATGGGGCTCTTCAAAAAGAGCGTGAACAGATACGGGCGTACGGACGACGGTAGCCATCTATCACCAGGTGGTAAGTTTGCCAGTTTGCCTACTAGCAAACATAAAAAAAATAGTCCTGACTTATAATTTATATTACATCATTATCCACACTTTTTACACTAATTAGTATTACTTGGTAAAACATTATATATTGTTACATACCGACAAAGACCGCACACCTGCATGTTGTAAAAACGAATTCTTTTATTTACTTCGTGTTTAACTTTAAAAATCTATTCTATTGTTATCGTACTTATTTTATGGCCGCCATTAGTGTGATAATCCTTGTTTTTATTGCATTACGTCGAAGCTTGCCAGATTTGCGGGTTAACGCGGCCCCTCTCAGTTATTCTTCAACAGCGCCGGTTGATATCGACGTGTTGGTGACGGGGCTTCGAGCGTGAGCTACCCCGGCTGCAGCTCGGAGGGCGACTACCCTCCGGTAACGTGATAAGGTAGCCGCCGTGTCTCGGCTTCCGATGGCCATCCCGGGCTTCGGTTGGCCATCTTTGGCGTCTGATGACCTATCTGCGGCTTACGGGGCTTGATTAGCGACCCCCTTAACATCGCCCTAATCCCGGCGAATGAGGTCACGAGGGGTTAATAACCAGGTCCGGTTCTTACTCCATCCTGGGGGTCACGTATGTCGCGGGGTTCTTCCGTTCAGGTGGGTATGACTGCAATTGTCGGAGCGGTCGCACATCCGACGCGCGGACATCACCACGAACTCCTCCACTGACGGGACGCCCAAGTCGCGGGCGATGACATCATTCCTGACGTAACGACCCGCATCCATACACATTCGCAAGGCGACGTTCTGCTGAGTCTGCAGCAGCTTCTTGCTGTCAGCCGAGCACAGCGCGTACCATGCCGGAGCTGCATATGTGGGCCTCGAGCGGAGATAGGTCTTATAGACCCCGATCTTGAGGACGACTCAAGGGCAGTTTGGATGAGAGAACAGGTCTTAGCTGGTTTCTGGCGGCGCCTGTGTTGTTCAAGACCTTTTTCACTTGGAGCCTCATGCTTAACGACCTGTCTATGTGTTCACCGAAGTACTGGACCAAGGTCAGCCACTCGATATCCTGACCTGGAAGCTGGAGCTGCTTCGGGATGATGTTCCAGCGGGGGACTAGTAGCGCGGCAGGCTTCCCCACGTTGACCGCCATGCGCCACCTGTCTAACCACGCTGATATCTTGTCGAGCATGCACTGCATTCGGCGAGCCGCTTGATCAGTATTCACAGAGGTCGCGAAAAAAGGCGCTGTTGTCCGCGTACAACGCCAGCGTTATATCCGATTCCCTGGGTCGCAATGAGCCCTCTAGACTCGGAATGTCGTCTGTGTACAGACCGTATAACACTGTCGAAAGACTAACTAACGCAGCCCCTTTGTGGGTATTATACAGTTTAGTCTAAAACAAAGCGCTAACGGAGGGGCGGGGCAGTCAAGCAACGACTACGATTCGATTAAGACGTGTGACGGACGGATAGTGACGGACTTAGCGCGTGTTGAATTGCACTGAATCGTGCAATATGAACTGGTTGCAACCAGTTTTATTTTGTACCTCTATTATACGTGTTTGTACAGTTCTAATAAACTCTGTATTAATTCCAACGGCATTTATTTTAATTCGAGTCCTTGTAAGTCGTAACAGTATAATTAAATATTCATATAATTTCTTGGGCTTTTTTTGCTTATGTAACACATGTGACCAACATCGATCATTTTTAAGTTTTTTTTCTTTACTAAAGACGTTTCTTGTTATTTAATTCATCAGAGTGGTAAGCAAAGGAACTAAATCCAAACAGTAGGTTAGATGTATTATTATTATTCAGACTATTTTTTTATTAAGAATACATAAGACAAGGCTGTAAGGATTTATATCCTTTGCCTGCCACTCTCAAACTATAATTATTTTAAATCTACACTGGCGAATTTCGGAGCAACAGCTAGTTTCAAATATAAGTAAGAGAGAGAGAAGCAGAAGGCTGTACATTGTGCAGTATCTGTATCTGTATAAAACCTATAAATTGCTCTATATGCTTTTTTATTGCAGAAGTTCAGCAGACAGGCAGACGGCCCACTTGATGGAAAGCGGTTACCATCGCCTATGGACTTTTGCAACATCAAATCTGTTACTTTCTTAACGGAGACTGGAGCCTGGTCACTAATGCCGGAACACAACTTTAATACAAAGAGCCATTATATAGTGGACTCTAAAATACTCGACAATGTAATAAATACCTACAATAATTATGATTAAGCTATTTTTACACATTAAAAAATAATACCTCCATACTACAATCTTTACGATCAACATATATCATGAAACAAAACAATTTGAGGCATCCAAACTCGTTCAGTTCATTTGAATACAATGACATGTTGTGTATACAACAAACTTCACTTGTTTCGACTCAACACTGATAGGATCTAGTGCATTTTGACTATTTACAAACAATACAGGTGGGATAATGTCCAAAATAAAACGTGTATAGTTATTCATACATATGTGTTTTGTCACTGCGTGGGAAATTATGTGAGTAAGCGTCCGGCAATGGGAACTATGTGCTAGTTTTTTTTTATGTAGACTGTTGACACACTAGCACTCATGGTTAAATCTTATATAATAAATATATATATGTTGAGTTTGTATAACTTACATTCGTTTGGTAGAAAAATGACGTTTATTTGTATAAAATTTATGTCAATCTTTTAACCGACTTCGAAAAAAAGAGGAGGCTCTCAATTCGTCGGGATCTTTTTTTTGTTTTTTTATGCATACATCACCGATTACTCCGAGATTTATGATCCTATTTACGTGATTCTTTTTTTGTTCGACGCGGAATAGCTTCAATTGGTCCCCTAAAAATTTAAAATAGATTGGCGCAGTAGTTTACATTTTACGAACATTTTTATGTTCCCGTTTCTTGGATCTCATATTTTTTAAGGAGCGCGGCACCTTTCTTAGGTCTACTCATACATAACTAGGCACTAAAAAGTAACAAATAAAATAAAAAAACCGCTTCAAAAACTAAAAAGAATAAAATAACTTATTTCTAAAGCTATGTATTATTATTAATATAAATTATCTAAAACATCTCGAAGTCGGTGCAAAGTAAAACATAAAAGTGACTATATTTTGAAAATTACTAAGCACCGACTTTAAGATTTATATTAATAATAATACATAGCTTTAGAAATAAGTTATATTATTCTTTTTAGTTTTTGAAGTCGGTTTTTTAAACGATTTTTTTTATTACCAGTAGTGAAGTAAATGAATAAAAATAGATAGATAACATGTATTACTTATATATAGACAAATAGATGACACTTTAAACTTACGAACTAGTATTATTTTCTCATTGCGTGCAAAGGGCGCTCTTATCGCTAAAAAGCGATCTCTTCCAGAGGACCTATGGCAAGCATATTGCTGATATAATGAGTAAGATGAGAAGAACTTGGCATTAGTTAAATCGGCAGGCAAATACACATCCTATATTCCTAAACAAAGCAAGTTTTTTTCTACTGCATGGAAGAATAAGTCTAGAAATAACAATTCTTGTAGTTCAACTTGTTGTCTTGATGATTAACTCCAATCGTTTTCTAGTTGTTTCTACTATCGATCAAAAAGCATGAGAAGGACGACTTTAATTGTATTCAATTCAGGAGCATTACAGAATTTTCACTGTCATTCTATTATACAACGGTTAACACTCAGACTTGAGTGCTGAAAGTTCAATTAAATCTATAATACCCTGTTGAACCAATTAGTCATTAGTATTGTTTTAGTTCCGGATTCAGTGTAACGTGATACATTGACGTAGCTAAGAATTTAAGTACCTACTTGTAAACGGATTAATTATAGGTTCCGGTTATGTTTGATTTATAAATATGTTTCTATTTATTAATACTAAGTAAGTACAACGTTGTGTGGTGTCAGTCAAAGACCTACAATTTGTCTGAAGATAAGGTGAGGGTTTATATGGCTTCGATTGTCACCTGCCTGTTTGAAAATCATCACAAAACTTACATATTTATAAAAGACTAGTAATAATAAATAGCAAAAAGAGACATCATATGTAGTAAAATAGAATGTACAAAATGTAAAAAAAGTACTAAAAACATATAACTAATAAGTACTATAGAAGCATAAAATGTAAGAAATAATAAGATAAGCAAACATAGCAGATAAACAAATAGAAACATAATCGAAATTGCATAACCATATCAGTAATAGACTCTTGCAAGCAAATAGAAACATAAACAAAATTGTATAACCCTATTAGTAAGAAACTCTAGTATAAGATATTGTATTAAACGTAAGGACCTTTGTAATTTTTGAATAAAGAAAGAAACAAAAAAATTTAAATAAGAAAAATAAAAATAAAATATATAAAAAAATATACATACATACATAACTTCACGCCAGGTCCCTTGCAGGGTAGGCACGAACAACAGAACGCTATACAGGCTTATTCTTACACACCTCACTTGCTTCTTTGACATTCATAGCTCTTGTCATGCACGCTCGTCTGTTCTTAAGGCTCCTGACATCACCTTCTTATATATCTTTATAAAAAAATAAATGTAAAAGTTAAAAGCCCGGGCCGGACCCGGATGTTTGGAGATAGGGAAAAAATTAAAAGAGACGAATTGCGTTAACTGCGATTTTTTTTCGGGTCGTTTTAGTAGTACGACAATATAAAGGTTTCCGCTGAAAATCAGCGTTATCTTAGACATAATTCCGATACAATAAGCTGAGTGAAAAAAATTTTTTATACGCAAACATTTTTTGGACTATTTCTGTACTGCATGTAAACAATTTAATTTTGTTAATTTTTCACCAAATAAAGTATTTTTCTTTCTTTCTAAACTGGTAAATGCCAACAAAACAAGAATAGCAAACATGCCTCCTATGCTTTTACGTGGTAAAGCAACAAATACAGCGTAGCCGCCTACTTGCTCAAGACAATTTATGTTATATTATCTAATAATCTAATTCAATACTAAGTATAATGATATGCAAAGTCCCTTTCGACTATTTAAATAGCTATAGACATATTTATTGACAAGGCAGCAACTAAAACTCATTTCCTGTGTAATAGATTGTTCTCGAATGCAGCCAATTAGCGAGCTTGATTAAATTTATTACAGTAATAAATAAATGATTTGAGTAGTTTATGTTTTAAGGGCATTATGATATGAATTTTGAAGTTTATAGAATGTTATTTATTGGCATAGTCTGCACGAAACATTATTACAATCGTTAAAAAAGAGTGGCGAAAATAACCCCACAACAAACTTAAGTGTACGATATATATGTTTAAAAAATAAGTCATAGTTTTTGGTTTATTTATAGTTGACTCAGGAACACAAGTTTAACACAGGAAGTAGATTTGACTTTCAAATCTGGAAAATATGGCTACAAAAACAAATAATTGAAACAGTGATTATTTTCTGAAATAAACTTTCTCACGATTTTTGTCGGTTTTTATAAATATCCCGTCCCGTTGCCCACGGGAAAAAGATATTTATGTCCCTACTATTCGTTCTGGATGGCGTGCGTGTGTGTATCTCTTCTTTGTTTTCCTCTTGCTCTTCCTCTAACTGTCTGTGTTGCGTGGCTTATGTGTGTATGTCGCTTCTGTGTGGTGATTTTGATGTGTGTTCTGGTTGTTGAGTTGTGTTATGTGTGGTTGAATTTAGGGTGCCTGTGTTGCTTACAAATACGATATCTCCTAGCACCTTGCGTAGAATGTTTGTAGTGTGTAACGCTGCCTGCTTCTGTAAAATAGTTATATCAATTGAAGTGTCTAGTTTTTCTATCTATTTTTTTATGCTTTTAGCTACTATCCCTGTTGCACCTATAACTCTGGAGATGCCAGTCGCCTGTGTATTCCGCAAGCGACTGACTTTAGTTTTTAATAAATGGTATTTGCTCAGTTTTTATATTTCCTTACCTCCTATGTTATAGTCAGATGGTGCTGTTGTATGTCTATTAAAAATGTTTTGTTATTTGTTTTGTCTACGTAGATTAAGTCTGGTTTGTTGTGTCTTACTGTGATATCTATTTGAACCGGCATTTCCCATAGTATCTTGGCTTGATTATTTTCTTTAATTTGTGGTTGCACCATGTTTTCTTGCCACCAAAGGGGTGAGACGTCTATATTGTGTTCTGGCCAGGCACCAGTAGACATACTGGACGAGATTATTATGTCTATTGACGTAATAAGTGGCCGCCAGTTTTTCGCACCCAGAGATGATATGTTGGGCGCTTTCATCTTATGTGACACAAAGACGACATTTGCCGTCTACTGGTGCCTTAAGTATGTTGCGTTGGTGTTGTTTAGTGTTAACTACCTGGTATTGAATTGCATATATGGATTACACTGTACTAGGAGATGCATGTTGCTTTTGAGTCCATTGTAAATAACATTATTATTTTGATTAATATTATCAAAAAGTCAAAGCCAATTAAATAACACGAAATATTTGACATATAAATTATTAGTAAGAATTAAATCGTGTACAACCATTAGCCATATTTAAAAAGAAGAATCAAAAATAACCATTTAATTCCAGCTTCGTTTTATGCATGAATGCACTAAAATACGGGCCTTATACGGCATGCAAATACGTAATTCAATATCACTGCAAATGTACTTTCTACCGAACTAGGCACATGTCATAAATCTGTTCTCGATGTGCAGCAATATATAAACAAAACCTCAAATTTTTTACACGTCAATTGGCTCTATTGATACATTCCATATATTTACTCAATGTTACATAAGCGACCCCACCTTACTACAAGCATACATTATTTATAATGAACACTTTTATGAACGGATTACAAAACAAAACCTATATTCAAATTCACCCGGGAATAGAAGCTACCTCTGTGTTGAGTTTCAAACAGGCAAACAGATAATAATGCTATTTAATTTATTTTTGGGATCGGCTACCAAATTACTTCCTTAGCAATGTTTTCTCTATTCTAAAGTCATTGTACAAAGTGGCCCCTCTAAATAAGGAATTCTTACTATAATGATATAGATATATAGGTAACTTATATATATATATATATATATATATATATATATATATATATATATATATATATATATATATATATATATATATATATATATATATATATATATATATATATATATATATATATTTAAATAAGTAATACAAGACTTTTTACATTAGAAAAGATATTAAATATATAATTACAGTACAGTGAAAGATACTTAACTTATATTATAACTAGCTCTGCCCGCGCCTTCGTCCGTGTGGAAAGTATTTTTAATTATCCCATGGGAACTCTTAAATATTTCCGGATCCAAAGTATTCTATATGTTAACCAGAGTCATAAGCTATATCCATACAAAATTTTATTTAAATCAGTCCAATCGTTTCGGAGATTAGCCTGTACAAATAGACGAAGAGAGAAACAAAAAAATAAAAAACTAAAAATTAGTTTTATATCACTTCTTACCGCCCGCCCTGACTCGATTTTTAGAATTTTTTTTCATTGTACAGAAATTCGACCTCTACAGTTTAATTATATGTATAGATTTTACCTATAATCCGTTAAGACTATAAGTAGTATACTCAGCCTAGGTCATTGAAGTCAATGGGAACATATATATACCTACATTACATGTTAATGTAACATTATGTTGAAAACATATTTTACAAGGTTGTGTGCAGTATTGTTAGTCAAATTTTAAAAAGCAAAACAATGTTCTTTAAGGTTTGTAGCAACGCCAACGTCCTTGGCGATTTTTTGCATTCGGCATTTTCGGCAATTGGCATTTTTTTCCGGCGATAGCGAAGATTGCATAAACGCGGTTGTTTTTCAAAATAGTTTCATGTCAATAATATGGAGGCAATTTGTTGAATTTTTTCTTAACTTAAAATATCTAAACAAAAATTACGAAAAAAACCATGTTACGTCACATATCGTGAAGATTTATGAATTATTTTTTGTGGTTAGATATTG
This sequence comes from Dendrolimus punctatus, assembly GCA_012273795.1. Taxonomy (NCBI): domain Eukaryota; kingdom Metazoa; phylum Arthropoda; class Insecta; order Lepidoptera; family Lasiocampidae; genus Dendrolimus; species Dendrolimus punctatus. The sequence continues at coordinate 5,244,007 of CM022537.1, forward strand.
ACCAGTAAATATCAACGAAGTTACTTCGTTTATTCCCTACATTAGACGTTTTGCAGCTGACTTTTTATTTAATTCAATAAATGGGTTATACTATAACTTCAATTTTTTATACTGTTTCTTCCCGTATAACTTTTGAACAATAAAATGGAAAAATCTTATTATAATTGAAATTGACTGACCACCGGTGTTGCTACAACACGGTTTAAAATAATGTGTAAAAAATCTATGAAAATACTGCTAAAACCGACGACATTAAACAGTTCGTTTTTGTATTTTTATTTTTATTAATCCACAAAAGTGAATGTTTTTTTTACTGCAGAAGTTCAGTAGACAGACAAACGGGCCACCGGATGGAAAGCGGTTACATGGTATGCTATATAGCTTATGGAAATTTGCAAAACCAAAACGTTACAATTGCGCTGCTGTTCTCTTAAGGGAGACTTATGTCAGAACACAAATTAAATTTGTTATGGCGGCATAGATTAGATCAAGGCTGGTAATCATCCAGACGAGCAAATATCCTACCACCTGGCTGGGGGTTGTTTTGTAGCCTCTTAGAGCAGACGGCCCGACTGCAGGAAATTGTATTATTTCGACTTTCCTGCGCGGATATAAACAATTTTTAATTATACAATGTCAAAGAATACCGCTGTGTCCCTAGAGTCTGCGCGTTCAACAAAATAATTCAATTTGATTAGTCTATCCAATATTAGCATAACTGACACTTCCCACTAATTTTTTTTTCAATTAAAGTAACATTAGTCTATATTATTTGATATTTAAATAATGCCTCTTTTGTGTTCCTGGTATGTTAATGAAGAAACAAAAAATTGCAACAAAATATGGAATTTTAAGGTCACTTTTTTATATAAAGAATACCGATTCCTAATATTTTTAATAAAATATTAAAAGTGACCTTCTAAAGAGAACATCTTGAGGTCGTTTCTACCAGTACAAATCTAAACTTCCTATTCTTATTATAATACCATAATAATATTTGAATTTTGGTCCCATTTCCTCACGCTACAGCGCTTAACTGTGCATATATTCGATATTAAAACTACATATGTATAAAAGTTCAGCAATACCGATATGACCAAACTCCATATGACCAAAATGACCTGTGACCAAAACAACGAAAATGCCGATTAAAAAAAAAACAAATCCTATTCTATTTTCTGGGATAAAATTTAAATAAATCTATTAAAGTCCAATACTTTTCCAAGCTTAACCCTGAAAAAAGACTTGACTATCGTTTTGGTGAAACCAAATCGAAATCAGCTAATATTTATGCAATCTACTAATTTGTACTATTCACGGAAAAAATCCCGCGGTATTCACAGGACGCAAAGTATAGCACCATTTAAAAATAATGTATGTAAGCTATTGTTTTAGTGAAAACTGTCTCGGAATAAGCAAATTTTTATGCACCCAAAGAACTTCAAACACTCCGGGGATAAAAAACCACATTTAATTACATAAAATTTGCTATCAATTAATAAATAAACCGCAACGGAATTCGTTTTTTTTTAACTGGCCATTTTAAATAATTCCCTGAAAAATTCCCGTGGGATTCCCAAGATAAAAAATAGTCCACATTTCAAGTCTAACAATCTGCTATCGACCAGCAAAAAAAACGTCAAAATCGGTTCACTTATTTTTACGTGAATACCAAAAAACAAACAGACAAGAAATCGAAAAATATATATCATATCATAATCGTGTTCTCCAACGTTTATATATTCTATCCCAGTTGTTATTCTTTGAAATAGTTTCGGCCTGTTAAGAATATTATAGATTCTCAAGGCGCAACAGAAAACAATCAAAAATTAATATCATTTAAATGAATTTATGAAATCTTGACTACCATCATCAACATCCGAGCGCTAAATCCCGGCTTCGGAGCGTACACTCCGACGCCCAAGGTCCGCTTTCCTACTTTTTCTACTCCACTTCTCGCGGTCTTCAGCATCCCCCGTTTTGAGTGAGACCATTGGCACGCATGTCATCCATCACGACGTCAAGCCAACATTTCTTGGGCTTTCCCCTTCGATCGGGACCTGGCGGAGGCGGCATGGCTAGACATTTATTCCCCACATAATTAGCCGGTCTGCGTAAAACGTGGTCGTACCAGCGTAAGCGACACTCTTCTAGTTTGTCTGCTATGTCACGGAAATGTAGACTGCCGCGGATGCGGGAGTTGCTGACCTGGTCTTTCCGCGTCACTCCACACATCAAATCCTGACTACCATCCAGGTGTTTTCTAATGGATGTGCTTAAATCTAATTTACAAAATTACTAATATTATCTGTAAAACTTTAAAATAACTATAATTACTTGAATTCAACAATTAAATAGTTACAGATTTTAATATTGCACTTTTTAATCTTTATTATTAACAATAAATTTTATTATTTTATTCAGTGCATAACAATAGTTGTTATCGTGTTCAAATCATAATTACTTGTTGCTATTGCATACAGTATAGACAATTTAAATACTATAAATAATATGTTTAGCAAAGTTTAAACATTTTTATAATAAAATTAAATAATGTGAAGTATTATAAAAAAATACATCCGCTAGGCCTTCAAATAACCTTGGCATGCAGACACTTTCTACCAGTCGTTGAATTTACCAGCGTCGTTTAAGAGTAATTAGAAAATTACTTATTTAATATCTTTTTCGTCACGATGCATAATTAGATAACATCCCGGAAAATACTGGTAGGGTTAAGAAATATACAGACAGTATAATCAAGTAGATACGCACGTCCTGGACTTCGTGCTCTAGTAGATAAAGATAGCAATGAACCACGAACCTGTACCGTAATAAAATTTTATTTTTGGTATTAATTGGATAAATTATTACTTAATATAAAATTAAAGGCGTCTGTGGTTGAGCGGGCTAAGCCTTTGCCGGCCTACCTCACTGCAACGCAGGGTCTCCAGGTTCGATTCCTCAAGTCAAATCCATCCAAACTGAAAAACAGAAATGAGCCATCTAATATTAGTTTAAACAGCTACAGACACTTGAATCATTTGAGAGAAGAACCAAAATGATAATTAAATGATAACTGACGAGTATATACTAGATTATTGATGCAGAGTGCTTATTATATCGGTTTTTGAAATTATGTCTCAAAATGACACAAGTAAATTCAATGTTTACCATTTACTATCGGACACACGGAACTACGAGCTACCACTACCTATAGATGTGATAACATGAGCTTCTGAGAAATAACACCTCTTCGTTGACATCTTGAAACTTTCAATTTGTGTGGCTTCAAGTCACGCTTCAACTACGTAGATAGTGCATGTTACTTAACTACACTAAACATCTGTTGTGATGACGAACAAAACTAGTTTGTAAAAAGAAGTTAGGTATGCATATCTTTAAAAAAAATTACTATAGATAGTAATTACTTAAATGTTTTACATTTATAATACGTGTAACGATCTATAATAATTAACACAGTATTGTTACGATCCCTTTTTTTCATAACGCAGGAGGAATGTCTTTGGACACCATTCTCGGGTCCTTCGGGGGTAGAGCTAGAATGCAGGCGTAAGGCTTGCATCGAGGGTGTGTGGGACTCACAGTGACCGGTTCTCCACGCTCGCTTCTAAAACGAAGCAGTCGCAAGAAACGGTCGTCGAACTACCCACTAAACCTGCACCCCATTTTTAGCGTTTGTACGGGGCGTCACGAGAAATCATACAGATTAACTGCGCCGTGACGCCCCAACGCACTGTAACTGGGCCGCCCCGGGAGCACAGTGACCCACTTCGTACAGCAGGGGGGAAGTCCACTGTCACGGAAGTGACCCCCTTGTGACGGTAACTGCGGTGCTGGTAATGGAAGGAGATACGTGTAGCGCCGCCTGCGACTGCCGGTCCGCCACCTGCGGACGGGATCCGCGTACGCGTCCTCTTCCCTCGCTCTTTCAGCGGCCTCCTTCTGCGACATGAGGAATTCGCAGAAGGGGGAAACGGCAAGCCATGAATGTTGACCCTTGGAGCATCGCTTCGACCATGCGAAACGAGTTCACAGGACCAACAAGTGTTACAATCCCCTACGATAACCCTTATTTCCAAATTGATTTTCTCGGGTTTTAATTGAATACTCTAAAACTCGGGAATAGCAATGGTCTCGTGTACCATGATTGGATTCACTAACAGAACCATACTCGTGGTTTCATCTTATTACCATGTGTGACGCTTACTGCGAATCATCCAAGCCACCGATAAAGTTGTTACTTAACCTAATACAACTCAAAAATATATAGCCATTAAGATTTTACTGACCAGTTTAATGAAAGAATTAGAAAATAAATAAATTATAAGGTTTGCGCAATACTATTTCATTATAATTTTTTTCGTTATATTTAATTTCGTAATAGTGATTTTTAATTTTATGCACACTTGTTTTGAAAAGGCAATTACGTTATCTAATTATATTATAACGTTAATTCTTAAATTTCTAGTTTTAATTTTCGTAAATCTTGCTCTAGTATCTATAGTTAGATAGATAACTTTTCTACATCTTGAAGTCGGCCCGTTTTGCAATTTAGTTGCTACTTTTTATGGTTTACTTAGCACCGATATCAAGATGTGGTAGAAAATATTTATTTGTTGCTTTTTAAGTTCAAGGTTTTGTTTTTGGAAAAAGTAGTTGCAGAAATACTTGAATAGGTTTTAAAATAATGCGCCTATAGAATATAGCGCTATAGAAGTTATACTACTGGTACGCGTATACGCTTATCCAATTGTGCCTTTCGAAGAGTGTAGACGAATGGTTGCTCTCGATTTCCCTAAGATCGACTTATCAGATCTTGACTCGGTGACAATAAGACTATAGGTCCTGTCACGTAAAAATAACACTGAGTGGTAGTGGAGGGGATGTGTCTGCGCAGGTGTACAGTCATATCCTATAGTATCACCCCGTCTCGCCCCCTTCATACCACCAATTTGATCGATAAAACGCTCACTGCGCAGGTTCAGAGCCAGCGTTCTTTTTACGTGGCGCGAACTATACTATTTGAGCATCCAGAGTTCACAGCGGGAAATCATAGGCGCTGAATTCTTGAGAATAACTAATTTATTTCTTGGAATATTACAAGGCGTCGGTTGATGTTCGTATTGAAAAGTTGAGTTCAAATTGAAGTATCGTTCTTTTCGCGTGACGTTGACGTTTGATGTTTTATATTAAAGTCGCGTTGGCGACAATACCTTGGGAGTATATACTTGCGAATAAAGAAAACTAATTGAAAATCAGTATACAATTGAGGGAGTAATCGCGTAACACACATATAAAAAAACCTATAGACGTATTAAGAACCTCCTCCTTTTGAAAGTGGGTTAATATGAATAATCACAATACATTTATGACGAAACCAAAAGCGGCCTTATCACTAAAAGTGAACTTTTCCAGGCAACCTGCCGTGAAGATACTTCTAACAACTTAGTCTACAATTAAATCAAAAAGTATTATGAATGTACATAATTATGTATATAAATAACAGAAGTATTTATGTGACCAACAACTAGGCCAATCTGTTTGCTTGCGGTCTGTTCACGCAAAGAGCTAATTCCAGGAGTTTCGGGTTGAAAGTCATGAAAGATGATCTTGTGCCAATCATCTCAAGTAAAGGAATAATAGCAATACTAAAAGAGCATCGATGAGGGTTAGCACCAATAATAGAGCCGTCAAGACAGTTATCACTTCTGACAAAGTATTTCCTCGTTTAACGTCTTGTACTAAACCTAATGGATCTGTGCTATCCAATAATAAAGACTCAGTTGATTATAATGATTTATTATACGAACTTCAATTTCAAAGCTCACAACATTAGCATTATTAGTTCAAACCAAGTTTTAAGAGGAAATGACTTAACATATTTAAAGTATTGACTTGCCGGGTCCGATACTTGATATAAATAGAATCTGAAGGTATTATATCTTTATGGCGTTTAACCTCGATGTCAAGGCCGTGGGAGCAAGGAACTGTAATCGTATCATAACAACATAACGCACGCTTACTCCAATGATACTATCCAAAATTTTGCATAATCGATTTTCTAATGCCATCTATAGTAAAACATGGAAATACGTGTGTTAGCGTTAATCCTGCTATATTCGTTAGGTAATAGGAAGGCATTGTAATAAATAATAATGCATGTAGTAATTGTACATAATGCTTAATAAAACGTTTTTTGACTCCTGTAAAGTTCACTTTTTTGGATATGGTCAGTATTGGATAAAGCATGCGATAGACATAACATATTATATAGGTAAGATATGGATAACATAAAAAAAAAACAATTAATATCGTAGAATTAGGTCAACTACTTTTATGATCATGTCATGTACTGTATTTATGACTTAATCACATAACCTATTTTTCCAAGGTGTCAAGCCTCAAAATAAATCACACGGAAAAACAAACTTTTTATAGTATTATCAGTAAACCATACCGCGATTTAATTCGCTTGTGGCGCTATCTAGTTATATGAAATTAAAACTAGCACTTATAGTGTTTCGTTGACGATAATACTCTGGAGTCTAAATATAAACAAAATTAAATGTAGATAGAAACTGGACATTATAATTCTCCTATAGAAATATAAACACGAATCTTTCATATGAATAAATAGGTAATAATTAGGATGACAATGAATTACTTTAGTTCTGCATAATTGACAATGCTGCTATATAAAAAACCTCTTCTTCTTCTCTATAAACGCGAAAGTTTGTAAGAGTGGATGTATAGATGTATGTTTGTTGCTCTTTCACGCAAAAGCGACTAAATGGATTTTGATGAAACTTTCCTTACACATCAGAATAAACACAAAAGCTATAATTTATAAAGATATAATGTAAATTACCAAAAATATATCGATTTTCCATCAGAACAGCCAGTATTAAATATTTTACAATGGCATGTATGATTAATGAATTAAAAAAATGGTAACCGTTTTCCATCAAGTGGGCCGTCTGCCTGTCTGTTGAACTCCTGTAATAAAAAAATAAAAGAAATACCTATTTTTGTCGCTGAAAAATGTTAGAATTTGTGTTTTAAACCATATAGAAAACAAGAGAAATTAATAATTATAGGCTGTAAGTATCCAATATTTGTGGACCTATCTAGCTAGTATTTTAACAAATTCAGACACCATTGTAGGACAAGATAAATTTATCACCGATTTAAGGACACCATATTTATTTAAATTGCATGAAATAGCCTATTCGTAAATTGCAATACAAATTGTTGTACAATATTTCATTTTATATTGTGTAACTGAAGCTGAAATGTGGAAGTGAAAATAGTAAAACATATTTCGAATTATTATAATTCAGTGTCTTTGTAAATTATACAAATATCATAAAATATTTTAACGTTTCGTCGCAGTATTATTTTGATCTTACATTTTATTATATACAACAATAAAGAAGAGGTAAACCTTTTTTTATAACAAAATACATTTTAAGGTAAAAATTCATTGCATCATTTCAAAAATCCTGTTTTTAATGATCTTCCAACGAAAAATAGTGTATAGTTTCATATATTGATTGAGTCCATGGGGTCCATCGGTTGTCTTTTTTTTCATGAAGTCTCTAATAAACTCCTGGACATTATCCCTAATCAGAAGCCTTGTGGAGCGACAACGTATGGGCATTGCTGTCTAGCAGTTCTTCTGCTACTCCCTAGTAGTGATCATGCTATACATGCTATAACATATTTCAAACTTTAAACATATTTAATATTTTAAATGAATATTAAATTATACTAAAAATAGAATTTTAAATTAAATTACACATAAAACTAAATTACAACCAATTAGGTATGTCTAATAAATTTAAAAAGTGATTGTGTGTAATTATATATTTTAGTTTCATCATAGTATTATTATAAATGTGATAATAACTCTTTCGGTTTGTTATCTATCCACGACTACCGCTGTTTGCAGACAGAGTTTAAAAATAAATATTAGAGTTTAATTTTTAAAATGTATCAATCATTTTTGTTGCGGGCAGAGAGTGCCCAGGGGGCATCCGCCTGCCGGAACCTACCTCCGCGCCTCGCACACCGCCGACGCCGATAGCTCGCACAGTTAGTAGCTAGACGTCGGACAGAAAAGGTCACATAAGAAGCGGCCTTGAAGGCCAAAACGCTTGCTTACCACTATTCTGCGACTTATGTAATAGTTTAATTATAATTATTGTTAATTAGTCATACAGGCCATATCGTTATAGGTACTCCGAGTATGGTCTTAATCCTCTGAACCATTTATAGTATAATCTGGAAATGTTGCTATAGTACTTGTGAATATATATAGATATATTCACAATAATGAAAGTATGTAAAGCATAGGCTTTATATACTTTGATACAATCTGGTAGGGCAATCATTAACGCTAGATTGGGGCTGAATGAGGAATACGAAGGATTAGAATACATGTCACCAATTTAAAAAAACTACAAATCGTAGACCATAATTAACTAACTGCCAAGTAAAAAAACTGAAATATAACTCTTTATAACACTAAAACGAAAACAAACAAAAAAAATAAATTATATAAATACCTAATCGCTAACAAGTGATCTCTTCCAGATATCCCTAGAATCTATCTATGTAGATTTCAAATAGTGACTGGCAGTAGTATAGTTTAGAGACAGGTAAATGAGACAAACTAATAATAAATTGTATTAGTTTGTTATATTATATTTATTACAATGTAATCTCGTAACTCAATAAGTAGGTATCTACGTCTATAAAGTGCTAAGTACTTGACACTTGAACTTTTCGTCTGACCGCAGAAACTACATCTGGCAGTTCAGTCATTACGTAATTAGATTAATCGTATTCAAATTGTTAGTATGGAATTTGATTCAACCGTAATACATATTTGTTTTTTGAAGGTTAGAATGTTTATCCAACGTTTAATCTTGATATCGAGCCTTAGAACTGCTATCCTGAAGTTATGAAAAGGTCATATTGTATTATTATATTAATAATTTTAATATGCAATACACAAGGGACTCACCACGCTCTAATTGGCTAAAGTGCCGATTCCTTCCTAGCGCATCAACGCATGGAAGAGCATGGAGGTGTATGGCACGTTTTACCAGCATTTAACAAAAACTGACTACGGTTCGACAACCTCTTTGGGGAAATTGAGGATTTTGTCTTTGTAATTATGATCTAAATCATTAAGACCTTTAATTACTTAATGGAAATATATCCTAAATGATGGCACAGGTCTGGCTTTAGTTTTTAAACATTTCCTTACTTATTACGATGATTCTAAAAATATAGTTTACCGTGCTCACATATTTTATGTCACCAGCAACATATATGGCCAGTTCAAATTTATATGTCACTAGCTTCTGCCAGCGACTTTGTCCGCGTGATGCGGTTTTTCAACTATCCCACGGGAACTCTTTAATTTCTCGGGATCAAAAGTATCCTATATGTTGACCAGGGATATAAGCTACCACTATACAAAATTCATTTAAAGCGGTCCAGTCGTATCGGAGATTAGCTGGTACAAACAGACATACAAACAGAGAAAAAAAATGAAAAAAAATAGTTCTATTTCACTTCTTACATCCCCCTGACTTAATTTTTAGCATTTTTTTTCATTTTCAGTACAGAAATTCAACCTCTACAATTTTATTATATGTATAGATAAGTGATTTTGACAGATACGTTCCATTTTAATGCAATTCTAATTTTTTTAAATATTTTGGTACCTGATAGATTGTGGTCACTGCCACCTAAGGGTGATTGCAACACCAGGGTAACACAATGTTAAACCACTTAAAATGTTTCCATTCTACGATAGGATTTCTCAAAATTGATTTTGGTTCCAGTAACCGTGTGAGCCTTGAAGCATGCGATACAAAGCCGCTCGTGAGTTGCATGTCACTTATATAGCTTATTCTATACAGGAATGTGCGATCACATTTTGGACAGGTCAAATCACGCCACGACCATAATAGTTATCCTCATGATAATAAGTGGGTGGGCCTTCATTTCGCTCGTTTATGAAGTTGTTGATTCTTTGTAACTGACAAGTTGCCTCTATCCGTCGCAGTAATTTGACGACAAAAATTGTTGGTTCAATCAGAAAGAACATTCGTGAACAACGTAACTGAGCCTCAGCCGACTTACTGTAATAATTTAGTCATACTTGCAAACAAATCAGACCGTTTGTTTGTCCTCAGATTGTAACAGAAAACGAGTACCGGTCAAAATGATTTCCCAAGATTTAATTTTTCTATTTGTCGCTTGCTTGTCGCTCATATTGTACTCTGCTATTGGCAAAATCGATGCCAAGTGCGTTGCCTATGCGTAGCCATAAACCAAAAAAAGTGAAGTGAAATCAAATCAGGTTTCAAGTTCACCTATTCGACAATAGATCCCTAACAAAAACAGCGAACTGGGAGTACCTTCACCTGAAAACCGTTTGCCAGGTTTCATAAGCATGACTAAAGGAGAGTTTAAATGTTAACGTTCGCAGGCGTACTTAATATCTACAAATTTCATCAAATATGATTTCGCGGTCCACTCCGTATAGTTTGGTGTCGCCAACGCAAAATGTATCAAGGCCGGTGAGATAAAAGCGGAATCGACCCAAAAAATGTGGCGAATGTTGCGTAAGCGGCGAGAAAGTTGCGTGTGAGTTTTTTTTGAAATGTGTATCGACTGGGCTGCCAGCTTTTGAAAACGCATTTCACCGAGATATTGGAAATCGATTTATTGTGATAAGAATTTTTTAAACTACTATCTTTGTTTGTTATTTAAGTTAATCTTAACAGAAAAATAGTTTGAGCTACAGTCGTGCCATAAAAAAACGCTAAAGAGATGGATACGATTTCTATATAATTGAACCCAGATATGGAATAAAAGTGATTTTAGATTTATTTTTATGTTGATATTTTTTATTATTGTAGTGGGTTTAGTTATTTTGAATGAATTATTCGTGTGGTGTAAGTGTTTTCATATTATTAATTGTTGAAATTTATTCGCATATGTAAATTGATTATGGTAATTGATAACTTATGTAGTTTGTGACCTTATTTTCAAGGTGTCAGATAGAATTTAAAGCTGATATTTTCCATTTCGTAATATAAAAATGTAAAGCTTTTTTAAGCCAATCTCAACTTATTACAGTCCCCGTCTCCTTTGGTCATGGTTCACATCCACGAGTCATTATTCTCTTGCCTTTATATACCAAATCAATATAAAATGTTTGTATGTTTTGGATAGGAAAACTTGTGGCGCCCTCTAGTTAGGTAGAATTTAAGTCATTTAGCAAGATATATATTTTATTGAGTATTTGTTATTCCGTGTATTCTTCCCTCTGGCTAGTATATAAGTTAAGTAGGTAATTTTATTTATCTATTTATATATAGGTAACACTTTATTGCACACAAAAATATACAATTACAAAAACAGACCATGATTACAACATTTTCTAGGAAATACAACAGGCGGCCTTATCGCTCAAAGCGATCTCTTCCAGGCAACCTAAATAACAGAGATTGAATCAGGCGAAATAGGTGGAGCAGGAAAAAGGCAATAGATACACAATACAAAAATACTCAAACTAATTTAAGAAATAAATATACAAATACATACATATATACATAGTTATATATATACAATAACACATAAGTTATTATAATAAATAAATGTCTTAGCATGATTATATTAGGTAAATCAGAAATAGCTATTTGTAGACAAATAATGTTTTCTGAGTAAATTTCTAAATGCTGGTAAGGATTTGGCCTCTCTGACAGTAAGAGGCAGCATATTCCAAAGTTTGACAGCCTGCACGATGATGAAGTGTGTGCAGGCGTCAAGAGTTTTCGATACGTATCATGGCGCAAATTGTGGGCAGTGGATAGGCGAAGGAATTTAAAACGTTCCTTAAGGTACTGGGGACTATTAGGAGTTTATAATATGTTATAAAGGAGAGTAAGAATGTGAGTATTCCGGCGAAAATGAATAGGTATATATATTCATCGCCTCACAATTTGTGACACTTTATATTCTAAATAATTATTGCGTTTTTAGGTTTTAAGCGCGATAATTCGTAACCCGCTTAAACCCATTAAAACTTAATTTTATTATGTATACAAGTTATGAAAACTTAAGAGAAAACCCTTATATTCTCTTTCAAAACATTGCAATTTTATAATAATTGGTGTGAGTGCAGAGCGGGTGTAATAAGTTATGAGGACATAGAAATATTTAAATGACGTATTACCTCTTTATACAGTAATATAATTACATTAATTATAATTTTATTCCTTTCAATTAAATATAATAATTAAAGTTATTATTATAATGATATTTCAAAAACAAAGTAATAGCATAGTGCCTGTATTACGGTCTGCTCTTTAATTTGTAAAATATTTCATAATAAATATTATAAGTACTATAAATAAACTAACTGAAATAAATAAATTACTTATACCTAATAAAAATTGCAGTTTTAACAAATGTACACACTAAAATATAAAAAAAAACTATAAATTATATATTTAATATGTTGTGTAATTTGTTGAAGATTATTATTATTTAGATAAATAAATGATGTATTAATGAATAAGAAAATTAATATTATTCTAAGCCCTCAACTATACTCTAATAAGGGTAATGAATAAAAACATAAACACCTTTATTTTTAACAAAGTCACGTTAGAATAAATAATAAAATTATGTATATGGAAACACCTGAGAATATTAATGTATGTAAAACTAGTAGGTCCATTAACCGGGCGAGTGGAATGGCCGGTTACCACTTAAAACAATACACCGGATAGCGGACTATTTAAATACACAATACTAAACAGGTTTGTTTATTGCGGAACTGATACACATAATGTAACTGTAAAAGTCTCTTGATTGCATTAGTTCTCATCTGCTGAAATTGAGAGAGCAACGAACCCCAATAGCGTGTGTGTACAATGGAAGCTCCGTTTTTGTTTATTTTGAATAAATATACCCCTGGTCTAGAGTATGCTGCCATAACAACCTTGTGTTGTGTTCCAGCCTTTGGTGTTGCAAATGTCCATGGACGATGGTAACCACTTGCCATCAAGTGGGCCGTCTGCCCGTCTGCTGAACTCCGAAAATAAAAATAAAATATAAATATAACGGTATGTGGCAGTGGTAGTGGGTACACATATTGTCATCAGGAGGCTCCTTCGTAAATATATACAGGCGTAGGTAGGTAGGGTAGTCGGATGAGAAGAATAAAACGGCGGTGTTCATACAATCTCTAACATTCAACCAAACGGCCAAATACAATATTACATATGCGTATAATGACTTAATTAATACATTTTATAAAGACACTCCACCGGACACGTGACGTGATTGTAAAATTGTAACACGAAATTAACAGTTTAACAGAATCTCTTCTCAAAAACTAATAGTCACGCGCTTTGTACTTTCTAAAAAAAATTATAAAACACACTAGCGCCAGTATTAAGTTAAAGTGACATTGACAAATGACAGCTTTACATCGTCACTATAAAAAATATTTTTTTTGAGTGACAACGTAGAGATGTCATTAAGTAACCTAAGTGCCGTCTAAAAATGTCAATCTCGTAGAATTATTATCAAAATGTCTTCGAATGTAAAACAATTCTTAATTAATTAAAGGAATTCGAGAAAATTAAGCGATGTCCTTCTCTGAAATAAAAAGGATACGAGATTGAAACAACATTTCTATTATAATAATATTATTTACTAAAAGTAGTAGTGATCACTTCAAAACAATAATTTTCTTAGCTATCGTCAACCGTTGTTTTACCTACCTACATGTTGTATCAGGCAACACTCTTAATTAACGCATACTGTTATATCTAACTTTTATTTATACGTTCCCTCTATAGAAATTATGTATTTAATTTCAATACATACATAAATAAATAAAAATACGGCATTTTGCCGACGGCTTCGTCGCATTAAATTATGTGATGAAATGGGCATATTCTTGATAATAATTCTTAGAAACGTCGAGCATAATTTCCAATTCAAAATAGATATTTAATTATAACTGTAACGCTGTCTACCGAACGTAGAAGTCCCGTTTGAGCAATCAATGTAAAATTGCGTTGCCATTGCATTTTTTTTTTTTTTATTGCAGGAGATCAGCAGACAGGCAGACGGCCCACTTGATGGAAAGCGGTTACCATCGCCTATAGACATTTGCGACACCAAAGGTGCTACAAATGCGCTGCTGCTCTCTTAAGAGGGACTGGATCCTGGTCACTAATGCCGGAACACAACACACGGTTGTTATGACGTCATACTCTAGACCAGGGGTGGTCGCCATCCAGTCGAGCATATATATAATACTCTCCCACCTGGCTGTAGGTAGTTTTGTCGCCTCTTACGACAGGCCGCCCGGCCGCAGGAAATTGTATTCTTTCTCCGTTCCTGCACGGATAGATTAGCATTAAGGATAATCGACATGACGAACTTCAAAGACATTTTAATTAAAATGTCTTTGAGGTTCGTTCTTAAGGACCACTTTGCGTCGTTTCTCGTTTATTACCAGTAAAAATATCTTCAATGAGTAGTGTTTATTTTTATGGGTCCGTGATTAATGTTATTGTGGACGCACCCTCGGTTTTTTACCTTTGACCTTACTCGTCAGTAACAACTTTTCAAAACTTCCTTATCTCTTTGCAACACGGCCAAAGAAATCAGATAATCAGTAAAGAAACGTCGTTTGAGGTCTTGAATTGATTTCGATTTTAGGTTAAATGCATTAGCTTTGTATTCGAAAAACACATACAATATTAACGTGCAATGTTTAACACATATTGGATTTAACATGTAGAGTTTCTTCTAGCAAGTTTTTATGGCTACATTGTGCTGCTTGAAGCGTCTGGAGTTTTAAATGCTTAGGACAGAAGAATGGTAGTTATCGGCTCCCAGGGTACAAAATCAGCCATCATTCTCCGCATCAACCTTGTTTAAGACTTTTCACTCTACAATTGATGAGAAAATTCTTACTTACAGAGGCCGAACTTCTCGATTACTATGTGCAAGGCCCGGGCCTGGCTGTTCAAATTCAAATTTAAAAGTTTTTCAATCAAAATAAGCTCCGCTGGAGAACACTTTATAAAGATCATACATATAAGTTAAATTTTAAATTTACTTCCTATTCTATGTACATCGCTTCGCAGCGTGTTATTGCTGTTAAGAAGAAGCGGCACGAATCTCCCCAGCAACATGTCTAGCTAAAATTGTGTTTCTTTATACTTCTTATCATATTTATATCACAAGCACTTTTCTTATTAGTTTTATACAGAAACCTTTTCGAAGAATTAGTGGAGTGCAAATAATACATAATACACAGTCTGAGCAATGTATTACTTACAAAAAAATATAAACCAAGAATATGTCCCCTAAAAAAATTAAGACAAATCGGACACCAAAATAAATTTTGGTTGAATAAGAATTAAATTCAACCGCATAATCTAATTCTTATCGTCATAAAATAAAACGACCTGCAAAATATTATAAGGTTCCCGACAATAACAATAAACAATCTGTTTCGTGCAACCATAGATTTATCTAAAGTCCGCAGTGATTGTAACAAGTCTCACTACTATCATAAATTCAAATGACCTTACAATACGTACTTATATAACACAGTATATTACAATAAAAATATAAACATATTTTCAAGTAGTTTGTTTTCTGAATTATTGTAATTATCCAGAAATAGGCACTTAAATTATATTGTCTCCTATAATTTATTTTGTTTTTCTCAGTACCGTTAAAGTACGTAATAGTAGTCCTAAAGAAAACAATTCTGTCTTACTTCTAAATTATTTATTAAAAAAATAGTGGCACTGTTCAATAATTATACTTATTTGGACAGTGTTTCTTTAATCAGCAGGCAATCCACGCATTGTATATTTTAGTCAAGTTACGCTTGTATTGTGGGTAATATACAACGAACCACTCTAGGGCCATTTCCCAACAACAATAAATAACGGAAAGTCTGTTTGGGAAATTTACCAAATCATATACGTCCTCGTCATGAAAACGCGAATGAAGTTTCCTGGCAAAGGCTAGTATATATCATACACTACTGTATCATATTAAGATCAATATGATCTGGTTCCTACATTGCAAAATGGACCGGTACACCGATACAGCAAGCTAGCGTAGCCAACCTTCTGGGAACCTTACCCATTGACTTCAATGACCCCTAGTCTCAGTATTCTATTTATTTTGTTGCATGAGTTCAGCAGACAGGCAGACGGCCCGTCTGATGGAAAGCGGTTACTGTCGCCTATGGACATTTGTAACACCAAAGGTGCTACAAATACGCTACCGCTCTGTTACACGATATTGGAACCTGGCCACTAAAGTCGAAACACAACTCAAGGTTGTTATGGTTATATACTTTAGACCAGGGATTTTATACACATTGAGTTAGAGTAGATTTGTACGCTACTTTAAGAACCTAAATGATGACTAGAAACTTATTCTAATTCAATATGAATAAGACCTTTAAGAGATTACACGAAGAATACAATATAAAAAAAGTTTCCTTCATTACGTTATATTATAGAATAGATTTTGGTAATTGTAAATAATAGTCTAGCTTAAAATAAAAAAGATCAATATTAACGCCGGATTCATATAAACGTACTGAATATTACATAATTTAATTCAGAGCGGAAATCAACGCAACAACACTACAAATTGAAGTTACTTTTAATTAAGGCTAAGTGTAACGCGAGCTATATGGTCAAGTATTTTCCGCATATATGCATACTTTATACCATTTAGTATAAAATATACTTAAATTAATATTAGCTACAAATGGTGTTAAATAATAGCAGTGGATAACGTTGAATTATATAATAATTTAATTTCTGTACAATTTGTTATCATATACAACTAATTAAATCTTAAACGGATTTCTACTCTGTTTGTTTGAGAGTTTGAATGCAATAATCTTAGTAACTATATTCTGTCCAACAATTTATTTTACTCTTGATGTTTGCACGCCTATCAAGCTGTACATTTTTGACAGTAAATTTCACATACTCCAAATGTCATAATTGACATATTATAAACATGTGAGCTTTGTTTATACTTAATGGTGTTTATCAGTGCAGGAACGGGGAAAGAATACAATATCCTGCTGCTGGGCGGCTTGTCTAAGGAGGCGACTAAGCAACCCACAGCCAGGTTGTAGAGTATTTGCCCGTGTGGATGGCTACCCTGGTCTCGAATATACTGCCATAACAACCTTGAGTTGTGTTGCGGCATTAGTGGCTAGGTTCCAGTCCGCTTCTAGAGACTGGCAGCGCATTGGTAACACCTTTGGTGTTACAAATATCCATAGTCGATGGTAACCATTTTCCATCAGGTGGACCTTCTGTCTGTATGCTAAACTCATGCAAGAATTTTTTTAATGTGGCTTATTTATTACGCAATACAATCGGTAACGCTTTAGGGGATTACTAATTGATCAATGATGGACCTGTCAAAAGCAAAATAAACTGTTGGATAGAGTATAGTAGTCGTGTTAGCGATTACGTGACGAAAATATAAAAATTCTATATTTGTCTAAAATAGTTACGGAACTCTGAAAAGTACAAACTTTGCTAGTATTATATGTGTTTAAGTATTTAAGTAAAAGAAACATACAACGCGTTTTAATTACAGATTTTTTTGTTAACCATTTGTAAGCTTTGTTTAAATGAATAAATTTTAAAACGTGCCGAGCTATAGGACCGTTCATAGTTAGCAACAGACTGCGCCATTAACTGCCCAGAAAAATGCGTAGTTCTAAGATTGTATGAGAATGCAATCTTAGAGCATTTTTCTGACGATATCTGAAGATTATATTCAGTTTGACGCGGTATTTTAAATATGAAAACAGAAGAAAAGAGAAATTTTATAGCTGAACATATGTTTTATGTCTTATTTTATTATATAATTATATTATATATATATATATATATATATATATATATATATATATAGAATATATAATAAAATAAGACATAAAACATATAAGTATTTAAACGATGAATTAAGAGTCTCTTCCCTTTTTTAAGTGGGTTAAAAATAAATAGATTTTTCAGGGTTCATGTAAATTTAAGTCTAATGTGTAACCTCACCATGTAGTAATAAAACTAATAATTAAGGTTTTAAGCGCGGTAATTTATTTGATTTTTATTATTCCGATGTACATACAATGTCGAAATAATAATCATAAATCAAATTAATTATTGCACTTGAAACCGTTAAAATAAAATAAAACGTAGTTTTATTATGTATACTCGTCTAGAAAACTTAAAAAAATTCGCAAAAAAAATACAGACAAATAGACAAATTAAATAAGTGTAAGCATGTATATTTAAATTGTACAGTCGTATCTTTTTTCTGCTCTACGTACATCGCCAGATTAGTTAAGAATTTCGTTTAGGCTAGGTTGCCTGGAAAAGATCGCTTATAGGGCAAAGGCCGCCTGTTGTTGTGCTAAGAAGTATTGTAGTTATGCATTTTTTTGTAATTATTTATTTTGGTGAGTGTTATCTATCTTTCTGTCTATACAATTATCTTTGTGTGGACATCTTATTTTAAATCTAAGCCAATAAAAATGTGAAACTGAGAGCAGAATATTTTTATTGATATTATAAGATTTTCCAAAATCTCCGAACCGAAATATTGCATATGCCTTAAGAAACTAATAATAAAAAATCACATAAAAACTTAACTGAAATATTAATAAAGCTATAAATAAATTAAGTCATTAGCAGACAAGAGAACGTATAAAAAAACACTAACACGTAGGTGCATGCCTATGTTTTAATATTTTCTCGTAAAAGTTCCGGGTTAGATGTAAATCTAATTTTATTGTTGTAATTAGAATTGTTAACAAAAATAAATTGTGATATCGACCTTGATTGGTTTATAATATTACTGTGGGAATGACAATCTCCGGGTAAAAAATATAACACATGTCAAAAATTAAAATATTTCTATATGACTAGATGGCGTTACTAGTCGAATTGTTACGTTAATTCGAAAATATATACAAAAATATAATACCGCAATTTTAGAAATGAGGTTGGGACTCGGTATTTGCTGTGCCGAAATATGGTCCAACGCAACATTGGGTCTCAGTGTCCACCTCCAAAATCACATAATAATATGTCATAAGTCTCCAAGTATGTAGGTACAACCTTAAGCTATTACATGAATAAAATATAACTTACTAGAATTATACAATGATATAAACCTAGACCCTAGCAAAACAACGAAATAATAAGTTTAAAAAAAAATAGCTTCAGTTTTTTTTAAGCTATTGCATAGCTTTTATCTCGGGCTTTGAGCGCGGCGACCGAATCAAGAAATTCCGTAACGAAAATAAAACCTAACACCCCCCACTCCGCCTACCATGTAGCTCGGCCGAGCGTTCGCTTGACGTGTATGTATAAGGTACGACTGTACGAAGCTCGCACGGATCGAGACGAGCTGCTCTGAAATCGGAAGAATACGAAAGCAGCTGTTTGTGAGAAAGTATATAGGTGTATAGGTATCTATCATATCTTTATAATGCCACACTCACCGCATGTGCGCCCCATAAGTATACATGTAAGTATATATGTATACATAGGTGATTTGTTTTTTTATGGGCCACCACGCTCAAAAAGTGTTACTTGAATTAATATCAAAGAAAAAATACTGCATAAATAAAAAATAAATAAATTATTATTATTATAATTGCATAAGTTAATAAAAAATGCTATGCAATAGGTTTACCGCGGCAGTCCCCGAACGTCTCAAAAAGTTTTTTTTACTTTATAATGAACCAGTGAAACATTTAAAGTATTAGCTCTTTGTCGTGCTTGAACTTGAACAGACCTACGTGCACAGTAGAATGTGATTCTCAGATATACATGTAGCTCCGTGCAGGAACGGAGAATGAATACAATTTCCTGCGGCCGGGCGGCCTGTCGTAAGAGGCGACAAAACAACCCACAGCCAGGTGGTAGGGCATTTGCCCGACTGGATGGCTACCACCCCTGGTCTAAAGTATGTCGCCATAACAACCTTGAGTTGTGTTCCGGCATTAGTGGACCAGGTTCCAGTCTCCTTTAAGAGGGCAGCAGCGCATTTGTAGCATCTTTGGTGTTGCAAATGTCCATAGGCGATGGTAACCGCTCTCTATCAAGTGGGCCGTCTGCTGACCTCCTGCAATAAAAAAAAACATATAATAAAATTGTAGAGGTCAAATTTCTGTTCAATTTAAAAAAAATGCTAAAAACCGAGTCAGGGGGATGTAAGGAGTGAACTAATTTAGATTTTTTTCAAATTTTTTGTTTCTCTGTTTATCTGTTTGTCTGTCTGTTTGTACCGGCTAATCTCCGAAACGACTGAACCGACTTACATGAAATTTTGTATGATTATGGCTTATATACCTGGTCAACATATAGGATACTTTTGATCCCGAAAATTTAAAGAGCTCCCGTGGTATAGTTAAAGAACCGCACCACGCGTACGAAGTCGCGGGCAGAAGCTAGTATGCTTATAAAAGTGATAAAAATATTCTAATTTCTACGTCGATACTTGAAACTACGTTCTAACAGTATTACACGCGGCTTTTCATTTGATTTCGTTTCGTACGTTTTTTCACGTTTCGGCCACTTCTCAGTAGCTATGATCGTGGAAGCTATTCTTCTACGTGTCTTTGTCTTCCGTGATCGCGGCTACTGAAAAGAAGAAACTCCAAAATTCTGGTATCCATATTTAACAGCTTACTTTTTAATTTAACGTAGTGTAAAGCCTTTGACCACATTCGCTCATGGTATATAATAACTGTGTCAATGTCACATACTTTAACAATAAATATGACACTTGTTATCTACCTGGCCTTTCCTGTCCAAATTTTAACACATTAGACAATGTCTTGTTTAATAGTTGCCCTATACCATTAATCATCTATACTTTCGTATTTAGTACAGCATGCATATAAATCACACTAAAAGACCAATCGCATTTTTCGGGTTAAGAATCTAGAATGTAAAAACCCTTTTAATTGTCGAAAATTAATTAAGACCGTGAAGAAGGAACAAACATACAAATATCCAAAAGACAGGAGCTTTCACATTTGTGACTTCGTCCACGCTTGACTTAAAGTTGCAGCGGGATTCCCGGAACACAAAATATGGTGGTGAAAAGGTCGCCTTTGAATTCGATTATTTTCAATGTGGCTATTTTACATTCTGTAAAAGTGAAAGTACCCCAGATTTTAAGCCTCAAAATTTGCTGTCGATCAGCGAAAACCGCATCGAAATCAGCCCAGTAGATTTTCGTGAATCCTGAACAGACAAGAAATCAGAAAAAATGTGCATCGTGTTCTTCATCGTTTTATATAGTATATTCCAGTTGTTTTCTTTAATAGTTTCAATGCAGAAACACGGCATGTTTAGAATTTAATAATATTATAGATGTAGGTAGATTAATCGTTGTTATGAAGTGTCTGTCAAATTTCAAAACAAACGTGTGAGATATCTTTTACAATAGTCCAATCTTTGTAATAAAAGAAAACAGTCAAGTGTATCAGTCTGTGCATAATGATTGGTTCCGTAGAAATGATGAATGTTAACTGTTTTTTTAAACTAATCATAATAAATCTTTATTGCTAAGAAATCTGATACAATAACTTAGATAAGTCCCTAACTCCCGAGCTAGGCATGAAGCCTCTGTTTCGGGAACTGTTTGTTTGACTGTTTGCCAGTTTTGACAATAAAGAAATTGTGTATTTGTGCTGTTCACACACACTAAAAGTAAAACTTCAGAGAATATATTCACAAATAAATCTTCTCTTACTTTTATTAATATAGATATAATGTTTATAGTCTACATCTGTCAACATATTATAATTCAAAATAAATTTCTAACTACCACTTTAAATTTTACACTGCTTAGTTGATTTGGGTGGATTAATTATATTTGATAACAAAGCGATCCCCATAGTAAAAGTAGAAAACGCCGCGGGAGCAGTTTTTACTTAGAATTACCCTGCTATATACACCCTTTGTTTTGTTAAGATAAATAAATAAAGTTTATTATTATTATTATAATCTATTTATTGCTATAAATATAATTGAAGTGTCTTTCTGTGATTTCAAAATAAATGTATGTTTTTACATATTTCTGTATTTTATTCTCACACATCTAATGGTCACTGAGAAAATAAAATAAGAAAAAAAAATAGCTGCGACCTACTTCATACACAAAATAACAGGCAGAGAGACATGGAAACTGAAAAAGGATTCCATTTTTGACAGCAAGGCTACCGAACCATAAAAATCACAATTATATAAGTATGTAGATTGTTAGATAGCGGTTAAATATAAGCTTTTCAAAGTGAAATGCACTACAATACCGTGTTTAAAATGTGGGATCGCTTGTCTTAAGTTTAATACGCAATTTACATAACAAAACAACTACGTGAAAGGAGTTTCGTTTATTCCCACATGGGCTTACTTAATATCTGTCGAAAATGAAAGAGTTAACTATCAAGTTTCTTGTGTAATAATATTTTTTTACAAGTACAAAGATAAGTTCTCAGTTTTAACAAGTCTAAATAAAATCTTATATCCAATGGAATGATCTCAAGAGAATACATTAGAATATTCAAATTTATTTCTAATATATTAAATTCTCGTGTCACGGCGTTTGTAGTTAAACTCCTCGGAAACGGCTTGACCGATTCTCATGAAATTTTGTGTGCTTATTGGGTAGGTCTGAGAATCGGACAACATCTATTTTTAAACCCCTAAATGTTAAGGGTAGTCCACCCCTATTTTTGTTTTTTTGTTTATATTTTTAAGATACATGCACAACTTCACGACACGTCCCTAGCGGTGTAGGCGCGAACAATAGAGTGCCATTCAGGTTTATTTTTACACACCTCACTTGCTTCTTTGACATAAGATACAGCATCAAAAAATACACACAACCCTCAATTTTCAACCCTCTAAGATCAACCCCTATTTTTTATTTGTTAATTATAAACTTAAAACGCTGTAGGCATATCGATTGAAGCTTTTCCGGGCAGGACGACGTCTGCCGGGGCAGCTAGTATTTCTTTAAACTTATATACTTATAGGTCTTAGACATATCTAAAACTTATAACAGTCTATAACCATCGCACTGCTGGTTTCAGGCCCCTCATTTTTAGGGGAACGGGACTTATAATAATAAGACATTTTAATTATAAGGGTTAAAACTAAAAATACATCTTTTGGTGGCGGTTACTGCATTAGACTCTGGGTCTGCATCGTGGCAACGAACACAATTTTCTTATAACTACTTAAATATAAATAAAAATAACTCTAAAACTAAAAACTATGTGAAGCACGTACGCGATAGTCAGCTTTAGAGATAAGGTCTCAGATTTAATAATATCAAAATAGCTTCTCCTTATATTTCGGAATTTACTACCGTGCGTGGTTCGCCGATAGCCTAATGGTTACACGCATCGATGACCAGTAGGGTTGACAAAAAAGGTTACATAAATAGTTGTTGTAATAAATTAATTATTTTCAGTTTTCGTTGTATATACCAAGGGTCACCAATTAATTTCGTTCGGGGTCGTACAACATTTTGTAGAAAAAAAATATTTAAAAAATGTAACTACAGAAATAACAAGGGTATTTTTTACATATCAATGAGAAAAATGACATTTTTTAGTTGCGGACTATCTGTTTGAAGTTTGGAGTAAAACTAATGCAAGCTATTGACATTAAATACTGAAGACGTTCATCAGTAAGTCAAGATCGAAATTTATTCTTAATGGAGTTTATCTTCATCTCATTTTTATTAAATTATATACTCTGTAGTGCTAATTTAGTTGCTGTGTTCTTGCGGTCCGCACTTTGGCACACTTTGGCACTTTGTATATACTTTAGATAAATATATAACAATAATAGTAAGTAGACATCGTTAAACCTTTTGCTCGCGGCTTATAAATACAATCGGATGATCTCGGAATATTGTTTTCAATACTTTATATAAGAAGTCTTTGATAAAATCTAATGTAGGCGCTGGCAGTTTAGCTATGTTTCTAAGTGAATTGCATTTAATTTTAAACGTGTTTTTTTCGTATCGTCTAGGATCCTTATGTTAGCATATTTATTATATAGTACTATGGCGATAGGCCCTTTTTTAATAAAACAGGGGGAATACACTTTTGCACTATATCCGGCCCCGGAGGAAAGGCATTGGAGGAGGATGTGCCACGCTGTCTTCCGAGCAGAAAAAGTCTAGACGAACCGACTATTAAACTACCCATCCACTAAACCTAAACCTGCACCTCTAATCCTCACTTTTATGAGGCGGCAACTAGTGCCGAAGACACTGGACAATGACGCAACTACTCATGGCTGTTCTAAGGTGCCTAGGAGTGAACTACTTTATTTACCGAGTGGAGGAAGCCCGCCGAATTCCTCTGATTTTTCGCAGCCCATTATGATGGAATTTCATGGTACGTCACAATACTCGTACCGGCGCCGTGGCGAAAACCATCTCGGAATAAACTAATTTTTATGAACTCGAACAACTTCAAACCGCTCCCGGGAAATCTTCCGCGGGATTCCCGGGATAAAAATATTACACATTTTATTACATTAAATTTGCTATCAATCGGAAGAAAATTGGATATCTTTTTTTTATTTGGTCATTTTAAATCATTCCCAGAAAAATTCCCGCGGAATGCCTAGGGTAAAAAGGAGCGCAGTTTTTAAGTCTAAGAATGTGCTGTCGATCAGTGAAAACCGCATCGAAATTAGCTCAGTAGTTTTTACGTGAATCCCGAATAAAATGACAATAAATATTTAAAGAATGCATGTTTTCCATCGTTTATATAGTCTATTCCAGTTGTCTTTTTACAGCTTTAATATACTGCTGATACGGCATGTTTAGAATTTTATAATATTGTAGTTGTAGATATCGAGTTTAATGTGTAATGTGTCACATTTATTTTTTAAAGACCAAAATTAATAACAATTAGTATATGACGTATAACTATTTTATTAAGGTACAAGGTAATTTAACGAGAAACCTTAACCTTTGCTTTAAAATAATAGGCGTTGTACCAGGAAATCGAACAAATCAACTCAAACAATATTACTGGTCAAATCGACCGTAAGATAATAACTCAAAACCTATAATTTAACATTTCTATGATAAACCTCGGCCGTGATATATTATTTAAATGTATAGTACTCTTAATGTGAATAATATAAAATCAGCCAAGTGCGTGTCAAATAGTGCATGTTGAAGGATATTTTTTTTTAATACAAATTGGTTTGTGTTTGACCACGATCACGTCTAATATCCGGCGACGACGCGGTGGAAGATGGAGCATGTTTACCTAGGTAACCCATTCACACGAGACTTGAAGATATTCATATTGTACTTTTCGAGAAACACGAATTTTGGTAATGCATTCCACGGCTGTGCCTCTACGCAGAAAGAACGTGGTGGCTAAACGACTGGGGGTTTTTCTTTTTTTTTATCGTGGTACTCATATAGGTTCCCGTTTGACAGCTATCTCACCTAATGTTAAATGAATATGTTATTTAAGATGAAGCACGGTTTCCTAGTAGATACCTATTCACTTGTGATTTGAGACAGGGTTATACCGTTAAAACGTAGTTTTAATAATTAAAATTCTGTTAATAATTTTAAGAAACACTTTTTAACTTTTATTTTTTCACAGTTTTGTCCACTGTATACTATCTTTGTGCCTTTTTAACCTACTTTAAAAAGAGGAAGTTCTCAACTCAACTGTATGTTTGTTATACAATTTCTCCGTTAGTTATATCGGGACCGATTTTCAAGTTTTATTTTTATTCCACGTAGCATACTCCTCAGGTAATTGTAAATTATGGCCAACTCGTAATCTGATGAGTGGATCCCAGGGAAATCGAGAACAACCTTCGAATATTATAGGCACCTACAACGTGTTTCATATATTTTTATTTTATAAAGATTTTCAAATATTATATTAAAAGTGGAATGAGTCCATATAGACCCAATACTTTCTGAGTTACAAAATACTTGTAACATACATAGAAGACGTACAAACAGGTCGATTCAATAAGGTTTCTGTTTTACCCATAATTGCGGCAGTGCCCAAAAAACTTTTCACAGAAATTAGTTCGTTTACTCATCACAGAAACAAGTAAGTATATAAGCGTGTTTATACTATAATCAATTATTTTCACATTTCACATTATTAAAGGTAATATCAAGGTAAGTAAAATAAGTAAAGAAATTATACAGTCTTAAAATTTCTGCAATTAACCAAACAAGTTGCAATTTTTAAAACCTGTTTATTGCCCAAATCAAGGTTCTGAATTATTTTATATTGCTCCACATTTTGCTCTTAAAAAGCAAAGACAAGTTTCAACATCGTTCATAATAATAAAATTAAGTTTATTAATCTTTAAATTAAGAAAGTAACCTTGTCAAGTTACTTGTAAGTTACTTTCATTAGTGATATATTTCGATTATGTTATATAATAACAGCACATAACTGGACTTGGGCATCCCGCTATAGGGGAACGGACAGTCGGGTATACTGTCCGTCCACGCTTGGCTTGTATTTGCAGGTTTCGTCACGATGATTTCCTTCACCGTCCTTACCAGGTGGTAATTGTAACAATATACACATTAGGTCAGAGAACTGCCTAAGTGATGCATGCGTTCCGACCAGGAATCACCCGCGTCCTTTGAGTTTGGGACGCGTTCGCTACCATTATGTAATGTGTTAATCAAAATCAGAAATAAACTACTGATGATATTACAAGGATCAATGAATGAATAAAAAAAAATGATCAAATTTGAATCAATTTGATCATTCTTTGTTGAAGTTTATTTTGAAAGACAGAGAATTTTAAGGACATGACATTATTCAATGACGTTAAATGAATTTAGTTTATGTATAGGGGAACAAATCGTTTTGGTTAATCAATCCAAATTGAAAGCTAGAAAAAGCCGTCTAATATCGGATTACTACTACTAACTATAAATATAATAATACTGCTGATAATAGACAATACGAGTATACATAAAATAGATAAGCCTCTCGGGAATAAAATATCATATACCCTGTCCGATAGATGGCGCTAAAATCGACAATCTATAAATTCCACTAGATGGTACTAATAAGTCATAGTTTATTCTGAATCGGATTAAAGGAAAAGACAGTATATAATTAGTTCAAAAATGTATATGTGTAGCACTTTAACATAGGCGTAAAAATTGGTTAACATTTATCATCATGTAAAAGTGTGCGAGATTCACCACATATGACCATAATTATTACTAACATGTGGATATACTCATGCTCTTAACATCTCGTCAATGCGATGTATGTATTCAACGATATTGCACAGCGCCATCTTAAGTGAAACTCCTTGGCGGAATTATTATGTATTTTTTTACCTAGGTAAAAAAAGTACTTATATTACAGTACGTTTCGCTGTGTTGTGGGTAATCTTTTAATTTCGAACAACGTTTACAAGCTTCGTAAATGCATAATTTGAGCAAATGCGTTTGATGATCAAAGGGCAAAGACAGAAAAGCTGATGCTGATAACTTCTACCGCACACATACACTTGGCCGATTTTATTTATTATTATGAATAGAAAACATTATGTAAATACGATTTGAAAGTGAGATTATGAATGATGATGAATCTGGTCGTGAGTGGACGATTGTACAGCGATTACATATAATTAATCTTGAACTTGAAACCAAAAATACTATGCGGGCAATACGAAATAAAAGATATGAGCAAAGACCACATGTAAACCATTATGATATCGATCGAGCTTTTACTAGGTAATTATACCTACTACATTTGTTTCGATAGTTTAAATATTATTCAATCAACCATATCAGCTCAAACTGTAGAACAAAATACACCTACTACATATGGGTAGCAGGTAGCTTTTATTATTTATATAAATCATCTATCTATCAATGTACAAAATATATATTATATACATATCAATATACAAAAGAGAAGGAATATGTATGTATCAATATGTCAGTATTAAATAACAAATACAGTTTGACAATTTGTATGGAGAATAGATTCCTCGCGATAGGGATGTAAAAAAAAATAATTAGACCTTTGTTAAGAAATTGATGTTGCAGCGTTTTTACAAATATTCCTATTAAAAATCAATTCATTAAATTTATTCTATTTACCAGTTGATTTTATTTCCAGAAATTATTGAGCTAAGCTGTAGCCTGTCACATCATTCTATATTATATTGAACTACTTTCTATTTTACTCCGAAAATAACTATCATCCATTACGGAGCTATTAGAGAGTATTCGTGACCTTTACATCTATGCAAATTTGTAATATTGATCTGATAACGTTTTTAATGAGACAAGCTACACTTTTTGCTAACATTGTCCGTTTGAAGTTTTATCGTTACGTTTAAAAAAACGAAAAATAATAGGACATCAAGTAAGTGTTTAATAGTTTAATAATTGCGAAGTGGTAGGATATTTGCCGGCTGGATGGCAACTACCCTTAATCTAGGGTATGCCGCCATCGCCAAAGGAGGACGCGCCGACGCCGAAGGTCGGATCTAGACCTTCGGCCACCGTAAGCGGGCGGCGCGGGTGGGGCCCCTAGGGGTATAGGGGTTCTCACTCACCCGCACATGCCGTCGAGATGAGAGCGAGTGTTCCGCGCGCGCTCATCTTTCTTCCCGTGAGGCGCGTAACAGACCGCCCCACGCACGAACGAGACCGAGTAAGGCCGGGGGAGTAGCTCCCCCGGCATTGGAAGAGGCCCATTGAGCGGGGCCCACGCCTGCCAGGGCATGCGGAGCCGGGACACCCATTCCTGTAGCCCTGGCATAAGGCGCAGGACGGAACACCCAGGGGTTTTAGTGGGTATCCCTAACTGGGGAGTGGCGATAGCGTGGCTCCAGTTCTGGCCCCCGATCTGGCGAATCCCACACTCTCACCGGGTCGGAAATATCCCCCAGGCTTCTGCGCCTGTCGCGGCTTAGTCCTCAAACGGATTTCCCCTGGCCAAAAAAAAAAGGGTATGCCGCCATAACAATCTTGAGTTGTGTTCTGGCATTAGTAGCTAGGTTCCTATAACTTATAAGAGAGCATGAGCTCATTTGTAGCAACTTTTGGGTTGAATATGTCCATAGGTGGCGGTAATCGCTTTCATAATGTTGTCCACCTGACTGCTGAACTCATGCCATTTTAAACAAAATAGCGAAATGAATATTTTAATACAACATAATTTCAAATAATTTTTTATATTTTAACAACGAAAATGTGTTGTTTTTTTCATATGCGGTGCAAAAGACAAGGCGATGGCAATGGCTCCTACCGAATGAAAAGTGGTTATCGTCGCCTATGAACATTTGCAACACCAGAGGAGTTACCAACGTGCTGCAGGCCTCGTAGATATTTTACGACTTTTTAAATCACATTAGCGTAATATTTTGGAAAAAATGCAGCTGGTAGCTTATGCGAAATCCCCGGAGTGCGCAAAAGAAACGTCCTTAAGAAGAGAAACGTCCGTCCTTCTAACTAAAATAAGTACGGATGTACATTCAGCTGATGGTGAGTGGTATGATGGATAGAAAGAAGACAAAACTACCAAACAGAATAATTCGCTATTATATAGACCGCATTTTGTGCATCAACAAAGTATTCCAAAGAATAGTTTTTTACATTCTTTGGGCATGATCACGACAATGGTCGAAAAATTTAAAATTAATTGAAGGAGTTCAGCAGACAGGCAGATGGCGCACTTGATGGAAAGCGGCTACCATTGCCTATAGACATTTGCAACACCAAAGGTGCTACAAATGCGCTGCTGCTCTCTTAAGGGAGACTGGAGCCTGGTCACTAATGCCGAAACACAACTCAAGGTTATGACATGGAATGTTATGGTTATGGAAGTGTTATGGCGACATACTTGAGAAAACGAAAACATGAGTATGCCGAAGCTACAATACAATACAATACAAATAAATAAAATTGAAGTGTTTGTTTGTAATTTTAAAATAACATATTTTTACTAAAGGCATATAAAAGTATATACAGATAAATTAGCTTCGAGACGTTTTTGCGTTTGTAAATATCCTTGAAATTTAGTATTTAAAATTATGTTTAATGTTAATATTTATTATTTTAATATCGTTTAATGTCATTTCTTTAATATTAAATAACAGCCTATAAAAATAAATAGAAAGTATTATTGGTACCTATTATTTATTTATATGCTGACAGTACACTACTGCAAAGGCAAAAATATCGAAGCTAATTTATATGTACGGTACTTATATAAAAAAACAGTTTAATTTTTTGTCTGTCTATTTGTTCCGGCTAATCTCTAAAACGACTGTACCAATTTTGACGAGACTTTCAATGGCAGATAGCTGATGTCATAAGGAGACACTTAAGCTGCTTATAAAATTATAATTACATGAATAAATTTCCACGCGAATGAAATCGCGGGCACAGCTAGTCTGAACTAAAGACACTATGCATATTATTTCCTGACAACAATACCACTTAAACAGTACATTTTAACGAGATATTTACAAATGCCAATTCCTAGACCTTTTGCTGGCCCTTAATATGTTAAAGTTGTAACGCCGGGGGCTGACACTCTATTACTGTGTCAATTTAGGACTTATCGACTTGTGTTTTGATTCTAAATAGCGTTTTATAAACTTCGGTATTTCGTGTTCAAGATGTCTTTTTATAAGAAAAATCATCTTTAGCATACTTATTCGTATTGTTACGAGCTACAGGACTCCAATTAAAATGCCGTTGAAATCAATACAGAATTTATTAGAACACAACACGTACATAACAGGTACAAATATAACTAGGCACTACTAGTACAAACTGCCCGATTCAATAACACGCGCAAATTCCGTCACTATATCGCTCATCGAATCTATGTCTTGCTCGTATCGTAATCCTCGCTTGACTCCCTTACCCTCCGTTCGGGCATTGTTTATACTAACTATACAATACAACAAGGGGTCGCGTGGGCTGTGGTTTCCGAGAATAATCTGCACACCTGGTTAATTATGCCTGCGAACGGCCAACAAAGTCGAAAACAGTATTGTCTAATTTTAACCACGATGTAAACAAAAGAACTCCGATTGCGGGAAGGTAATAAACCAGGTGCGCATTTCTTTGTGGGTATGTAACAGTATTTAAATAAACCGTACTATGCTTTGTAACAGCAAAGGTGCTATAAATGCGCTGCTCTCTTAAGGGAGACTGGAACCTGGTCACAAGGTTCGGATCACAACTTAAGGTTGTTTTAGTGCCATTCTCTAGACCAGGAGTGGTAGCCATCATGATAGGCATTTACCACTACGTTACGTGATATGTGTGTTTGTCTGCCGGTTATTATTATTATTTTGTGTCTTTGAAGACCACGGGCCATAAAAATGACTCGGACATTTGGTGGGCTTGTGAGGGGCCATGGGTAACCCAACACGTAGAGGCAAATTAGGTTGACAAATTTAAAGTAAATGTGGCGTGACACTGACCGGCAATTATCCCTGTCTACACCATATAATAATGGACCCAAGGACAAGCCCCGGCCAGTGTAGGACTATTGTGGGAAATGAGAACAAGAAGTACTGGGCTATTGGGGTGAACTGCTAGTGGTACTAGGGGTCTGGGAATATGGGGACTATGACCTCTGCCCGTCGTAATGTTTCGGGGAACATGGAAAAATGGGCAGACGGTGACTTGCCACTCACTGCATGGACCCCAAAAAATGCCATAAAAGACACTGCAACATAGATGTGAGTGGCTAAGAGGTATCGAGAGGTGGGCTGCAGGTTCACCGAAGCTTCTTCCGATGTTAGGCCATTTATCGTAAGTAAAAGCTCTCCAAAATATGACCCTATTATGAATTTTGAATTCTTTATGTCTTTGCGTCGAGTGCGATATTTGTATAGCCTTATACGATCGTGAAAACCAGTTCATTGACAATTTAATTAAGATAATGAACTAAATATATACCTCATTTACTACGCTTAAACATTTATACGGACAAACTTTGTCAAGATGAGGTCATGATTAAATCATTTCGCTCTCGTTAATCATAACTTAATCAAGATTGTCTCGTTTAAGTTCGACGCACATTAAAGCGAGGAATGTTAACATATTTTTTTTCCTATAAATAAGGTATTTAATAAGAAATACCTTATTAATGTTACCATCTAACCTAAGAAGATTAACAAGTAATTTAAATATAACCTAAATTAACTAAAAGTATTATTACTAAGAAGTGTCCATTAACACTTATACTTATCGTCTCTATTAAGGCGAAGACAATTTGTTCATGTGTTCTATATTAATAGCAAGTACATTACACTACACTTTTGTTTTGTTAAACCACTAGTTCAAATGGCTTTGTCCTTTTGAGCCTTCTCGTAATGTCCGTGTTGTCGAGGAGCTGGATCGCCTCGACATTCACGTGATGATGAAGCCGATGCTCGTGGGCTTCCGCGTACTTCCTAATAATGTTGTTGACAAACTCCACTTTCAGGTCCCGATGGAGATCGCTCGATCTAACGTACCATGGCGCGTTTACAATTCCTTTCAGTACTTTATTTTGGAAGCGTTGTTAACATAACATAATTCTTTATTTCCTCTTTAAGTACGCAATGAAACTTCAATCTAGCAACAACATTAACTAAGAGGCTGGTGCCTGAATTAGGTTAAAAAGAAACCTGTGGTACAACAGGTCACCATGTTAAATGTTCTTAATTTATGCCTCACGAAAATTGGTATATTAAATGATCATATAAATCTTGATTGCTATTACGGGTTGCAAATCTCAACTAGTTTATTATAGACGGTGACCTAGACTCAGTATTCTACTTATAGTCTTGAGGAATCATAAATCCGTGCAGGAACGAAGAAATAATAAAATTTCCTGCGGCCGGGAGGCCTGTCGTAAGAGGCGACAAAACATCCTACAGCCAGGTGGTAGGGCATATGCCCGACTGGATGGCTACCACCCCTAGTCTGAAGTATTCCGCCATAACAACCTTGAGTTGTGTTCCGGAATTAGTGACCAGATTCCAGTCTCTGTTAAGAGAGCAGCAACGCACTTGTAGCACCTTTGGTGTTGCAAAGTTGCAAAAAATGTCCATAGGCGATGCTAACCGCTTTCCATCAAGTGGGCCGTCTGCCTATTTGCTGAACTCCTGCAATAAAAAAAATAGAGTACATCATAATTCCAATGCAGTGTTTTTACTGATTGAAAGCAAATTTCACGTAATTTTTTAATCCGGGAATCATGCAGAAATTTATCCGAGAGTGGTATGAAGTTGTACGTATGCATAAAAATTAGCATATTACGACACAATGTCCACTACAATGATAATTTATATTCTTTTTTAAGTGGTGCTATTATACTTCGTGTTCCGGGAATCCTGAAGGAATTTCAAGTCAAGCGTGGATGAAGTTGCGGGAATACCCTAGTGACTAGTTAAAAGTAGTATTATTTAACATTTTTAAAAATCAAATAAATGTTTAACGTGCTTAAAAACATATATAACAACAGTCCATAATTGTCCCACTGCTGGGCTCGGGCCTCCCACTGTAGGGGAATGGACAGTATACCCGTCACGCTTGTCCAAGGCGGCTTGGCAGGTTTGACACATCGGTTATCTCGATATGCAGGTTGCATCACGATGTTTTCCTTCACCGTTGTTAGCACGTGGTAATCGTTACAATACGCACATTACGTCAGAAAACAGCCTAAGTGGTGCATGCGTTCCGGTCAGGATTGAACCCGCGATCTTTGAGCTTAGGACGCGTGCGCTAGCCCTTACGCTAGCATGGCCTCCGTTTAAGGTAGATTTTTGAAATAGCGATGAAAGAATAGTGCATAATATATTATCAAACAAAGTTTTGTTGACCAATTTTTCAGTGCTTATTAATTCTATCATGCCTCATTCATCCACTCGTATTTCATATTGTAGAACTATTCAAACTCCAACAAAGAAAGCTGCTATGTACGTTATGCCTTATACGTTCTGCGGGGGTCTTTTATTCCGCTCCATTGTTTCGTATCACGCGAACGGCGCGGGCGCACCGTCAAATGGTTACTTTTGAACCGGTAACCTTACTGAAATTAAGAACACGACATTCGGTAACAGACACGCGAGTGTCTCCATTGTATGGGAAAATCTTCAAAATTTATATTTAAATTCAATTTGTTTATTCAAATTAAGAACTTCTGAAGAATATTTTCCTCTAAAGTATGTATTTTTATGGACTGTTGTTATATCTTACTATTTACTTATGTTTGCCTTACCAACGATTGAATTTTGACCTTACTTATAGCTTATGTCAAATTTTAACCGATAGTCATGTAAGTGTACGGTAATGACTTCATTTCCAGGGTTTTCTACTGTACTGTATGCCGTCAAGGATAGAACATTCCTTAACAGTACAATTTCCATTCTCCTAGTAAGATCTTCATAAAAGTCTTCAGTGCACTATTATTTTCTACTCCTTGTCGGCCGCGTTAACTGATTCTGTCCCTACTTTCGAGTTTACCTTATATACAAAACAGGATTCGCTTCTGCCGCCACTTGTGCTATATCTATATAGTTTGATCGTGAACAGTCCTGTGAAGTAAGCTAATAAAGTCTATTGTCTAGGATACACAGTTGGATACACTTGTATAATTTTAATTTATAAAATATGTAGTTTAAGTATGTCTGTTTAAGTTTTATCCAATAATCTGCCCCACCTACATCGCCAGATTAGGTTAATTTATTCCTTAAGTTGCCAGGTTGCCGGGAAGAGATTGCGATAATGCCACCTGTGGTTTTTAGTATTACCGTATTGAAATTGTATACTAGGTGAGCATTTGGATACCCTGTCCTTTTACATCTGTGCCTTTCAACCAAATAGATTTAATTTTTTTTTATTGCAGGCGGTCAGCAGACATGCAGACGGCCCACTTGATGGAAAGTGGTTACCATCGCCTATGGACATTTGCAATACCAAAGGTAATACAAATGCGCTGCTGCTCTCTTAAGGAAGACTGGAACCTGGTTACTAATTCCTGAACACAAATCAAGGTTGTTATGGCAACTTTCTTTAGACCAGGGGTGGTAGCCATACAGTCGGGCAAATGCCCTACCTGGCTGTGGGTTGTTTTCTCGCCTCTTACGACAGGCCGCCCGGCCGCAGGAAATTGTGTTCTTTCTCCGTTCCTGCACGGATATTATTATATTGTCGACGGATTAACCAAATTAATGTTATTATATTAATTTGGTTGATCCTTCTAATATCAATATTAGTTATTTTCACTTGACTGCGTATTTATAAAGAAAATCGATGACTATTATTTATTGGTTGATATATGCAGTTATTGAATGTCTTTTTGATAAACGATTATTTAAACAGCTGCATTGCTAATCCATTAATAAAAGATAAATAATGGAATTGATGCCTGACCAAGCATTGTTCTGTGAACAATAGGAATAAAAAAATATTTTTTCTTTCAGTCAACGTGCAATTACTTTGGTACTTACTGTAGTATTTACTTATACCCTCATGAAAAAGAATGACAACAAATCGCCTCAACGGTGTAGGTAAAGAAACTGCTCGATTAAATTTAAAATTTTAAGGATAGGCGACGGTAGCATAATACGATCCGTCCGTCCACGTCCGTATCTCCGTCTTGTTATCATATGTTTGCCTACAAGCAAACTTGTGATTAAAGTTCACGTGTAATTTTTATTACACGTGAACTTTTAAAGTATGCCTTTAGGACTAAATATGAAACTAGCACACAGCGCATTATACTGAAAAGAGACTGGGCCCTTGAACTATAACAGCAGGTTTAAGTATCGATCAGAAATTGATTTCGAAAAGTATCTCTATTATTATTAATAGAAAACGTTTTTCATGCACTTTTAAAATATGGGCAATTAGCTCCATTATATATTGATTATATTGTTTCTAAAATGAGATCAAAATGTTCCCGCGAGACCGGAAGCATATTGAAGCACCTATGGTTTTAAAAGTTTAAGACACTTATCAAAAATACATAATTAATATGAGTATGAAAATAATAATTACACATAGCAATCAACTCTTTTTTTCAATCACTGATAACTCGAATATTAAACATTATATCTTAAAATAACCAGCAAACGTTTGTGATTCGTGGGCCTTACTGACGCCATCACTTTGAAAGTAAATAAAACACTCCAATGTTATGTTATACCTACTTAAAATAAATGCTGAAGAGTTCCAAAACAAATTGTTTCAATAATTATAGAAACATTGTTTTTTAACACCAATATTTTTCGAGCAAAACGTCTAGACTATTCGAAGCATATTCAATATTAAATGGACAATATAATTATATTTACATTGTTACAACAATAACATATAGTAATAACAAGCAGTCCAGCAATAATGCAATATTTGTTACAAAATTTCACTAAACAGACCATGATTGCATGTAATTATGTACTATTTATTACTGTATAATCATTTTAATCAAAGCAACAGCAATATCAACTTTCGATTTCAATTATCATAAAAAAGTTATTAGTTACAATCCGTTTAAATTACAAGTCATATGACAACGAGAACGCACAACCAGATCCGTGGTCAGCTATCAAAGCTGTAAGATCAAATAGTTTGTGATTTGCCTTGAGATTGGTCCACAGTAGGCAACATCTAGATACCCCGTCAGTACCGTTTAGTTAATACATATTATAATGGAAAATATGCTAATAATAATATACACTGAAATATTAAATGCAGTCACAAGTGGAATTAAATACTCATCAGAGTACGTACTCATCATCAGAATAAACTTCAAAGGCCTCTTTCATATAAGGGTATACCCGCCTATTGTTTAAAACAAAACGAAATGTGTGCTGGGACATGTAGTAGAAGTGAAACTTCAACGGACAAGTGGAAAAACGAATGGCAACGGACAAGGGTCAAAACAAATCGCACAAAATTTTAACTTGAAGTTTTACGGGCAGATTTTCAAAATTGACAAGTAACATCAACAATCTGCCCATGAAACTTCAAGTTAAAATTTTGTTAGTTTAACTATGATATTCATATCGTTATTATTTCACCTTTTGGTAAAATATAAAAATATATAGACACATATATTTTTATTGCCAAAAGCCGACCAGGGTACAGGCAGACAGCCACCTGATAGAAAGTCGTCCCGCCGCTCATGGACTGGAAAATTTAATAACACCCTTCTTAAAAATCCCATATTGTGCAACATAGTAATAACCTCGACGGAAAGTTGCCTCCGAGTCATTATTTTATATAAAATAAACATATATGTTTAAATTACTAAGAATTGGAGTGTGCAAAGGGCGGACTAAAAATATACAAATTGGACTCTGTTTTCTTATATTGTACACTACTAATATTGTATGACTTATACGAAGCAAAAAAATCATTTTTATATACAGTAAAACTAGAAATAAAATGTAAAAAATATCGTTTGAAAAACCGACTTAAAACTTAATAAAAAAAATATCCAAGAGTTTATTAAGAGACAAAATAATATACAGTATCCCACATCTTGAAGTCGCTACCAAGTAAACCATAATAATTACAATATTTTACAACATTTTTTGTTATA
The DNA here is from genome assembly GCA_012273795.1 of Dendrolimus punctatus. Lineage (NCBI taxonomy): Eukaryota > Metazoa > Arthropoda > Insecta > Lepidoptera > Lasiocampidae > Dendrolimus > Dendrolimus punctatus. The sequence goes on from CM022537.1 coordinate 5,281,769, forward strand.
ACAGTGTTTTTATGGTGTGCTCGGCACCGACTCACGTAAATCGGGTCATAAATCTCAGCGTAATCGGAGTACATACATTTAAACAAATACTACTCAAGTTGAGAACCTCCTCCTTTTCGAAGTCGGTTACAATTAATAACTTAACATATCGACACACAATCAAAAAATAATTTTAATACACATATGATTGTTATACACCAAGGTAAAACCCATTACTAACCTCGGTAATACAAGTAACGCGGAAGCCCTAGCTCCCCTTATTTATTGACCCCCGGATATTCGTATTAAATCCGTTATCGCCAACAATATAATATCACACGCTAATTGATGTAGTTTGCTCATAACCTTCGGACAGAAATTAATTGAAATGATAGTTTGAAAGCCATATGTAGCCTCCTACAAGCATTATCAATTAGTAATTAATAGGTTTGTGTTTGTGTCAAGGTTAAGCGTTTGTCTATGAGAAACGACTGACGAATAGATGTGTGGTACCCATTGATTGTTTCATAATCATTGTGTAGTATCTACCTATATTTGTATGTAGTGGTTTTTATAGAGATCATTGTCTAAGGAAAATTGATAGATAGCACTTTATTGCGCACCAAATATACAATTACAAAAATGCACGGTTACAATATTGTCATGGTAGAGACAATAGGCGGTGTTGCGGACAGAGAGCACCCCCCTGACCCGCCCGCCGGAGCACATCTACTCTCCGCGCCCCGCATACCGCCGGCGCCCGCAGAGGGCACGGTTAGCAAGTAGGCGTCGGACGGGATGCGGGACTTAAGGAGCGACCCCGGCGGGCGATAACACACTCAGCAACAATTTACGTCACTTCACCTTTAAACTTCACCTCGCTCTGATGTATATTAGCAATAATTACGCTCTGTACTTTAATTAATTTAATTCAATAATTATACAGTCCATTTTTAAATCGAGTTTTTAATTTGAATAAGCAACTGCCACCAATAGTTTTTGGTACTTCGCCGCCGGATAGAAGAATCGCAAAGAAGAAACGAGCAGTGTCTTTTGCTCCATCGAAACCTCAAGAAAGAAGAAAGACCAACTCTGTACGGTCTCGTAGCGGTACCCTAAAGAAGAAAGAAGATCATTATAGAAGATCATCGTGGGCAGCCCGGACTACGTACCAGGAGACCAAGAGTTCCTGCCGGACTACGTACCAGGAGACCAAGAGTTCCTGCCCCGGACGCCGAGGCTACGCGTCTGCAGGATCAAGACCAGAAGAAAGAATAACGTTACTTCGTACCGTGACCGAGTGACTGTCCACCTAACGGTGCCAAATGGTCAGTTCACAAGGTCGTAGACGGTGCGCTGTTTCCAGTTAGGGCGGTCAAAGGTCTCAGTGTTTAGTGTAGTGAATTAGGAACGGTCATACACACACATATACACACACAGGTCAGGGTAATCGGTCATACGTGTTAGGCTAAGGCAAGGACCGAAGATGCCGAACACCAGGAGCAAGACCACCGAAGACAGAGTGCAGAGAGCGTATCAAGAGCCCCCCGCGTCGCCGTCCGTACATATATCCGCGTCCGCGTCCGCATCCGCGCCGAACGTATCGCGACCCGCGTCGCCCGGAATGCAACAGACTACGACCGCGCAAGTACACGCCGCGACTCGTACAGGTCGCCGATCGCGATCACCGTCCGTCCGATCACACCGCTCGCAGCTAAGTGCCGCCACTTTGGTGAAACAAGTGGAACTGGAAGCGGAAGAACAAATCGCCGCTATTCGACGAGAAGAGCTCCAGTTACAAGTGGCACTGATCAAGAAGAGGGTCGCTGCGAACATAGCCGCCCTTAAGGATCAGACAGAGGGGAACAGCGTGTGCGAAGACGATGGGGTGGAAACAGATAGAAATATCACAGAGTGGTTGAAGAACACCCGCATACGGGGGGAGTCGCCGAGCGCAGGCGACGGCGCCGAGCTTGGAACGAGAGAAGCCGGACCGCGACCACCGTTGAACGTTGCGGGAAGAGCGAGGGAAGTGTATCCAGTGGGGCGCGACCGGTCTGCGGAAGCGAACGACCAGACCGCTCGCGTGACGTTCAGAACGCCGCGCAACGCAAGATCACCAACGCCGACCAGATCCAGGGATCGTGGAATCGACCGCCTAGCCGACGTGCTGGAACGTATGACTCGCAACAGGCCGACACCGCGACAGTGCCAGGAACTGCCTACCTTTAGCGGGGCCCCGGGAGAGTGGCTGCCGTTCAAAGCTGCCATGCGGGAGTCGACGAGCGTACACGGATTCTCACCTGCGGAAAACTTAGGCCGTCTGCGCACCTGCCTTAAAGGCGAAGCAAGAGAGTGCGTGACAGCCCTGCTGTATACCGCCGTGGATCCCGCGATCATCATGAAGACACTGGAGCGCTGCTACGGACGTCCAGAGATCATAATCAGTCGTGCATTGGAAGATATCAAGAAGTTGCCACGATCGGGTTCGTCTGCCAGCGAACTCAACAGCCTAGCCACCAAGCTGCAGAATATAGTGACGGTTATTTCGTGCGTCGACAACAAAGGGTATCTACTTAACCCTATGTTGACACGACAGGTCATCGAGAAGCTCAGCCCGCATCTACGAACGAAATGGTGCGACTTTGCAGATGAATTCTCGAGCCGAGACGAACCGGAGATTATGACACTATCGAAGTTTCTAACGGGCGAAGCGGACAAAGCAATGAAGTATTCATTCATGACGTCATCACTACCTACGACGAGTGTAAACGTCACGAAAGAAAATAAAGTGAAGCCGCCGCTGAATGAGCGTCGTCGCGTGTACACTACAACAGAAGACAAGATCGTGTGCTACTGTTGTGGAGCTGACCACCAGACAACGCAGTGCGGCAAGCTGGCTTCGATGTCGCTGCCAGCTAGATGGGAGTGGGCCAAGGAAACGAGAATATGTTTTTTGTGCCTACTAAGTAAACACAGACGGTTCCGTTGCAAGGCAAGAAAGTGCGGTGTGAACGAATGCCGCGAGCCGCATCACGCACTTCTACACCAGCGGAGGGAAACCGAAGCCGTCGGTGGACCGATCGACCGAGCGGAGTCGGTCAATCAACCGGCCGATAGAGAGGAGTCGGTCATGACGGCATCGGCGCACAATTCTAACACCGAGAGCAGAGTGTTATTGAAAGTGTGTCCGATTACCGTCAAGGGGCCTAACGGAGAGGAAGTGAGTACGTACGCGCTGCTGGATGAAGGGTCCACGATCACGCTCGTCGACGAGGAGATAGCCGGGATGCTGGGGGCAGATGGCCCGAGGCGGCCACTGAACATCCACGGTATCACGTCGAGCCAGCGGGAAGCAGAAAGTAGGATGGTGAGCGTCGCGGTGCGCGGAAGAGCGCAACCGCACTACCATCCTATCAAGGCACGTACTGTAAAGAAACTCGCACTGGGAACTCACTCCGTTAAGTCTGAAGTGGTACGACAGTTACGTCATTTGAAGACGCTCCATGTAGACGACGTGTGTTTCACGAACGCCAAGCCGCGCGTACTAATTGGAGCTGACAACTGGCATCTGATCGTCACTAGAAAACTGTTGGCAGGAAAGAAGAACCAACCAGCCGCTTCCCTGACCCTCTTGGGGTGGACCGTACACGGGAGCGCACCCCGAGGCCTAGTAACGCAGGGGAACGACACCGTACTACACGTCCGAACGTGGCAAGATAAAGAGCCGCGGGAAAAGGACGAATTATTCGAAATAGTGAAGTCTCATTTCGATATCGACGCACTCGGGATATCGAATAAAGTGAAACCTGTAGCTGAAGAACAACGGGCGTTGAAGATATTTTCAGAAACCGCTAAGAAAATAAACGGCCGCTTCGAAGTCGGACTGCCCTGGCGAAACGATGACGTCACCATGCCACCGAGCTATGACATGGCAGTACGCCGCCTGCGCGGGATCGAGCGCAAAATGGACAAATCGCCGCAGTTTAAACAAGCTTATACAGCCCAGGTCGACAGGCTATTAGAGAAAGGATACGCCGAGCCTTGCGAACGAAGTCACGAAGGAAACCAACGCATGTGGTACATGCCTCACTTCGCCGTTACGAACCCGAATAAACCTAACAAAGTGAGACTGGTATTCGACGCCGCCGCCCGTTCAAATGGGGTGTGCATGAACGATGCGTTACTGGATGGGCCAGACTTGCTACGGGCTTTATACGGAATCCTGTTCAGATTCCGGGAAGGGAAGATCGCCGTGACAGCCGACATACGTGACATGTTCCTACAGGTGAAGATAAGGAAAGAAGACAGAACGGCGCAGCACTTTTTATGGCGCGGTGATGACCGCCATAACCCGCCTCGGCGCTACGTTATGACATCTATGATATTCGGAGCACGAAGCTCGCCATTCCTCGCACATAGCGTGAGAAACAGGAATGCGAGTGATCATAAGGAAACACACCCGCGAGCGTACCACTCGATCACGGAAAATCACTATATGGACGACTGGGTACAAAGCTTCGAAACGGAAACGGAAGCGGCTGAGGCGATAGCGGAAGTGCGAGAAGTGCACAGGAAGGCCGGCTTCGAGCTCGCGGGATGGGATACGAATCGCGAGCGCCTTATGGAATGCATCCCAGATGAAGAAAGAGCCAGACAGCCCAAAGAGTTGGGTGCTAGCGCGCATCCCTACGGGAAGACATTGGGTGTGTTGTGGATGCCGGAAGCGGATGAACTCGCGTTTAACACCGCCATGCCGAGAGTTCCAGAAAGCATAAAACAAGGCACGCAAACACCCACGAAAAGGGAAGCCCTGGGCATGGTCATGTCACTTTTCGACCCACTCGGCCTGCTCAGTCCATACACCATAAGGGCGAAAATCGTGCTACAAAAGCTCTGGAGGCTTAAGCTGGGCTGGGATGACCCCTTGCCAACGGAAGAGGCAAGGGAATTCGAAGAATGGATCCGTGACTTGAACTCTATAAAAGAGTTAAGATTACCACGGTGCTATGGATGGGATAAAGACGTCGCGAACATACAGTTGCACGTCTTCACGGACGCCAGCGAACAGGCCTACGCAACAGCAGCTTACTGGCGCTTTGAGTGGTGTAACGGGAACGTCGGCGTCATTTTAATCGCAGGAAAAGCGAAAGTGGCCCCGATGAAGGCACAGAGTATCCCACGAATGGAGCTACAGGCCGCGCTAATAGGAGCCAGGTTAGCGGCGGAAATAAAAAAGGAACATAGTTTCAAGTCATATGACGTCATCTTTTGGAGCGACTCGAAGACCGTTCTCCACTGGATAAGAAACGACTCGGCGCGATATACCCCATACGTTGCGCACAGACTGAGCGAAATCGGCGAAATAACCGAGTCTGAGCAATGGCGGTGGGTGCCGACAAGTTACAACGTCGCCGACGACGCAACCAGGATTAACGTCTCGAATATGAAAACGGACGACCGCTGGTTTAAAGGCCCGGAATTTCTTCGCGGGCCCCCGACGAAATGGCCGAAGGAAGAACCGACGGAAACCGAAGATGACGAAGTCGTGGTAAATTATACGACTAATGAAAAGCCACTCGTTGACGTCACAAGATTTTCGTCATATGAAAAATTATTACGAGCGACTGCCTACGCACTCGCCTTTATCGACAAGTGCCGGCGAAGGACTCGCATTATGGAAACGCGACACATAAAGCAAGCTGAACGTTTACTCATTCGTCAAGCGCAACAGGAAAGTTTCCCGAAGGATTACGAGCGTTTGAAAAAAGGAGAACGTGTGTCCCGTGACAGCCGGCTTTATAAGCTCGACCCCGAATACGGGGGGGACGGGGTAATAAGGCTAAACGGCAGAATCAACGCGGCCACCCTGCGCGAGCTTACCGGAAACCCACCGATCTTAGACGGGTCACATCACCTCACCCGGCTGATCATCAGGGGTGAACATGAACAGCAACACCATATAGGAAGAGAACACGTCGTAAACAACGTGCGGCAAAAATACTGGGTGCTGCGAGTGCGGCCTACTGTGCGAAACATCTTGCGGCAGTGTACAGTCTGTCGGTTGAAGAAAACCGCGCCGATCGTGCCGGTGAAAGGCAACCTGCCAAAGGATCGACTAGCTGCCTACGCACGGCCCTTTACGAATTGCGGAATCGACTGTTTTGGCCCGATGTGGGTGACCATCGGACGCCGTAGAGAAAAACGATGGGGAATGCTGTTTACATGTATGGTAACTCGTGCCATCCATATGGAACTTATAGCGAGCCTTAGCACAGACTCGGCTATAATGGCCCTAAGAAGGATGGGAGCACGACGCGGCTGGCCACAAGTGATATGGTCTGATAATGCAACGAATTTCCATGGAGCGGATGCAGAGTTACTTGCGGCACACGCAAAATGGAAGAAAGAGATGCCAGATCACGTGAGAGGGAGACAACTAGCATGGCGTTTCATCGATCCCGGCGCACCAAACCAGGGGGGAGCTTGGGAGCGTTTAATTCGGTCGGTGAAGACGGCACTCCACGCCACGTTAGCGGAACAAGCTCCCAGAGAAGAAACACTTACGACTGTCATCACGGAAATAGAACACACGGTAAACTCGCGCCCGCTGACTCACGTGTCGGTGAACCCTGAAGACGACGACGCGCTTACCCCGAACCACTTTCTAATGGGGTCGGCGGTAGGCTTGCCAATCACGGGTACAAATGAGTTAGCAAATAAGAAGACATGGATCGCAACCCAAGCTTTGGCGGACATGTTCTGGACTCGTTGGCTACGCGAGTATTTACCGACATTGGCACCGAGGGACGACATACGACGATGTAATGAAGAAAACGTACGCGTTGGAGACGTCGTTATCATCGCGGACGGTCTGTTGCCACGTAACGTATGGCCCCGGGGTCAAATCGAGCGCACTTATCGCGGACAGGACAACGTAATACGAAGCGCGGACGTGCGAACGCGGGGAGGCATCTTCAGGAGACCAGTAAGGAGGCTCATCGTCCTGACGAGAAGAGATGGCTCCGAGGATCTGCGCCGGGGGGAGGATGTTGCGGACAGAGAGCACCCCCCTGACCCGCCCGCCGGAGCACATCTACTCTCCGCGCCCCGCATACCGCCGGCGCCCGCAGAGGGCACGGTTAGCAAGTAGGCGTCGGACGGGATGCGGGACTTAAGGAGCGACCCCGGCGGGCGATAACACACTCAGCAACAATTTACGTCACTTCACCTTTAAACTTCACCTCGCTCTGATGTATATTAGCAATAATTACGCTCTGTACTTTAATTAATTTAATTCAATAATTATACAGTCCATTTTTAAATCGAGTTTTTAATTTGAATAAGCAACTGCCACCAATAGGCGGCCTTATCGCTTAACGCGATATTGTCCCGGCAACCTAACTTAAGGAATAATTTTCCCTAATCTGGCTATGTAGGTAGTGCATATTATTAGGTAGAACTTAAACAGACATACTTAAACTTAAAATTAAATACACATACTTAAATTATTTTATAAATTAGAAACGAACAAACATAACAAATAGAGGCATGGAAGAAAAATATTAAGTAAGCTAGGTATGGCAGCGACTTAGTCCACGCGTAACTTAAAATTCCCACAGGGTTCCCGGGACACAAACTGCCAAAAGGGGTCACTTGATAGCCAGTTGTTATCGTCGTCCATGGACATCTGCAACACCAAGAGGGCTGATGCGTTCCTACCACGTTGAGAATTCTAATATCCCTTTACGCCTGTTTTAAAGAGCCCATGTTATCGCGCTCTGAGAAAACTTCCGTATATAGGGAGTTCATTCCATAACTTACGTATGGAATGAAAGAGCGTGCGCTACGCACAGTGGAAGTCTTGCAGGTGTTGTGAAAGTATGGATCCACTCATAATTTTAATCTTTATAACACTTTTTTAATTTAATTTTAATTCGTATATTATATAGTTTATTTTGTCTTTACCTTTATGATAATTTAATCAATCGCAAATTGAATTAATAGAATTTATTAGTATATATCAGGTAGTTCATTTACAAAATTGATATACCTCACGGAAAACTTCATTATGCGCGGACTGCAAAACACACACCCAATTTATATGACGTCACGAAAAATGAAATTCATTGATTTCTTTAATTTTAATAGTCAACAAAGAATAATTATAAAATTACCGTTAAACGTTTACGTTACCTTGTAAGCGAAAACAGACATGTTCCTAGAATAATCAACCATGTAACAATCAGTTACGTCTAATCACGTAATGTTAATTAAAATCGAATAATATGTACTACACTCAAAGTACACGTTTCATATAAGGAATGAAATGAAACTGGTAGGTAATCGAAATGTTTTCTTACGTTACCACCACCGTATATAGTTTAAAACATTTTAAATAACAAATATTCACACTTAGATAAAAATATATTAAATGTATAAGTAATTTTTGCATGCTTTTTTCTTCCTTATTTAGGGACTGAAGAGTGAACTTATTGCAATGAAATTTCTATAATGAGGTTAAATATTACTTATCTACTTATATACCTGGTATCATGAAAGTGATTGTGTCTACGCGTAAAAGATCAAGATCACAATATAATAAATTAATATAAGAATTATAAAAAAATTACTTAGTTGAAAATTGTTGACCAGTGATACATACACAAAAAAGGCCCTTATTTCACGAAGTTTCTTTCAGTATAATAGTAATAAAATTAGACCAAGATTCATATTTTATTAACTACAGTATTATATTATTTTATCAACATCACAATACGACTTTCATCGCCCTTTCCAATCTGATTTATACCAAGAGTTGTCTGGAAGAGATTGCTTTTTAGGAATAAGATTGCCTTTGTACTCAACCAGAATAGTTTTTAAGTTCTTCCTATCTCTGGAGCCTTAACCACCGGTAGTTTGGATTCTAGGTCTCTCTGCCGGCGGACATCGAAATTTCAGTGGATGATTTATTTGGTCTATGAAAGTGAGGTGCTTGAACGCTGGAAATCTGAACACCCTGGCTTGAGTGCTAATGTACGTCTATACTATGCCTACATACCTTAATTTATTTTTAACAACTTATCACTGCAAATAATTGTCATCTAACTTATTCTGAACTCTTACAGATGCGGCACTGCAATCGCCGTAGTTAATCCTGCCAGATTTATTGTTTGCTAATCCGTAAATAGAAGTAGGTAATTACCGAATAATAATAAAACAATATTCCATATTTAAAGTTGACATTTATTTTCTGGCTTTTTTATGAACAAAATTCTATCAAATAGCCGAGCTGCCACACTTTCATTTCCATTATTTTGTGTAGGATTTATTTTTCGGCACGGCCTCTACAGAGTATTTTTGCATGATTCTATAAAACAGAATATCACGAACGAGACCGGATCACAAATTCAAAAACGTCAACATTAACAAAGAATGACGTTCACAGCGATTTGAATATCATGACTGATAACTTAGAAAATGCTTGAGTTAATTAGCGTCTATCAATTCCACAACGATCCCTGGAAGTTCAAACAACGAATTATCAGCCAATACCACGCGTCTATCTGTTAGGCCCTAGCGTGATTATTAATGTATTCAACAATTATATTTTTGATTATACTTCTAAACTATAATAAAAATTATATTGTCCGTCTGTGATTTCAGTATAAATACTAGTTGAAGTGAAATCTCTTACGTACACGGTAGCTAAAATATATTACAGTTTTTAGAATATTTGTTTCTTGATATATCCAAAAAATGTTCATAGGTAACTAGGATATGCTCGCGAATTCATCCACGCTTTACTTGAAATTTCCCGCGGGATTTCCGGACAGAAAGTACCTCAGCATTTAAAAAAGAATCTAAGCTATCGGTTTAGTGAAAACTGTGTTGGATTAAGCTAATTTTTATACGCCCAAACAACTAAAAACTGCTCCTGAGATAATTCCCACGGGATTTCCGGGACGAAAAATGTCACACATTTTATTAAGTAAAGTTTGCTATTGCTAATGATAAATTGTAAATTTACTGTCAACCAGCTAAAAGCGCATCGAAATTGCCCCAGTAGTTTTTACGTGAATCCTTACCAAATTTTTTTAATTGCATCGTGTTCTCTGTCGTTTATAAAGTTTATTCCAATTGTTTTTTTAATAGTTTCAATGTACAGATACGGCATGTTTAGAATGTTATAATATTATAAATGTAAATATATCATGTACCAATACAGTTCCATTTCGATATCTTGAAGGGTTCAAAATGAAATCCCGCGAACGATTACTAATATACTAAAGTAGTACTAAAATATTGAAAAATATATATTTGCTCACAAAATCAAATTCAGATCAATACCTACAGTATCATAATCACTTAATTCATTAACCTATATACATTATAATTTAAATAAACGAATATCGGTATAAAGAAATTAAGAAATCGACCGTTCGAAAGCCCTTGCTCTTAAAACTCGGTGTCACCTACATAGTTACATTATTGTATTTCGTAACCAAATTCCTTTCTCAAAGGTACTCCAGTTTTGTAAAAAAATAACTCGAGCATGTACGTTGAAAGTATTTTTAATGATCAAGCGTGTTCGAATCTGATTTCAACTCATTATTATGCTAAATATTATATATTGTTTCTTACCCCACGAGCTATTGTCGCCAAAACATGTTGCTAAACAGTGTACATAAAAAACCAAATAAACTTACATATCTTTGAAACATACATTTATAACTTTCCTTTAATTTCTATTAATTTAACTTATATTTATAACTGACACTTAAAGTAGTAAACTTAGCTTTAAATAGTCGCTTTGTATGGCAATGAACGGAAAAGCGTAATTGTAGTAAAATGAATGTGTGCGCGTTTTCATGTTTGTATTTCCATGTTTTTTTCTAAAATACCACCATGTATATGAATGAAATTTCGTAATCTATTTTTTTATTATTCAAGTATAGGTTCCCGTTTTGTCCACAATCTTGGCCTATGTGAGCGAAGATGTGGTCTAGGATGGAGCACGCTTGCCTAAAAATGATACCTATTCACACGGGACTTGAAGACACCCAGATTAGAAGTATCGGGAAAGACAGACTCCGAAAATGAGTTCCATTCCTTTGCGGTGCGTATGATGAAGCTAAATACAAAGCGCTTCGTCCTTATATGTGGAATATCCACCGTGTATAGATGCTGCATGCCGGTGCGTCTGGTTGTCCGATGATGGAAGGGAGATGCCGGGATCAGATCAAAGAGCTCAGCTGCACACTCTCCAAAGTGAATCCGATAGGAAACCGATATGCTGGCAGCTCTGCGTTGATGTTCGAGACTTTGCGTTTTGTCATAGAAAAACTGATTGTTGCCAACCAGCCTCCTGGCTCTCCGCTCAATCGACTCTAGTGCTTCGAGTTGATATTTGGCTGAGCCATCCCAAAGGTGAGAGCAGTACTCCATTCTCGTACTTGTGATTTTTACACTAGCAGCTGTTCAGATGTGAAGTACCGTCTCACCCTCACAACTCTACGGAACGAGTGACAATGCGTATACTGACACACACTTGACAGATTTTTATCATTACGGTAATGAAAAATATTGCACATAGGCTTTTAAGGCTAAAGACGGCTTTTAAAGCTTTCTGTACTTAAATAATGGACTGTAATGTGATAAATTATAGGGCAATTGAACTGTGTTAAATTGCTGCTTGCCCATTGCATTGCCCATAATACCTCATAATCAAATGTCCAATGCTTTTATTTCAAACCTTAACGCTGCTCTCAGAGACATGTATATTATTAACATTCGTTAAATTAATTGCAATTGGGTTTTAATTTTTTTAAATAAATAAAAAGATCATATATAAGTTTTGTAACAAACTATCTTTCTTTTATTTTTTCTGCTATCATTAAGCTAATTAAAGTTACATTAAATTAAATTTTTAACCCGAAATACTGACCCGAATACTGAAAACACGTAGTACACAGCTAAGCTACGATGAGTTATTATGAGACATTACCAGTGCCTTAATACTAGCGCTCGGGTTTGTTCGGGAATTGTCGGCGTGTTTTCGGTACTCTGATATTTTTTAATTAAAGCGAAAATAATAAAATAAAAATAGCTTGTTATAAAACTTTTATATGATCCATTTATTAATAAAATTATTCCACAGGCGAATTGCTATGTATTATATTCTTTCTGAGTTCAAGAATTCGCTTTGTAGTCGTAGTTACTTGATTTTATTTATAGGTAAAAATTGATGATAGATATTTTTCAACGTGCAAAATGAACCTTTTCATTTCAACATAATTCGATTATTTTACTCAAGTTCTAAATTTAAAATGTATATTATAGGTTCTCATTCTTAATTGCGTTTAATGCAAAAAAACAATTTCCGAAATTCGACACTCCATTTTCTAGACACATAAGGTTTCCAATTGTGTACCAAATTTCATATCTTCAGCCTTACTCCCCAACGTAATCAGCATGACACAAATATATACACCTAAGTGAAAACATGTTTTAATTACTGAAGCATTGCATTTTAAAATACTGTATCTATACGTTCAAATGAATAAAATTAAAGTACATGTTTGTAATGTCAAGAGAAAAATGTAAAAAATCAGGGTGTATAGTTCGGACGAGATTCCGAAAATGCAATTATTAGAATTTTTATCTGTCTGTCAGGATGTTCCGACTATTCTCTGAAACAGCTGGACCTATTTTGACGAGACTTTCACTGGCAGATAGCTGATTACAAGGAGGCATTTAGGTTAATTTTTAAGGTTCCGCGAATACAATTCAACGCGGACAAAGTCACAGGATAAGCTAGTTGCGTAATTAATAACCCACATTCTTTTATCGCATGGCTTACCTGTTGAAAACCGTTACCATCACCATGAAGATTTGCAACACTACGTCCACACGTCCTCGAAGCGAGGACTACATACTGGCCAATGATGCTGAAACATGAACATGAAACAAGGTTATTATGGCGGCACATCTAAACTACGGGTAGTAGCCACCCACTTAGGCAAATATCCTAACACCAGGCTGTGGGTTGTTTTGTCGTCTCCTAGTACAGACGGCTCGGCCATTGGAAATTGCTATGTTCTCCGTCCCAGCACGGATAACCATAAAGGTTCTTGTTTTTAACCTTCAGATATTTGAACCCTAAACACCTTAATAAAAGTAGTGTAATTTATGTTTTCAATTTAAATAGAAGCAAACATTAGCGATTATAGCCTTTGGGTGTTAATTAAATCGATTACTTGGGTTTAAATCAAATTTCATATGGATATAACTTTCATATTTTTGACACACAAGGATAAAAAGGCAGTTAAATCGTGATTTTGAAATACATATCTCATGTCACAGATTGTGTGATAAGGGTACATTAGTTTCGGAAGTAACAAAAACAACATACTACAATATAATTACCTAGGCTTGTAAAGTTTATAATTAAGTGTTAAGGACATTCAACAATCATACTCAGATTTAAATTAAACAGTGTTAACAGACGTCTTTTCAATATAGGTGTCACCGAGAACCCCCTGTGCAGGGCCTGCCTGGAAGCAGAAGAAACAGCCGCCCATGTCCTGCTTGAATGCGGAGAGCTAGCCTAAAACAGGGTGAAGTATCTTGATCCTCCAAGTAGCCTTTTCAGCCACGTCAAGCAACTGGTGGACTTCCTGGAGGAGCCAGCTGGATGGAATAACGCCCCATACACCTTCGCACGCAAAAGTCGCGCTATCACGTCAAGTAGCGGAAATCGCCTGTTTGCAGAAGAAAGTGGCACTAAACGGTGATGTCTAACTCACTTCCTCTTCCCCCTATCCAATATTCCCTATCTCATCTTATTCGAATCCCATATCCTATCCCTCATGTCTGATCCACTTTCTATGAGCCGTGACATCTAACAGTTTGCTAGCTTAAAAGTATCTGCAACAGAATCGCCAAGACTGGAATTTGAACAACCGCAAGACCACGTTTATAGATATTATAACAAAAAAGGCCCATGACCAAACAGAACGCAAAAACAGAAATCTTTCTCTCTCCTACTACAGAGAAGTAATGCATCCTAGTATACCGCTGTAGTGCGAAGTATAAATTTTTTTTAAAGAGTCGCCACAGCTAGTAAGGCTAAGTATTACGGAAATCGATTAGTTAAGATGTACCCAAGAAATACTGGCAAATGGTAACAATGTAATGAATCGCCTGCCAGTGGTCTCCCAATAACATAACATAACATAATTCTTTATTTCCTCTTTAAGTACACAGTGAAACTTAAATCTAGTAACAACATTAAGAGTAAGGGGAGTAAGAAATTGGGCTATAGGATTAAGATGATGTAATTAACAACTACTAATTTATGTTTAAGAAAAAGTTGTATGTGTGTCCAGTTCACATGCAGTGGAAGTGAAACTTCAGAAATTATATTTACAGATAATTCTTCCCTAACTTTTATTAATATAAAATATATACTCGTAATTTCTCTGGCCTACATGCGTCAATATATTATAGTTCAAAATAAACTTCTTTAGTGTCTATACTTTCAATTGTTCCCTGTTTTATTGTAAAAAATATTAATATCAGTTTTATTTCCGTCCAAATTAGACCATGTTTAATCATCGGTCTTATTGACTCTCTAATCTATGCTGCACGATGTAAAACTCGTATCTCATTCTCTCGCAAGATTTACGTGTTTAGCTTTTTTTGGTGTCGATTTTTCGTTTTATCCAGTTACAAATCACAACGGTTCTTAAGAAGTTTTACTTCAAAAAATCTAGTTAATCTCAATAAATCATTCAATGTTGCCTTGTGTAAAATAATGTTGTGTTTCCAAGACAAGCATTGTTAGTCCTACTACCGGTACTTGGTGGGAGCGGCTAAATGTCTACCTCTCACAAAACTACCCAGATTATTGTCATTTTATTATAGCTTAGAAGTAACCGGAACGATTTATGGTTCATGAGTCCTTTGTGGATAAAATTATCGACAAGGATATGCGCAAGAGGTCATCCACAAATTATGTAACACGAATTTTATATTTTCTGACCCCTCCTCCGTCCTTCTCATAGCTGGTCAAGGGAGAAGTGTCACGTACCATAGGTACGTGACACTTCTCCCTTCCTAATGTGACATATTTTAGAATTGGACATCAAGAGATTATAAAATTAAAACACAGTGCCGTGATTAGTTTTATTTCAATTTAAATTATTTTTAAACATTATACACATAATGCTCACGTACAGATAAGAGTTAAAATATTTTGAAGTTTTTCGTTAATAGTTCAATTTTCGTGTATCAAAGCTTAAATATTATTACGACCTAGATGACCGACAAAGACAAATTCACACCTGCATACCTGTAGAAACACATTTTATTACCTTTCGATAGTTGGATTTTTTTGCAATCTTATACGGCCTATTGTTATATTGTGATCAGTAGCCAAGTGTTTTGGATTTAAATGTACAAACTGATTCTAAGAAATTCAGTCCACACAGCCGAGCAAATATATTGCATCTGTGCAGTATAAAGCAATGCCCCAATTGAGAGATGAGGCAGTCGAGCGATATCCACGAGTGAAGCAAGACTGTACATTCGGCAATCTATCACTTCAAAAAAATTGAAATTATGAAATACAAGTGTGATATTTTATAACCCGAAAATCCACGGGAACTTTTCCGGGAACAGCTCGAAGTTGTTCGGGTGCTAAAAAATTAGCTTATTAGCTTACCCACACAGTTTCCACTTAAACGTTAGGTTATATTATTTTTTTTAATGCTGCCATACTTTATGACGTGGGAATCTCTCGGGAATTTCAAGTCAAGCGTGGACAAAGTCGCCGGTATATCCTAGTAATATATATGTATGAAATAAACAGAAAACACGATATGCTGGTTTTCCCCACAGTCTAATTTTCCAGGAATATGTGTTGATAAGAACCTGTAATACTTAAGATAATATAACAATGTGTTTCTCAATTAAACAAACAAGCAATTAAGACGCGTATAAATATTGTGAAATTATTTCTATCGTATTTCCTCGTAATATCTTATGCTTATCTTTTTGTTTTCATATAATTGTTTTCATAAGTGCTAAAGATAGCTACGTAACTCTGGATAAAAACACGAAGGTGTTAAACTAGAATTAAATAATATAAGTAGTATTGAGCACAATAACTACTTCTGTTTAAAAGTATCGGAGGTTTAAACGCTTATGACTAAGAATTTCTTCTTCTAATTAGTAAAGACCTAATGAAGTTTTCCGATTGCCGCCCAACCCAACTAAATCCTTGTATTAACTTCTCTCTCGAAATTATGTTTACCCACTTGAATAATTTGTCCAAAAAGACATATTCTTGCATAACTTCGAAACAAGTGCCAATGACGAGTACCGGTCTCGGCATGGCATGATTGTTGAACATGACGTTTGTCTCGTTCATGTTCATGCCGAGACCCACACGTCAAGAGGACTCATTTAGGTCGTTCAGAAATTCAGTCAGCTCTTCCGTAGTCTCCATAAACATGACAATATCATCAGCGAAACGCGGGTGAGACATACGCTCGCCATTATGATTAATATCCTATCCCTTCCAGTCCAGAGTCCTGAAGATATCCTCCAACGCATTTGTGAACCTTTTCTGGGATATTACATCCCCTTGTCTCACCCCGCGATGCAGATGGATGGATTTCGTCCTCCGGCCCTGGATTTGGACGGCCATTATAGCGGCGTCATACAGGCATCTCAACAACTGCAAAGCCAATCCTTGCCCCTCTGCGTATTCTACCGCCTGTACAACGGAGAGTGTTTCGAGGAACTGTTTGATCTGGTGCCAATACCTAATTTTTGTAACCGCACCGCTCGCCATCGACGGGCATTTCATGGAGCTCCCACGCTCAATTACGCAACGGTTCTCTAGAACGTTTATACCGCGTACAACAATGATCTGAAAAGGACTTCCCGCCGAGGTTTTCCTTCTGCGCTACGACATGGGGTCGTTTAAGAAGGGCGTTATAAAATTTCTTAGAGGCCGGCAGCGTGTTGCAACGCCCCTGGTGTTGCAAACGTCCATAGGCGACGGAATCAATATGACATTGCTGTTTTGAGAGATTTAAAAATTATTTAATTTTATTTTACAGATTGTTGTACAATTCAAAAACCGTAGAAATGTATATAGCTTAATTAACACTGCAATATTAATATCTAAAGTGTAGTAAATTGCAGTTTTGTTCTTTTTCACAAATTGTTAAAGTTTTTACATTAATTACGCACAAGTGCACAAACCTGTACGCACGTTTACTTAATAAATCCTTGTCATTACTGAATAAAATTAATAAACGTAAAGCTAAAGGTCGTTCTAAAGGACGTGTGAGAAATAGTTTCGTATCCGCGTGGCACGTATAAAACAAATGCATGTAACATGCACTCGGATGAATTTTCTTAATTTGTTTGTATTTATCTCAGTCGACACGGAGCGTAAGTGAATAAAGGGTCAAATGTAGCGAAGCATGTACACGTATTGTGTGTTTGAACTTATATAGTATAAAAGTTGGTTTGCGTCTAGATGTTTAATAGTAAGGTATCCAATTTATTTTTATTTTTTATTACAGGAGATCAGCAGACAGGCAGACGGCCCACTTGATGGAAAGCGGTTACCATCGCATTTGCAACACCAAAGGTGCTACAAATGCGCTGCTACTCTCTCAAGGGAGACTGGAACCTGGTCAAAACTATTCCAACTTTACCCGCACTAATTCGATTATTTAATATACTAAGTCAAGGTAAGTTTAGTCGACTTCACTCTGAGAGCTCTGAGGTATTTATGTACCTACTAGGATATACCCGTGACCTTGTCCATGCTTGACTTAAGATTCCCGAGACACAAAGTACTGCATTTTTATGCATCCGAACCACTACCAACCGCTCCCGGGAAAATTTCCGGGATAAAATAGATAACACACATTTCATTACATAAAATTGCTATCGATCAAAAAATCATATTGGAATTCCAAACATTTTTTTAATCTGGCCATTTTGTCATTAAAAAAGCTCAGCGCACTATAGTTCTATTGTTGCAAACAGATACTAGAAAGAAAGCTTCTTTGCATTTGCGAAATGTACTTTACTGGAGATTATTTTTCACGCTATCGATCCTTGTAACTGCTTAGTTAGTAGGTTGCTTAAACACAGTTAAGTTTTAATTTAAAAACATTACAAAGTTGTAAATACTAAGGAGGCATCGTTAACAAACACTTTCATAATGTAACCTGCACAAGAGAAAATAGAGAGGTGTGTCATATCTATAATATAAATCTGTAAATGGTTCGAGTTTGTACGATGAATTTAAAAACAAGGAAAAGATAATTCAGACAAGCAGATTCCGAAAATATATTTTTTTTTGTCTGTTTGTTCAATATTAGTGATTATTGAACCAAAAAGTATTGTTACGAGTTAGCGGGACTCGAATTTCAAATGCCGTTAGAATTACTATGGAATTTATTAGAACTATACAAACACGTATAACACAGGTGCAAATATAACCGAACACAACCAATACAAACGTATTGCAGCAGGTCATAATTCAATAAAGTCCGCGCAAAGTCCTTCACTATTAGATTCCCGAATGTACACATGGCACGCCCGTATTGTAGTTGTAGCTCAACTGACCCCCTTCTCAGTCAGGCCGTCGTTTTATACTTCACAAATGCAAATGTGATGTGCAAATTAGCTTGTAATTGTAATCAGCAACACCTGGTTAATGATGCAGCTTACAAGCGGCCTTAAACGAGTACAATAGAACAATAGTCCGTTCTCCACAATTACCTAGAAACGTATGCCAATAAATAAGTGAACAAAAGAAGACGTTCATAACAGGATTAGAATTAGTTCAAATGCTGACAGTAATAAAATGTGCTTTTACAGATCTGTGCGTGGCATTTGTCTTTATCGGGGTGTAAGTTGTAATAGTATACATAGGCTACGTCCCATTAGAGACTCACAACGACCATGTTCACGACCGCCATGTTTCCCGTGCCACTTGCTTACCGGCGTTGCAGTCGTAAACCCAAGCGGAACGATTATGCGACCCACCTCTTGACATAGGTCGTTGTGAGCGTTGTGTGATCGAAAATGATGAGGTCATTAGTGACGTTTTCGCCACCCCAACTGCGTCGCCAGGTGGAACGGCTGACGAAGAATTTTGGGCGTTGTGAGCTACTAAAGGACCGCGCTGATAGTATTAAACGAAAGATGTCAGTCAAAAGAACATAAGTCAACATACGAAACATCGTTGTTTATACAAACAAAAATATATTACGCCCGTTGTACTAACTATCTTTTGTATTTCTGTCTGTCTGAAAGAGAAAACTGAAAAAAGAAAAGTCTGAAAGAGAAAAAGAGTCGAAAACTCAAAGGGCGTGAGTTTTGTTCTTGTTTATGGTTGTTAGTACTTTTTAGATAAACAACATATGTAGTTCTTTATCGCTGGTAACTCTTATAACATATTGGTAACATTGTTGCTGTTTTTGACTTCCTAGCTCTTGGTGTATACGATGATAGTTCTTGTGAATAAATCTAGTTTAATCAAGTCATTCTTTACTTATTTTTAACCGAACCCTTGAGGGTTGACTCCTTATTTGTTATTATATATTTTATTTATTCCTATTTTATAGTTATTTTATTTTTGCTTTGGCCAGCAACGATCTATTATTTTTAAAACAACTATTAAGTACCTGAACAAAAAATATTCATTTTCATCGATAATTAAATTGTCAAATTTAATTATCGATGAAAATATAGTACATTTCGTACTATCGAATATATAACTCTTTATTGTACACCAACATTAGAGAGAAAAAGTTAGTACAATGGGCGGCCTTATTGTTTAAAGCAATCTCTTTCAGTCAACTTTTAGTTGGACAAGATCTAATTGCAAAGATAGAGTTGGCGTGCAGTTGAAATAGATACTAATAGTAAATCAAAATCATTAGTATACATATATTATAGCTATAAAAATATATACGTACATATCCATACAATACAAACAATAAACAGGTTATACAGTTACCTCCTTCACAAGTCTGTTAAAGGAATGAATAGATTTAGCACATCGGACATCTGCCAACAGATTATTCCAGAGATTCACAGCCTGAACAGAAAACAATCTTGCGTAAATTTCTGTAGTATGTAACGGTGTCCTAAGTCGCAATCTCTCTGACCTTCTCAAAGAACTCAAATCGCTGTGAATTGTGTCCTATCTAATTTTTCTATAATATATATTGGCTAATATATAGTACGATACTATATATTATATATAGTATAGTGGACAACCCTAGTTTCAGTATCAATGGCCAAGTTTCAGTCCTTCAATCTAGACCGGCAGCATATTACAACACAACACCTTTTGGTGCTGCAAATATCCAAAGCGACGGTACCTACTTTTTATTAAATAAATGGGACGTCAGTCTGATATATGCCAGCAATAGTTTTTATACAGTTTCCTGCGTTTAAATTTTGCTGTAACGGACACTAGCCGTTTAGCCAGTCCAAAGAGCACTAATAACCCTTCTGTAATCTTCAACACTTAAGTAACTATTAATAATTACTGCCTAAAAACCAATTTTTAAATCAAATACGTTCTTATACTGAACACGATAATTGTAACCGGGTATAACTGTTACATTACATTCCTTTTTTTTATTAATAATTACACGTACAACTTTTGAACGTGTAAATTACGTACTATGCGTATGTAATATTAAATTGTATAATTTTATACAAAACCTTAATTTCACAATGAGTGAGCAAAAAACTATGAACAAAGAATGAAAAAAATTACAGACATAACTTTTAATTAATTTTTGAAAATGGAATGTGGCATGTAACCAATTTCGGACGGTGTTCGAGTCTCAACTTATTCAATTGAAACATGTGTGTTATAAAATCAAAAATAGACGGTTCATTTCTTTTTTTTTATATTTATGGCTTAGCAACTAAGCCTTTACGCCAGGTCTTAATTATTAACATGTATAGTAAAGTAAAGTTTCACTTTCTTCATATCATGTAAGCGGCGGGACTCATAATTTTTTAGCACTTCCGTTATTTCACTGGCAAGAACAAGTCTATCCAACGAAAATTTTTCACACTTAAAAATTATGTGCTCCAAATCACCAACGTCTGTTTCACAGGCTTTGCGGTTATTATCGGCAATTATTCCCAGTCTAGCCAAATGAGCAGGTGCAGAGGAGTGTCCAAATCTTAGCCTATTAATAGTTGTTATAAAATCCCTGTCTCTGTTGGCCTCAGTCAGTTTCTGGTACCAAGGCTTACGAGGTAAGTTTTCTTGTATACTTGCATACCATTTGCCTTTTTATTTTTATTTTTGGTCAGCTTTCCAAAAGCTTTCCCATAATATTAAAACTACACTGTTTATGTGTGCGTATATGTCAGTAAAAGGTATACCAACAGAGAAGGTTATACATCAAGTAAATTAATACCCAACTTAGCACCTTTATCAGCTATTTCGTTGCCTGTTATTCCTTCATGTGAAGGAATCCACATAAAAGTTAATGAAACCTTCTGAGTGTGATATTTAAACAAAAGTTTTCTTATTTAATATATAATAAAGTTAGTTTTATAGTGCTGTATAGTATTTTCAAGACATTTAATCAAACTTAAAGAATCTTTCAAAGTAAGGAAATATTTATGACTACTTAAAATGGACACTTTTTTCAATGCTTCTAGGACTGCATAAGCCTCAGCTGTGAAAATACTACAGATAGGATTTAGATCAAAGCTTTGAGTGAATCGGATTTGTGGATCAAACATTGCACTACGAACATACCCGAGTCCTTTACTGTAAAAACGATAAAAATGACTATTTTTGTGTAAGTATAATAATAAAATCTGTATTGTTATTTATTTGATGTCTAATTACATGAATGGGCAGCGTTATGCTTTTAAATGATACCAAATAACAAGACCAAATGTCTTGTTAAAACACTTCTTGATATTTACTATTAACATCTTGAAGAATATTAGGTAGTTTAGATTCAAAAGATAATGAGCCACTGTATGCTCTTTGAAATTTTGATTGCGATTTGGATAGTTAATAGTTGTGAAATTTCCATTATTTAGTATGCACAACTCCAAGTCATCAATCATATCATATAAGTGATGGCCACGACTTTTGGTAGATAAACATCCAAAAGCCATATGATAAGCATTAAAATCACCTCCCACGAATATAGGTTTAGGAAGATCTCCAATTGTACATTTTAATTTATTAACTCTAAAGTGTCCACTACTTGGGGGACAATAAACACATAATAGTGTGGGATCACCGTGTACTGTAGACAGAGAGACAGCACTTGTTTCTATATCTTCATAAAAAACAGTTGTCAGAGATTTATATTTTAGACAAGGATATTTTTAGACAAGGCAACACCTCCATGTTTATTTTTTGCATTTTTAAATAAGAAATTGTATCCAGATATATGAAAATATTTATCATCAGTGAGCCATGTCTCATTTAAGAGACATATATCTATTTTTTTTCTTGTAAGAATTTTTGTCCTTGTTAATAAGGACTTTTTATTACAAATACTTTGAATATTAAATTGAGCAATGCGAAACTTGAGAAATAGAATTACGACTATTATCCACATTACGCCAAATTTTTGAAAAGAATATCTTTAATAGATGCAGTAGTAATTGGAGAGGGATCCTTATTATTGTCCAGCTGTACCAGAGTGCGAACAATAGCAGCAGTCAAATCTGAATTATTCAGTAATTCTGTTTTCAAATCAGTGGTAAAAAGAGGCTTGTGTACAATATTATTATTTGGTTTCATTACACTAGACTTAGTTATAGTAGGTTTATTTACAATACTTTTTACAAGGGGAGGAAATTCCTCCATCACATTATTAATCTTAGATTTAGTAGCAGCCGTACTGGCATAAGTAATTTTACTTTTTTTTACCACAATTAACACAACATAGCTCGTTAGGCTTTTCACAGTCTTTGTAGTAATGTTCACCAGCACAACAACTACAACGCTGCTTGCCATTGCATACTTTTGCTGAGTGGTTAAACTTAAAACAACGGTAGCACTGCTGTAATGGAGGAATATATTCAGAAACTCTGTATGAAAATAAATCATATCGTACACTGTCCGGTAAAATATTTGATAGAAATGTTATGCTAACAGTCTGCATGGGTACAAGCTCCCCATTAACCTTTTGTGAGAACCGTCGCACTGCAATAATCTCATAAATATATGACAATTTTGTATACAATTCTCTATTAGAAATATTCGTAGGAACATATCGAATAATCCCTGTTTTTTTCAATTTTTGCTGCTGGGATGTAAGCCTTCAAATTATATTTCTCTAAAAAGGCTGTATTCATTAAAAAGTTATTTGCAGTATTATACTGTCTGAAGATGACTGCTATTTTATTTGCATTCACTCTATGTAAGGCCACTACACCTTTAATGTCTATTGAAAATATATGGTTTAAATATACTGGATTTTTATTACCCAATTTGTCCTTTCTATTTATGTCCTCTACGTTCACTTTAAACTGAGCATTCGACGAATTTTCCGGGTATAATCTTATGTAGTTCGGTTTAAAATACGGTGAAAAAACCACTGTCTACAGAAGGAACACTAATATTGTCATTTCCGTCAGTTAAGCGTTTCAAGGGTTTTTTACAAGGAGGTTCCTGGGCTGGGGGATTAGTCCCCCCGCCTTGACTATCACACATATTTACACCTAATCAATACTACGATATTAATCGTAATTTACTATATTAGTTAAAAAAAATTAAATTATTAAGAAATGCGCGCCCTTTCGGTTTGGATTCCCGCCAAAAAGTCCACGGTTCATTTCTGTCTTTCCATTTTTATGGTAATGAGACATTGTATAACTTAAAAAATAAAATAACTCATTTTTTTAAAGGATTCATATATATGACTTTATTGTTATTTAACGCTGTTAGTTAGACTATGGAATGTTTTCAGGAACAAATATGTGTTCAAAGTGTAAAATATTGTTGTTTATTAATAACAAATCAAAACAAATATCAAATTTTAAAACTTCTTAACAATAAAATTTAAAAAAAAGGAAAATGAAAAAAGTATTTACAAAGTCACGTATGAAACCTTTTTTTAACAATTAAAACCTTATTTTCCATGTCATCTTTATACAAAGCAGAAACAAAGTCACCTTATTTCAAGGCATTATCCGCTATCGCAGGTATGTTTTATCTATCGTTTACATTATCCACAACAGCAAGCAGACAATACATGATAATACATGCAATACAAGAACATAATTTATAGTGCTGACAATATTTCTTATAAAACAAATTGTTTATCTGACAGCAACATGCAGCAGCGTATTCAGAGTCAGACAGCCTTAGTCTCGAAGAACTATTATATTATAAATTTGAGTATTAAGGTTTTTTAACTGGAAGGGCGTAAATTGTGAGAGCAAGAAATAAATTCGAAAGTATTTATTGAGTTATTTCAGAGTAGTAGAAATGAATATTATAACTTATATTTTTATTGTAGACTGATAAACCGCGAATTACTTACCATGATCAAATCGCAAATGTCTTAAAGAATAGCTAAGTAAAATATACCTGTAATAAGCGTGTGTATATAAAGAGATGATTGAAAGTAGATGAACCAAAATATTATGGTCAATATCGTAGTAAATCGACATTCTTCATCTCTGCCTACCCCAATGGAAATCAAGCGTGATATACCATACTTGTTATTCTGTTCATAAAATATGTACAGGTTGGATGGAAGAGAGTGCTCTAAAACGACAAGTCCGCCTTTTGTTCCTACCAACACTGTTTGATGTGACAACCGTAAATTGTTTATTATATGTGTATGTAATGAACAATAGTATTCAATCTATTTATGTAGGTATGTATACATATTTCCATTGTTTAAATCTTTGATCAATCATACACATTTATAGATAGCTAACACTTTACTGCTCACCAAATATACAATTTCAAAAATACACAATTACAATATTGTCATGGTAGAAACAATAGGCGGCCTTAACGCTTAAAGCAATCTCTTCCAGGCAACCTAACTTAAGGAATAATTTAACCTAATCTGGCGAGGTGGTGCAGATCATTAGGTATATCGTAAATAAACATACTTAAACTACATATTTTATACATTAAATACACACACACACACACACACACACACACACATATATATATATATATATATATATATATATATATATATATATATATATATACGTAATAGTGTGTGTACATATATTTAAAGTCTATAATTTCTAAGAATTAGACATAATTATTTAAGAAAAAGTGGTGTTTTCTGAGTGCGTTCTTAAATGAAGGCGATATTTTGGGCACTGTGACAGTAAGAGGCAGTGTATTCCAAAGTTTGACAGCCTGCACTGCAAAAGATTTATCATAAAAGGTCAAAGTGTGTGCAGGTGTAATGAGTTAACGATACGTATGAGTGCGCAAGTAGGAAGTAGAAAGGCGAAGAAATTCAAAATGTTCCTTAAGGTAAAGAGGACTACTAGGAACTGCTATTTCGGCGAAAGCGGAAATAGGGAGCCACTACAGTTTATCACAAATTTCGGAAACGGTTACATTTCCGCTAGCCAAATATTATAATGCAAAAATTATCATAATGTTATAGAAGTATTTTCCCGTCTGAGTAGTTCGAGTATTAAACTGTAGCACTATGTAACGCCTTTTACATTTTTTATAGATTCTAATGACAATAAATGCTTAAGTAAATCGTTAAAAAAAAGTTGTAAAGTAGATTGTATTTATATATTTTCACTTTTCTTTTTCAGACTGAAAGAGTAACCTTACAAATTTACGTAACTTTAACTTTACTTTATAAATCATTAAAAGTAAGTACCAAACTAGGTAAATAAATAATTTAATAAGCACATAAATAGTTAGTTATATTTCAGATCATAATAGCAGCCCATAAAGGTCGCACTGCTGAACTCGGGCCTCCCACTACAAGGGAACGGACAGTATATGCCACGCTTTTCCAAGGCAGCTTGGCAGGTTTGACACATCGGTTATCTCGATGTGCAGGTTTCATCACGATGTTTTACTTCACCATTAGCATGTGGTAATTGTAGCGAAATGTACATTAAGTCGGAAGACGCATGCTTTCCGGCCAGGAGTCGAATCTGCGCCCTTTGAGTTTGGGACGCGTGCGCTAACCATTAAGCTACTGCGACTTTTTTATTTCAGCTCGCTAAATAAAATTAAATACATAGTGATTTTATATACAGACCTATTACGTATAATCTAACACCATAATGCTAATTAAACTTTAATATATAAAAAATCGGTAATCAACTTAGTTTTGGAGATTAGTATAATATCTAGTATCTAGAGACTTCCTTGAGAGTTTGTTTGTAGGAAGTAAACTAATAAATAACTTAACCGATTTTGAACATCACATTTTATGACACCTATTTTGAAAATCCCAATATCGTAGAGCTGTGGAAAACCCTCAGTTGGGAGCTCATTTCATATGAACACTGTTCGCAAGAGAAACGTTGATGAGAATGGTTGCGTACATGAGCAAGGTGAGTTAAGGAAGTGGGCATTATGCCCAGTTGGTGGCGAGCTGTTTGATTTCATTTTAAGGAGCTTTAACGCAATTTTCGAAGTCAGGATCACAGATCACGGTTATAGTTCAGTGTTCACTGAAAACTGAAACGCCATATTAATTTCAAATAATATGAAAAATCAAAATTATTTAGCTTAAAAATTTTCAAGTTTAATTTTTATATTTGTTGGCAATCGCGACAACATGAAGAGCCCGGGGTCCGGAACGCATCGTCAGAATGCAACCGGGAATTAAGACTAACATAACGACGAAGATGAGTCACGATAATGTACGGAAATAGATAAATGGATAACTCTTTATTATATACCAAAGCATAGGCAAATAGAAGAAGAATATAATAAAATAGAAGGCAAAAAAGATTTTATATTAATATTAAATAGGTTTGATACCTATTCACACGAGACTTGAAGATATCCGGATTGTACTTTTTGGGAAACATGGGCTCTGGTAGTGCATTCCACAATTCTGCGATATGTAGAAGGAAGGTGGAGGCGAAACTTTTAGTACGCACTGGTAGCGTTTCCACTGTAAAACGCTGGCGTAGACCAGAGTGCCTTGTAGTCCGAATATGGAATATGGAATGGAAGTAGGGGGAATCAGGTCGAACAGTTCAGCCGCACACTCTCCGAAATGAATCCTATAAAGATAAGGGATAAAGGCGGCCTTATCGTGAAAAGGTGATCTTTACGATCCCTCTTTCTTTCTGGAACTGATACAACTGCTTAATATCAAGGTTAATATCCGTTCATATCAGAAATATTACAAAAACCCAGGGCTCTGTATATTTATAACATGGTTTTTTGCTTACATTTTGAAATATTGTAAACTGACCGGATGTATAAATATAACAGAATAAAAAATGAGTGACGAATAAAAGGCGTATGCGCGCGCGGCTCTCGCGCTCGTGACGTAACAATTGGAGCACAATAGCGCAGGCCGTGGAGCATGATAGCTATCGCACGGCCGACGATAGCAAAAGTGTCTGCCGACCCTGGCGCCCCCCACTGCGCGTGGAGGGGGCCACCACTCCAGCTCCCTTCACCTTCGCGCCACACGCCGCCACCGCGCGACCAATGACCGCCCGCCCCGGACCGGCGAAAGGTTTTATATACAAGTGGAATTCGCACTCCCAAAGTGCTATAAGTCAAAATATAGAGCGATCGGGCGGTTCAGTCGCTCGTCGTGCATTCGCCGCGCGTGCGTTTGAAGTTACAGTTGTCGACTCGAAAAGCGCTAGTTCGCTTACGCGCGTGCTTTACGAATTGGGACTAAACACCCGACCCAAAAAGCCTTTGGGCAAATGCACGGGCATTGGAGGCCTATATAATTCAAGTAGGAGCAATTGACTTTGTGTGATAATCATGGGGTGCAGTGGAAGGTACTGTTTGCTGACTCTGTTGTGTCTTGTGACTGAACTTGCAATCGGTGTGAGAGTAGTTCCAAAGCGAAAGAAAGGTAAGTTATCTCATTTTTAATTTAATATTATTTCTTAAGTATAATTATTACTATGTGCAACGAATGTAACAAATTATGGTGCTAAGCAGACTGAAAACACTAAAACAGATGTATAGATAATTATAACATTTATGTGGCATGTTTCAATTGTAATACAGGCTAATAAAAATCTAGCATTAATCTTAGTCAATATATTTAATTATTTGTACTATATAACGTAGTAACTACCAAATAGCTGGTATTTATTGTAATACAGCCATTAACTTATAATATTTCGACTGTTTAGCTAGTGTTTTAAATGTTAAATGAATAACGTTTTCACTGTTGCTTAATGTAGAGGAATCGCTGTATCATTAAAAATTTCAAAGCAAGAATCTTTCATGATTTTTTTCTCTTTATGTCTCTCTGAGTTATTAATCCAACAAGAATCTCATTCGTGTCCACTAAATTTGTGTCATCCGCTGTTAAAAAGCGGTTCTGAAACAACATTAATATTTCAAAAAAATTACTAACATTTAAATAATATTCTCATTTAAGAAACAAGTTAAAAACGTCAAGCAAAGTATGTAAAATCAATTCAGAAGCCATTAAACACAGTTTTTAATAAGCTGGCTGTAGAGTTGTAACTAAATTAATCAAAGTGTAAATTATATTAACTTTAAATATCTCTACTTTCCAAAGTTTATTATATTGTATGTTTTTATAATACCAATACATGTTACCAGATATAATTATGTGAAATGTGCAGATCTTTTTTAATAATAAAATATGCGTATTCTGAGACACAACCGTTATTCTTTGAATTGAAAGTATATAAACTAAGCGGACTATACTCACCGTGATAAGTAACATTGAATTTCTGTTGTCATTGTCAGCTTAAAACTTAAAAAAAAACGTTGTGCCTTAAAAAATGACAAATCACGTTCGGTTGCTCGCTGTAAAACTTTTACAAAGCAAGAATGCTATTTCCTACTTCAAATATTTCAATAAAAACAGCATTCTTTATTTGAAAAAGAATGGATTTTTTCCAATATATAATGCTGTTTCATTGGTCATATTTATTGGCTATATTGATTCGCCATATTTAGATACAATAAAACCTTGTAACAAGGCCATAAAAAAAATATTATTCCTAAAAGTTGATGTGTGTCAACAATCCACTTTCTTTTTCAGTATGATTTTGCTTTTTTTGATTGCTTTAGTTCAGCAGACAGGCAGATGGCCCACTTGATGGAAAGCTGTTACCATCGCTTATAGATATTTGCAACACCAAGTGCTACAAATGCGCTGCTGTTTCCTTAATGGAGACTGGAACCTGGTCACTAATGCCGGAACACAACTCAAAACTGTTGTGGCGACATACTCTAGACCAGGGGTGGTAGCCATCCAGTCGGGCAAATGCCCTACCACCTGGCTGTGGGTTGTTTTGTCGCCTCTTACGACAGTCCGCCCGGCCGCAGGAAATTGTACTCTTTCTCCGTTCTTGCACGGATATTTTTTTTTTAATTTTTATTTGGTTTATGCTTCATTCTATTTTAACAGTGGTTGTCGATGTAATATGGAATCTGATGTAAGAACTAATTTAGTAAGCTATGACATTCTCAGATTATTATACCAGAAACAGCGGAAAAAGTTCCCTGCATTTGCTTCAATTAACTAAGCTATGTATGCTTTACTTATGCATGTCAAGTTTTAAAATATACTTACCTAAATACTTGACAGTTGGCACACAAGGACACCTTCCGTATTTTCCATTTTTAATTTACCTTCGAAACTAAATAAAATTACTAAATAAAATAAAAAGAAATACCCAATATCTCAAAAATTACTTAATGTATATTAGCAAAATATTTTTCTTTGAAAGTATTTTTTAAGCTCTACCATCTTGACTTTCTTTTGAACTTTTCACTTAATAGTTCAATAATTCATAAATATGTAATTATTAGTTTCTAGATTTCACAAAATAGTAACTTCATTCACTGAAACTAATCGAAAGAAAGAAATAATTTAAATAAATTTTAATAAATCGTCAACTAATCGTATACAAAAAGTTGATATACTGTTATACTGCTTAACATATATACCGGTTTTAAAAACTAGACAAATTGATCTACATATCGTACAGTTAAAGTACTTTTTAATTAATTATTTATTAATAACGAGTTATAATTAATGAAACTTAGATTTTTGTTGAATCAATTAAACTTGATCTCGTAAGAACTGTTTTATATGAATGGCATCAAAGTTATACTTTCATAGGTTTTTTTTTGTTCACCTCTACGGACTCGAGTTCCATACCCTTTATTACAACTTAATTTCTAAGTAAGTTTTTAGAGTTTATACACGCTTATTGGTTGTTTTGGTTATTGTGTGTGACATTAATTATGTTGTGGTGTGCCTTACGAATAACTTATTATATACATTTATTCTATTTTTAATACTAAACTTATACTAATGTAGAGTGTATCTGTCACAAGCTGGTGTTGTGAGGAAGTGCATGTGCAGTGTATGCCTTATATCTATACCTATATACTATCCTATCTAGTGCCATGTGTGTTGTTTTTTCCTTTCTGTGTCTGGGTTATTAATTTTTAGGCTCTTTGTGCGTACTCTGATAGGTTATAACTAACTAACTATAATATGATTATAACTAAGATATTTTTACTTACAATACTTGTTTGTATTAATGCCAGCTATGAATTCATACAGATTTTATGCGTAACTATTTTGAAAGAAAAAAAATAGGTAAGTAGGCCAAACTTAGTACTGAAATATTCAAGTTCTTTCTTCTAATTACTTTTTTTATATAATGAAACTTAGCTAAAAATGCCCTTTACTTTAAATTGTCTAGAACCAATCGATGTATAACCGTAACGTAAAATATGGTAACAAGTAACAAAAGATTAAGACAAGTAACAAAATATTGGGTTGCCAACTATGAGATTGCGAATTTCGAAAAAAATAATAATTTAAAAAAATGCTTAAAGATATAGCTTTCTTCAATGCATGTCGGCGGTACGTATCTGCAACATTACGATCTCAATCGATTTTGACCTTGATAAGAGTCTCATCGATTTCAACTGGACGGCCAGATCGTTTAGCATTTTTCCATGATAAATCACCGTAATCTAATTTGGCAAACCAATTTTGACACTGCCTTTCTTTCAAGGCTTCATTCCTATGCACTGCATACGCCTTACTGTGAGCTTCCTTTTTAAAAATAATACAATAATATCTTATGGGTGAGCGGTCTAACCCTTTCCCGGTTTACATCACTGCAACGCAGAGGCTCCGGGTTCAATTTCTGGTATGAATAATTGTGGAAACAAATTTTCTTTGTTGGTTACCTGAGTGTCTGGGATCGACATTAGAGAAGTCTGTTGTATATAACCTATAACAAGAGTAACTTGCTTAATTTGGTGATATACAATATATGTATTTGTCTGCCGATTATGATTAAGTATTTATTATATGTTCGTTAGTAATTGCACGTCTTATTCTTCCATTTTTTAATTGGGATAAAAACAAATCTAAAGAAACATACTTATTTTTATCAAAAGAAAGGTAATCCAAACTAAGAAAAATACAAGCTTAGTAACGTGTCCAAAACACGTCACGAAACAAAAGAAAGTAAAACCCATCTGTCGATAAAATTCGCAATCACTTATTAGTTACCAACCCAATATATCTGTTTAACAGTATTGAACAACTTATAATAACACTACGTGTTATAAATTAGACGTACTCTTAATGTTACATACATTATCAGCTGTTTTTTTAACAGCAGCGACTTCTACGTCTGTGGATAAGTTCTTTTCATAAGAGACTTTACTTTATTGTTTTCTTTGTGAAGGGTCTTTCTCTTCTGCCCTCTTTTATTTTCTTATGTTTTTACTACATAAAGAATATATATAATATTATGTAATTCTAAACATTGAAGCTATTTAAACAATAACAACTGGAATAGACTATATAAACGACGGAGAACAGGGTGCTATTTTTCTGTTTGTCGTTTTGTCTGTTTGCTCGGGTTTCACGTAAAAACTACTGGGCCTATTTCGGTGCGGTGTTCGCAGATTGACAGCTAATTCATAGACTTAAGCTCTGCGCTACTTTTTATCCAGGAAGTTCTGCAGTAATTTTTCTGGGAATGATTTAAAATGGCCAGTATAAGAAAAATCGAATTTAAATGTGATTTTTTTACTGATCGATAGCAAATTTAATGTAATGAAACATGTGATTTTTATCCCGGGAATCCCGTAGGAATTTTCACGAGAGCAGTTTGTAATTGTTTGGGTGCGTAAACATTAGCTTACTCCGACACAATTTTCACTAAAACATTTTTTCAAATAATGCGGAATCTCACGGGAATACCGCGGGAATTTCAAGTGAAGCGTGGACGAAGTCGCGAGAATATCCTAGTAGTAAATAAAATTCTGCATATTTATTCTATATTATCACTACTAATTTATTTCTCCCTGTTTTTTAAAATGTTAGTATAACCATCTATAACTTGTTTTACTAATACTTTTCCATTTCTTGATTTCAACCAGTCCTTTTTTATACTAACACTAGCTGTCCCGGCAGACGTCGTCCTGCCCGGTAAAAAATAGGGGTTGATCGTAGAGGGTTGAAAATTTAGGGTTGTATGTATCTTTTAATGCTGTATCATAAAAAAATAGAAATTAAAAATTTTGTCTAAAAAAAAATAAAAAAATTTAGCGGTGGACTACCCCTAACATTTAGGGGGATGAAATATAGATGTTGGCCGATTCTCATAGATACCGGATAAGCACAAAAAATTTCATCAAAATCGGTCAAGCCGTTTCGGAGGAGTATGGCAACAAAAACTGTGACACGAGAATTTTATATATTAAGAAAGAAGATATTAATTATATTTCCTTACTAAAAAACTATTTAGGTATTTAAATTGATTAAGAAAGTCCAGAAATATATTCCAGTGTATTACCTAACAATCCTCATACGTAACTCTTGTATGGGCATTCATGTTAAAAGGTATTTCTACTAAAATTCTCATGTTCCTATTACTTGTTAATTAGTATCTATAAGCCAAGGTTACAGAGTCTAGTTCTCGATTTCGCAATTTCCAATACTCTTATACACATCCTGTATTGATAGATTAAAATGCTAATAGACATTCTTGCTCTGTGAAATGCACGCACACAATTATAAAATTTAAACTTCTAGGCCTTGCTTATAATCGTAATTTATAAGTAAGGCCTAGAAGCTCTTTAAATTTAAGAAAGAATTCTTAAATTTAAAGAAACTGCTCAGCAACTGATTAATGAAAATCTTACCCATAAACTTCTCTTTAGTCGAATATTTTGGGTACAACCTACGTTTATCATTTTAATTTTGTTTATCTGTGCTCCTCTTAGGTAAACAACAAGTAATTCACGTTTATAAGTGAAAAAAAAATGATTAGGGTCTGATTCTGATTCTCTTAAGAGTTGCCTAATCGTTTCTTAACGAGATTATTGTAAGTAAGGCCGCTAATATATAACTGAAATATAGGGAGGAAAACTACCATAACAAACTCTATGTTGAAATAGGCTTTATTATGATTACATGTTCTTCTTTAATGTTATTTAATAGGTATTTTGATACCTAACATTAGACACGTTTTAGCACAGTGTCGGCACGATCAAAGTCTGAACGGTATTTAGAGTCGATTTCCCACTATATGTAATTCAAACTAATCATTTAGAAAACGTGGAAAATCGCAGCACGCTAACTTAACCGACCGGTCCGGAGACTTAGTTCAGTCTCACACCCGAAAGGAATGTAGCTTCTTGCATTATACCTTAAAATGAAATTTACGTACGTCTATAGTTTCTGATTTTATATTATGACTAGCTATGATCGTGTCTTTATTAGCGCAAAATTACAAAAATATATATTCATTATGTTTTTACTAAATTAAACAATATTTTCCTAAATTATAAGCCTGCTGTGTACTATTCTTGTATATAACTAAAAATTTAATTTATTGATCATTAAAATCCTTTCAGTAGTTTTTAACGTGACAGAGTAACAAACTTGCACTCTTCCACAGAAGCTTTCTCAATGTAGTAAACTAGTATGCTTAAGGAGGGCAATACGACAGTGACTCAGAGAAAGCCTTCTTAAACGTAGTGGTATCAAAAATGGGATATAATTTTCTGGATAGTATCACATACTAGCGCTCTCAACCATAATAGGTTTGATTACTATCTCATTTCGAGAAGAGTTAATGTGCGATTAGTTATAACAAATATCTAATATTATATCAAAAATAGGAGCAGAGGCAAGGAAATGTTATTATCATTCAAGTGTTTACTTGCGATTTAATAATATAAGCGGAGTTATCATAATTGTTGTATGTAATTCTGATTTATAAATCGTGTGTCGTGCCCATCGCGCTTCCTACGACTGAGACCGGGGCTTGACTAAGCAGTAGCAAGAACTAGACGACCGCAGGTCGCGGATGTGGGAGGCGGGAGGGAATGTCATCGGCAAACCTTCTGACTTATATGCCCAAGTCTGCACATCTGAGCTTTATTGTCCACTTTGGGAATAAATATAGAGTCTTTTCAGTTTATATTAAATTAAGAGAACTGAGATAGGTCTTACAAACTTGAGTACTTAGCAGCCTCTTAGATTTAGTACGAGCATACCTAGTTATGATGTCGTAAATAGGTACCTACCAGGAAACGGAATCAAACAGCGTGTTAATTATATTATTGTTTGAAAAATAATTAAAATAATTTTTATACTAGTATTTAATATCCTTAGATATAGTGATAATATGTCTACTTTTATCTTATATGTGAAGATGTTAAAATACATTTTAATATGAGTCCGCATCCCTATTACAGAGAAAGGAGAAGAAACTAGATTGTGCCTTGTAGGCTTAAGATATATGACGGATAATAATCAAAATATGTAAATAAAACCTACACAACATAAACATTGAATAAGTGAGTTAGGTAGATAAAATGAACAAAGATCATAGATAATAATTATTATATAACTTATTTTTTTATTCATCAGATCGAATCGGTTGGTCTGGCAAGTTTAACGCAGTAGCCAAATCAAACGTAGATGTTCTGGGTTCAATTCCCGGCGGAGTAATTTTCATAAAGAAACTTTCCTTTATTGACTCTATTATGGAGTCGAAACATTTGACACACTAAACATAATAAACAAAATCTTAAGAGTAGACACAATGTCACCTACATTTCATAAACAGATAAACACATACGTAATCCTCATCTATCGTATTTGAAGATGACCGGTCAATCTTGATCGGTAGGTTTTCATTACGTAAATTACCTTAGGCGTATGCAAAGTAGCTGACATTATTACTATCGATCAAGTTTCTTCGTCCGGAAGGTGTTCCGGTGACGCAAAGTAGGTATTTGGAGAAAGTGGCTTTTATGAGCGTTTTATTGCAAAATCTTTTTTTTATATACGTTTAACGCTATTGGCATTGATTTAAACAGGGTCAACTTATTTCCCCCTCTTACCTTGAGGTGAGACACGAGGCAACTGGAGAGAACAAGATCGGGGGCTAGCAAATGATGGGGCTAGCCCGTGAAGGGGTCGGCCGTCGTTTGTCAGTGCTGGAGGTGAATGCGCGAGTGAGCCCCTGGGCCGAAAAAAGGACATTCGAAGATGGGACGGGAGTTTTAGTGGGTATCCCTTACTCCGGCATCGCAATAGCACCTCATACGTGAGGTGCTAGTAGACCCCACTCACAGTGCACCTCGATCTGGTGAATCCCACACACGCACAAATTTTCCATCTCGCGCGGTCAGTGGTCCTCAAACGGATTACCCTTGTACAATAATAAAAAAGGGTCACCTAGTACCACTAGTAGTTCACTCCAATAGCCCGGTACTTTTTGTCCTCATTTCCCACAAAACTCCTACACTGGCACGGGGCTTGTCCATAGGTTCATTATTATATGGTGTGGAGAGGGATAATCGCCGGTCAGTGTCAAACCACATTTACATTACAAATTTCAGAGTCTCTACGTGTTGGCCTTCCCATGGTCCCACGCAAGTCCTCCAAATGTCCGGGCCATTTTTATGGACCGTGGTTTTCAAAGACAAAAGGGTGAAATTATTTCAAGAGATAAATGGGAACAGCGGCGTCGGTGACATCAGCGTACACCGACATTCTCGCAAGACGTTTAACAATGTTATTATTGAAAGCTTAGTTATTCGAATATGTTTCCGTACACGTGAGTACTATGATAGAGTGGTAGTTGAGTAGAGCCAAGGGAGAATACCTTAGTTATCAGTTATTTTAATTGGTGCTAAAATAGCGGCTGGTATTAACTGTGACATAAAATTGACTGAATCTATGGCAAAACCTATGAAAAAAATTAGTAAGGCTATAAGTTGAATAAATCGTTTATTTTAATTTGAGATTGCTTATGTAATTTTGTTAGCATTTGATTACAAATACAATTCCTATATCCATACGTCAGTCTCATTGTATTATTCGTTTTGTTTTTGACTGTGAAACCAAATGCGTCTCGCTAAGCTGGTATCGCCGACATCTACATACGTTTATTATAGCACCATCAATGTATAGAAGTAGGAAAAAATATTATTGATATTAAGATATTTTATTGTGTTAAATACTCATTGAATTGTAAATAAAAAGTCTAATTAATTCGATTTGAAAAAGGAAACTTTTACTAGCGTTAATAGTATGTATGTGTGTGTGTAACAAGAATTCTAATCACGAACGAAATATTTCCAAAACACACATAACTTAAAATTATATTAAAATCGTTAATAAAGTTTTCACTTATTTATCTATGCATTTATGCCCGTGTATCTCAGAAATTACAAACCAATAAAATTGCCTAATTCAAAAATCGAATTGAGTAAATCCACTTATCGCATTGCGCAATAAAAATTTAACAAAAGTGAAATGTAAAACGCACTAGAAATACGTGTATAGAACTTTTCCTTACATAGAACGCATAATGATTCTAAACGTAATAAAACTCTTACATGCTCTTGCGCAGTATGACAACGGAGATCTGCGTGTTCAACATACATAATTATTTTCTCCTTACGCAGCAAAAAAGACTTTAGAGTTCCGTAATCCTATTCAGAAAATATGTGTATGTAAATATGAAATTGTACCGTGTGGACAGCTCTATCCACACTTATTACGTAAATCATTTAAACTACTAAAACTTTATAAGTATATACGTCTTGTCTTGGTCAATAGCCAATCGCACTCCATCACTGGACGCAGGCCTTCCATTTTTACGTTGCCATCATATTCTCTCCTACGAATCCGTTTTGCTCATCTAGCAGTTACCAGTGACCTCACGCTGGTGTTCGGTCTACCAGCCATGACAGGGTCGTACAGTGTGTTTACTTATAATATGCGATCTCCACTCAGAGACTAGTCTGCTCCATCTATCGAGCTATCGCTATAGTTATCTTGGTTCTATTAAGGATACTCTCATTTGTGACTTACATAAAAGAGAATCCATAATTCACTCCATAGTAATTGAGGTTTTTAAATATAATAAATAATCTATTGTGCAGTCATCGTTCACTCAACCGGTCCACGAATCTCGGTCGAATTAAAAAATATAAAAATTTCACTTTGAAAAGAAATTGCTGACGTGGCATACTTACATTAACTAAACTGACAATGACACGTGTACCGAAACCATGAGTTCTTAACGCTTTCAAAATGACAAATCACCTGATCATTTTTCAGGGTTCTGTACCCATATTGACAAAAACAAATTCCTATACTTTCTTTTCTGGCCGTTTGTTTGTTTAGGTGAAATATATTAATTCTACTTAGAACAATCCATACTAACAATTTTCGATGTATATAATCAAATCTGTAGTACTGTGTCTAATATAAATTTGCGTTAATTTTTTTTATCAAACAAATCACCATCAATGTAGTTCCTTTGAAAACATTCTAATTATCCCTCTGCTAGACCTGGGATAATGTAAGTATTACTATGTACGCCTTTCCTACACTAAAAGCGTGGGGCACATGGAAAGAGGGTGGTTTTAGTAAGTATTAGTTGCTGCCCGTGCAGCTTCTCGGAGTCTCCACACAAGCTGATCGATTGCAAGCGGATTACGACGAGAAATCGAGTAACCACGTCGCATAAGATAACGGTCTAATCCCTTGCAAAGGGCCCAGTATTGTGCGTAAATAGCATTTCCCCCGCTTTAAAAAAAAAAGGTATTACTATGTACAGGATGGGCGTAACTACGTTCTAAGTGTCACGCTCTTCCTGCCATAAGGGCGAGGCACGTGAGAGGAGGGTTGGTTTTAGTGGAGTATTGAGTTTTCGAGTCTCCACACAAGCCGGCGATTTGACTCTGGTCTGGCCCGTGGTGTCACCTAGTAAAGGACTTGATAGTGTGCGAAATGCATCCACCCCCCCCCCCCCCCACTCGAAAACAGTATTACTATATCACGTAGATGTCGCCAAAGGGTTTAATGTAATATTGACATACCTCATGTAGCTAATCTTTAACGACGTTATTTTTTAACATTATAAGTCGCATTTGGTCTAAGTCACTGACACTAAGACAAGTGAAACAGCGGCGTAACAGAAAAAAATGAACTAATTTAAACCTACTTCTACAATACGCTTGTCTACTACATAGGAATTCATTCATATTTATTCGTATCACACTACATCACCAATTCAGTGCCTTTTGAATGCATTATTCATAATAACAAGTAACATTAGATACATTTGTATGAGCTGTGGTTTCTAACTTTTTGTGTCCGTTATAAGCGAGTTGAATTTCGAATTTTTATTTTGCTCTTTTTATATTATATTTGTAAGGTTCCGTAAACAAATAGAACCTACTGTTCGTAAGAGTCTTTGAACATTTTTGTCGCCATTAGTGTGTATCATAAGTAATTTGTAGAGTAAATTTGTGAAATGGAATTAGTTTTTAATGAATAACTAACGGATGTTTGTGACTTTACTAAAAAAAGATTACGTTTTACGCCAGTAATTAAGGGATGTAAACATAATTCGATATATAAAACATAATATCTCTAAAAATACTAACGTTGTTATTATTTATTTAAGTTATCATAGAAAAATGTGCGCAGATAAAGTTGTGGAAGGTATATGTATTGTACAATATTTTAATTGGATATTTAACACATTTCAACTGATAGTAAAGCATTGTTCATATAAAAGAGCGGACGCTAAAATATTTTAGTCTTAATTTATATTAAAATATCATTATAGAAATAATTTTAATTGCTGCGGAGCAACACTACTTCAGTGATTTTTTCCGATTTTTTGCATTTGTTTTTTCCCTTAGTTACCAAAAAAAAATGTTTCTGACAAAAATATATTTTTATTATATTTTTCCAATTGTTGTTTAATTGCTGATATCACACATAAACATTAATGGTTTATATAAATATATACATTATCATTAACAAGGGCTTTCCAGGGAGAGGTGTCGTAGTGGATTTTAACCCAGAGATTTCATGGACGAAAATTAGTTTGAAAGAAAAGTTGCTATTTTGTAATACAGGGTAATTTTGGTTTAACGCTTATTTTGCATTATGTACGTAGACGTTCGTCACGATTTGGTTATTTTTAATTTAGATAGACCATTCTACATTGTCTGTATTTACAATCAGAATTAACAACGAACAAATCTGCAATTATTAGGCCAAAGCCCTTATACAGTCATATCCGGGGAAATCGCAGAACCTACAAGGATTATCAAAATCGACCTTTGTTTGATAAGTTTTATGCCCAAAAAACATGTTATTAAGTACGGTGTAATTAAATTGATGATTACAACAACAAAGGCACTATCTCAAATTGCTTGGACCTGCACTTTAATCACATATATTCTTGAGAATTTTAAAGAAATATAATTATATACTTACATACATACATATTGTCACGCCTGTTTCCCATTGGGGTAGGCAGAGACAATGGATCTCCACTTGTTACGATCTTGACAAACACTTTTCGCTTCATCAACTTTCATTAATCTTCTCATACATACACGCTTATTTAAACTACTTTTTATCTGACCTTTCTTCAAAATATCTTCAATTTGATCATGGTGAGTACGTCTTGGTCTACCGGCACTGACTCTTCCAGTCACATTGCTATCATATACTTGTTTTGTGATTCTGCTATCATTCATTCTCTCTATATGGCCAAACCACCTTAACATTCCCTTTTCAACTCTTGTCACTACATCTTCTTTCAATTCACAACGCT
This sequence comes from Dendrolimus punctatus, assembly GCA_012273795.1. Lineage (NCBI taxonomy): Eukaryota > Metazoa > Arthropoda > Insecta > Lepidoptera > Lasiocampidae > Dendrolimus > Dendrolimus punctatus. The sequence goes on from CM022537.1 coordinate 5,322,137, forward strand.
CCCTTATCACACTGTTTCTTATCATATCACTTACATTAACCTTACATATAGTTCTCAAAGCTCTCATTTCAACTGCATTTATTCTACTTTCATGCTTCTTCTGCCACACCCAACTCTCACTGCCGTACATTAGCGTTGGTACTAATACCCCTTGATGGACAGCCAGACGTGCCTTTACAGACACTTTCTGGCTGTTTATAAAAGAGTTCAGCGCTCCATTCACCTATACTTCATTCATTATATACTTACACACACAAAAAACCACTTTAACCGTTTCAAGCTCTGAAGAAAACAACAAAGGTTTGTGAACTTTGCGCAACGGTATCATTCTTTTTTAAACTATTTTTTAGTAAATATCTTTTAAATTCTAATACATTTTTCTTAAAAGGATTAGTTTCGGCAGGTTATTTGAAAAAGAATCGGCCAAGCAATATATTTAACTTGAATTTATGTTGTTGGTCCGAAGACCTCACAACTTTACCGGGGTTTTTGTGGCGAGCGCCTTCGCAAGGCGAAGGCGCTCGAGCCCGGAGGCAACTTGCTTGAGGGCGAGCCTCCTTAGGGAGTTTTACCTCGGCTAGACTGTTGCCATGAGAGGGAGATGACTCTGATGATACCCGCCAATAGGCGACACAATGAACTAATTGAGAACGGGCGTCGGGTAATATAAAGCCCGAGAAGAAGGATCCCGTCGGAACGGGATCGGCGGTTCGCGGCGGCCTACGCTATTTTACTGCCGTTTCGCAACGTGTTATGGCTGGGAGAGAAGAAACGGCGAAAGAAACTTCCCAGCAACACGCCTAGTCTATCCTGGCGTCCCTCTCGAGGACGTGGAGAGATCGTGATTGGCGTTGTCTGAGACGCCACCGTCTATGTCTGTCTGTCGGTATGGCCAAGCATGTTACTGTTTAAGAGAATTAATTGGTTGGCATCGAAAGTGATATGCCTATCAGTGAGCTTATAAAACAGAATTTTATTGTTTGTTTGTTGATAGTCAGATTATTTCTCTTTTGTGTTCCGTTACACTTAAAGAACTTCTCCAAAAGAGTTTGTGTAATGGCTCAGCCACACCTGGGATAATGTTAGTGTTAGCGTTTGTGATACGCAGACGGAGTCATGGATTTAATGCGTTATTTGAGATTCGACATTCCAATGACGTAAACATCGAGAGATTACTTATTTATATACACTAATATAGATAAAATCATTATTTTTAAGCTACAAGTAAGACGCATTTGGACACGGGCACTAACACTAAATTTAATTAACCCAGGTGTAGCAGTAGCATTATAAATAAAACTAAAATTAAAAAAGAAACAGATTTATTTTTTATATATTTAAATGCTGCGTAATCGTCCCACTTTTTCTTCTTAAGACAGAGATAACATATCGCAATGTGTTGTAAGTGAGAAAAGTAGGAGAATCTTTATTCATCAAACTTAATGTGATTAAAAATCAAATAAAACTGTGATGAATAAACATTTTAAATTAAAATAGTTTTCATACCTTGTATCTAATTCTAATGATTATTAATGTATTCATTTAATTAATGTTTTGCTTGACATTTAATATTATTATCTAATTTATTTAATTATTATTGTAAATTAGTTTCAATTTAGATTTACTTATAAGATCTGAAAATTGCACGCCTAATAAGCCAAAATGTATTGAAACAATTACCACAAAATTACTCTTATGTACACATACATTTCTAGCAATGCATTATCATTCTATTCTTTTCTACTTTTATTCTACTCTATGTATTAGTTAGTCTTCTCCATGCAAGAACGGAAAAAGAATACTAATTACTGCGACCGGGTGGCCTTTCGTAAGAGACGACAAAACCGAGCACAGCCAGGTGGTAGCTTGCTCGACGGGATGGCTACCATCCCTAGTCTAGATTATGCCGCCATAACAACTTTGAGTTTTGTTCTGACATCAGTGGCCAGGTTCCAGTTCCTCCTTCAAAGCCACCAACATTGGCAGCACCTCTGGTATTGCTAATGTCAATATATTAGCCTGTCTGTTGTGCTTCAAAAATAAAAAAACTTATTTGATTTGCTGTCTACGTCGCCATGTTACCATCGCACCGCTTGCCGATGTTTGGAGAGTTCATCCACAGTTCTGCTACACCCGGAAGTCATCTGTACGCAGCACACGCTTCTTTATTTCTTGCCATAGGTGAGTAAGCTATGGAATGAGCTCCCTCTCGGAGTTTTTCCAGAACATTACGATATACTTCAAATAAGAAATAAACAGATATATAAAGTCTCAACGCGGTAGGTAACGAATCAGCTCCCTTGATGTTGCGAATGTCCATGAGCTACGGTGACCTATCAAGTGGGCCCGTCTGCCAGTTTGTCTACAAGCAAACACCTTAAAAAATATTTCAATCAACACAGAAATTGAGGTCTCAATAAATCAGTTTCTCCAATTGACGCTTGCATCCATTACACGTTAATACTAGGTGTTAAAAAACTTGAAATCTTATATACCGTTACCGACAGTAATAATTTATGCCGTAATAAGCCCGTGTACACATAAGATCTTACTATGTTGTAGTTTTGTAGTTTTTATACGTAAGAAAAGTTTACATCCTCTCAATTTCTGGTATATTACGAGTATAATAGTGTATTCAAGATCGTTTAATGTTCATCATGTAATAACAATTTGCTGTTGCATTTAAATCTAGATTCAATCGTTATATTTCTAATTTAGGAATTTAATTCCTAAATTGGAAACATAAGTAACAAATTGAATCATCTCATCTATATAGCTGCTACTTAGTAGGCTAATCTTTATAAAATTATTCTGTACGTGTGTATATGACTAAATTTTCCCGAACAGCTGGATCGATTTCGATGAAACTTTTTTTGTCTGTTCAAGTGGATTAGAGAATGGTTTAGATTCACAATTGAACCCGGTAGGTGGGCTGCAATTGGGTTCTAAATTTTATTTCTTCAGCGCAGGATAACGTATGCCGGGACAGCGAGTACAGCTTGGCATGCATATCGTTGGGTTTCGTAAAGTTGACTAACACCCAGTGTCCAGGTCATGTGACTAAGCAACCATACAAAAACATTTAGGTACAAATGCCCCTTACGTTTAAAACTCACCCAACTTCAGGTTCGACAGTCAAATGCGTACCTAGACGATAAAAAAAAACTTTAAAACAGACACACAGAAATATTCTGGAAATGGTCATTTATGTATAAGCATCATACATAGTGTAGTTTTCACTTCATTTTTTTGATTTATTTTGAAATCAAACTCATTAATTTTCTGACAATATGTAGTACATTCATGTTCATTTGAGGTGCTTTTTGCTTGACCTTTCATTATAATCTCTGCTATTTAATCACGGTGTGTACGTCGCAATCTAGCAGCATCAACTCTTATTTCCCGAGCTCTGGTCCATAATTTAATACTTATCTACTATCATCAGAGATTGATTCCTTCAGCTATCAAAACTGCAGTAACGCGTCTCATATCAGCCTAGAGAATACCTGAACCGATATATAGAGTTAGTCCCATAGCTACTAACAATCAAGCATTATCATCAATCTTAATGAGCCGCCATGAGACCTGCAGTATTTCGCCGTGACGTATCGGCGCGTTCGCTCAGAGGGGTCGTTAGTAGTGGCACTCTCCATTCATGTGTTTAATTGTGCGACAGTCACACAGACTCCCTCGTCTCATAGCTCTCCAAATATATTGAAGAGGTGTACATAGTGCCATATCAGCTATCTGTCCTGCAACAAACATGACTGACCCACTGCCACTTCACCTTGCATATCTGTCGAGCTATGTCGATCACCTTGTGAGAAAATGTGCACCGAGCTTATAAACATATAAATTTAATCAATATTTAATTTTTTCAGTATCTTAAATCATAGCTTTACGATAATAATTTATAATTTGTATGCTGATCATAATTTTGATAACAATTTTTACATTATAGCGAAACAAAATTTTGAAAGAACGCTATATATCTTACGACAAATAGTTCTAATAATTTAATAAATATTTTTTGATACACATTTTTATTAAAAAGCTATTATTATAATTTGTAAACATTATTATAAATCTAAAACTTAAAAGTTTCTTTAATTAATTATTCGCGTTTTTTCCTTCCAGAATGTTAAAACTTTGTATAAATAAAAAGCAACAAAACAAAGCGTATAATTTAGAGAAAAACATTTTCGTCTTTGTTACATAGACTAGCAACCGATTTAAATGGCCCAAAGAAATGTTAAACTTTGGAACTGACTTGGGTATTATAGAAATAATTTGTATGCAGTTTCACCCGATGCAGCCCGGCATATAAACGGACTACAGGTTTCACGAAACAGGCATGCGGCGACCTTACGCCCTATGACCAGTTATAGTTTTGTACGTGGAAATCTTAAATGTGCCTTGATAGATATTAGCTCCGTGAATTTTCAGTGCAAGTTGTAAGTGCAGTCAAGTTTTGAGCGGCGCGTATGGACTCCTAGGGAAGAGTTCCAAGCCATCAATAATGCTACCTCTCCTCCCGTGGAACAAGTCATTTGGATCACACGCAGACCTCATAGATTTAAGTGGCATTACTAATGTATATGAAATTGAATTAATAAATAATAAAAAACAATTTTGCCGCTCGACACTGGATAGAGAGGGACGATGCCGGGGGCTACGCTTCCCCCCGGTAGCAATATTGTTCGAGCTTTCGCTTTTCCTGTAGCCCTGGCGTGACGCGGAGGAAGGAAATTGAGGGGTTCTAGTGGCTATCCTGGACTCGGGTGACAATAGCTCTTCTTCAGGGCTGCTAGTGCCACTCCAACGTGGCTAATCCCATACTCCACTACCATGTTTCCCCCGCGGTGTCTAGTCCTCAATCGGGTTTCCCATATCTGAAAAAAGGTTCTAGTCAAATCTTAAGGTTTTTTACACTACATTGTACTTCGAAAGGAATCTCTTGCGAGTCCGAATAGCGGCCGAACGATTGTGCACTACTCCCCCATTACCTCTCCATGAAGGACTTATACTCACTTCAAGGACGTATTTATAATTTGTTCATACTATAAACAACAAACAAACGTCGGTACTTATATCAAGCGGGTCTGACGATACGCATGCGTGGACTGTGGGCTTAAGCATGCGTTGAAAACGGGTTTATTGTAATTATTTTAATTTATGGACACACAAAAGTAAACACAAATCTTGGCGGAATATTTCATTTTACAAGTAAAATATTAAAAATAAATTTAATTTGTCCATGGCTTTATTTACGTTAATTACATACTTATATACAGATACCGTATTTGTAAGAACTGTAAATTACGTGTGTACTTCTAATAAACTTTATGATAATTTCAACGGCATTTTTGAATTTAAGTCCTACAAATCCCCTACAAATTCGCTACACTGTGAATAAGACCGTTATTCTTAGTACAGTCGTTTTCTTATATTTTATGAAAAGTGGACAGTGCATCATCAACAAATTGTCAAAAAATCATATGCTAAAATTATAAGCATACTATTAACGTGGAGTGATATATAAATGTGGGTTGATTTTGAATGTTTGTTCTTTTTCAAGGCCTGAACAATAATATGACAAATATTTTACCTTCATTAATGAGGATGAAGATGCGATACTATATGTACATCCCGAAAAATGCGACAGCTCATGTATCTCATAATACGTTTTCGTAAGCGAAGTAAAGCGGTGGGAACAGATCACGTAATATTCAAAGCCTGAATTAATTCCACATAAAGCTGTTGGAAATCAATCAACAATAATGAATTCTGACACACCGTAACACTAATTGGACGAAAATCAATCGTCACTTTTTGAAGCGCATCATTTACACCACCCAGTTGTTCGGCCAACTTCTTTATATCGTTTTTATACGTCCAGAACCAGTACCGGTCATATTAAAATACTAGTTCAAATCGAATCACTTTTTTTCACTTACGTAAAACCACGTAAAAAGTGTAACAGTTCTGTAATATAGACTGTAATTTTGAGTAAATGGTCTTTTTTTAACGACGTTGTGTGACCTAGATTACACTGATTTTGACTCATTTGCGTATTCTACCTCCTTGGTTTTTTGACATCGAGGTCGCCTTTGTCAAGCTGATTTCATGTGAAATATCCAACCTGTAACTGCCATCCTAGCACTAAAACGGGCTTTCATTAGTTTACGTTGGCAGCACTGCGGTGACCATTAGCGTTTGTCGACAGCTATCGCAGCAATCTCTTGATCTCTTTCTTTGGCCTATCAAAGTCTTTTTGATTTTGTTACTACGCGATCGTAATTATATCCCCAATTCAGGCAGTACAGGAGTTAATATGCGTTTTCGTAACATAGATAGTACAGAATTCAACGAATAACATTCCGGAGTAAATACATAAAAGTTTTCTCGATAACACCTTTTGTAAACCCACATCTGCTTACTCATAATATTTATACCTACAAACCCATACGTAACTAGAAACATTTACGCAGCACAAAGTATATTTGTTTTATATATTTCAAAATTTAAATGTACTAAAACTTACAAAACTGTAGTATTAAACTGGTAAGATATTTTCTTACTAGCAACATTTTAGAACTGACGGCCTTTGCCCACCCAATTCTTGACACGATAAATTGCATAAACTAACTTCCCGTTATTTATTAAAGAGTTGTCAGAACTATATTTATGATCAACAGCCCATGTTTATTTCACTTATCTTGATTATATATTACAAAGCGTATGTGTTTGTCTGCCAATTATAAAAAAATGTAACGAAATTTGCATTTATTTTAATTTGTTTATACAACCAAATATAATCCTTGTTGTACTTATGAGTTACAAAGGATTTTAATTTTTTGGATGCTGTAGGACTTAGGTTTTGTATGCAAGGGAAATCCGCTTAAGGACCATAAACCACACAAGCGCAAGCGCTAAGAGGAAAAGTTGTCGTGTATGGGATTCGCCAGATCGGGGTGGCACTAGCATCTCTACACAAAACTAAAGATGCTATTGCCATGCCACGGTCTGGGATACCCACTTAAAATCCTGTCGGTGTCCCGTCCTGCGCCAGGGTTAAGAATACATGGCTCAGCCCCTCCGCTAGCCCTGGCAGCCCTACACAACTCAGTGCAATTCAATCAATCCAACCAAAATTGAATGCATGAAATTACACAATTATAATTTTCATATCGCTGCATGTTATTAAAGCCTAATTAGTATAATGGTTTATTTTAATTGCTCAAGTGTCAATGTAAAATTTTACATTTACCATTTATTATCGAGTTCATGCAATTATTTTTTTTTACTGACCCAAATAAATACAACAAAGCAAGGCTACTTTAAACATAGGCACTTATTCCATCCTATCTATTTAAACGTATATATTTTTAATGTAATATATTTCTTTCGTAATTAAATATATGTAATACAATTTAGATATAGTTAATTACGAAATATATATATATATATAATTATATACACAATTAAGTTATATTTCGCATTTTGCTATTACTGTATGTGTGTTAGCCTCGGTAATCTAGTAACCTTGGAAAATGTGACGTATATGATATCACTCTTTTTCAAAGCAAATTCTCTGATTTCACACATAAAGAACATCAATAACCACGTGGGCTCGAGTAGTTTCATTCACGATCAGCACGTATATTATGCTGAAAAGTCAGAAAAACAACCCAAAAATAATAATATAGTTATACAATATTTTATGTTACCTGATCATAATAAAAATCGTTATTGGAATGAAACATTAATGTACTAGTATCAATAAATTCTTGAAAAATAATAGACCACCAAATCTAGTTGCACGAGGCAATTCATCAAGTAATTCAGCAATATAGACAAGCGACCTAAGGAATCACGAAGTAATTTAATTAAAGAAATACCGTATCCCGAACTAGCTTAACTGGCATTTTTGCCCCACTTTCCCAAACCTACTGAGCCGTTGCACATTTCGTCAAAGGTAGCCATAACTAAGTTACGCCCCGCAAATTGCAACTGAACGTTGCATAGCTCTTGCTTCTATCACGTAAGTGTTGGCTAATGAACCATGTCTTCATTGACATTTTTGGATAACATTCACTGCTGATGTTCCGGTAGCAAATGGGCGCGTCTCCATTTCAATTGCATATACGTTTATTTCAAGAAAAAATGACTGTAAGTGGATGACATTCCCATTGAACATGGAAGTGTTATCAATATTTTGGTAACCGCTTTCTGCAAATTAAATTCTACGCCTTCTAAAATGATTCTTAACGTCCATAGTGAGAATTTCTGACCCTTTTACATAATCCCACCTATATCTAGAGCAACCAACTGGGCGGCGTCAAGTCGGTCGGCCCGTGGATATGGATTTGAGATATTTATTGCTACCTTTCAATGTGTAAAATCTCCAATCCAACGTGATGTAATTTTTTCACTGATTTTCGCAGCAATTTTCGCTAGATCGGTTTGTAGGTGTCGGGTACATAAAAATTAACTTACTCCAACACAGTTTTCACTAAAACAATATCTTCAATTAAAGTTAAAAAAGTAATTGTTCAATGTACTTAGTCGTATTAAGTATCATTAGATAACTTTGTTTAAAAATTATGATTATCTTTAATTACTGGAGAAGTATTATATTCCACTATCGTGAAAATCCTATCATAGTCCCCTCTAAATATGAAGTAAATTTTTTTGATAAAGACTGTAAATCTTCAAAACACTTTTAAAAGAATATCTACTAAATAGTTTTTAGTGAAATGTGCGTTTCGTAGCAAAACGACAAAACAATGTAGATTGATCACCTGTACAGAATCGTAGTACATTTTTGTCCTTTGCTTCTTACATTAACATTGAATCCTAACTAGTAAAGGCTAGAAACTATAATGTACTATTCTCATTGACTACTGAACGAACATACAATAGAATTGCGGTCAGAAACAAGAACAATATTTGACCTGCGCGAGCGCAACCACCAATAAATTTCGCAACAATCATATGTACTTGTACACAGTAGCGGGAACGTAACGTGTTTTTGTAATTAAGATTGCTTTATGCAATGATGCTGTTGAATCTAGTATATTTTATTATGTCTAGAAACATACAAATAAATGTATCACTGTCGAGTATGGATATGGTATAAATGGTGTGAGTCATCATAACTTTAAAGCAATTTCACCTTGATTAAATTGGCAGTATGACGTTAGTGCTGCGATACACATACAATAATAATAATGTTTGTTGCCCCTGTCTTTTATGGCATTTTTTGGGGCCCATACAGGGAGTGGCGAGTCACCGTCTGCCCGTTTTTCCATGTTTCCCGAACATTGCGACGGGCAGACGCCATAGTCCCCATATTCCCAAACCCCTAGTACCACCAGTAGTTCACCCCAATAGCCCGGTAGTTTTTGTCCTCCTTTCCCACAATAGTCCTACACTGGCCGGGGCTTGTCCTTGGATACATTATTATATGGTGTAGACAGGGATAATCGCCGGTCAGTGTCACGCCACATTTACAATAAATTTGTCAAAGGGCCTCTACGTGTTGGCCTTCCGATGGCCCCACGAAGGCCCTCCAAATTTCTGGGCCATTTTTATGGCCCGTGGTCTTCAAAGTCATACATAATAATAATAATCGGCAGACAAACACATTTTATATCCCTAAATTAAGCAAGTTACGCTTGTGTTACGGGTAATATACAACGGACTACTCTAGGGCCGATTCCAGACATCCAGATCATAGTAAATAACGGAGAAAATATATTTCCGAATATTACTATACCAGAAATCAATCCCGGAGCCTCTGCGGTGAAGTGAGGTAAACCGGCAAAGGCTTAGCCCTCTCAACAGAGGCCGTCAAAAATATATAAAAATATATATGAAAATATTTTAAAATATATGAAATTACACACGTGGGGTAGATCCACCTTTTATAAATTGCTAGAACATTTCACTTCATACATAAACTTCGCATGCGTATTCCGCGGGCAATAATAATAACCAAATCTCCTTGAATGAAAATTGTCCTACGCCTTTATCAAAGCACATATAAATGAAACTTCAAAATAATCTGTCAGTTCCCAAGACCGTGAATAAATAAGCTACGATCAAATATATAGGTACCTAAATATTTAAACGAAGATACTTTTATATTGATATGTATAAATGATAATAATTAACTATTGACAGACATTGGTCTGTGATGTAAGGTAAACCAAGCCTTTTCTTTAAAAAAATATTATAAAGTTATGGGTAAATAAAAGCTATTCATATTTTTAACATTATTTGTGAATCGTCAAAAGAAGTAAAGCATGCAGACATAATATATTGAATGATTAAAATAGCGGTCAGAAACGAACTTATTGTCGTTATCTGCACACGCAGCCAGTGCTGCCTTGCGCAACACGTTCATACAGTGTCATGTGTAGATTTTGTGATTCTTTGGTCACAGAACCACAAAACTCAGCAAGTCTATACAAATATATTGGGTTGGTTGGTAAAAAGTAATATAAATTTTTACGTTCATAATACATTTGTCAAACAAAACAGAAGATTATTGATGAATTACAGTTATGAATATCCTCAGTTTGATTTAATGAACTTTTGCTTTCTTTCTGTTCAACTGTATCAATAAAATACTCCATCAAATGAGATTTGACGTAATGTTAAAGAATACCGGATAATAATAGAAGTTACAAAAGTAAAGATTTAATAATTATATAAGTTATTCTTAAGGTACACAACACAACATAAAAATCACAAAATTAATGTCACACACAATAACAAAGTAAACAATAAGCGTGTATGAATACAAAATACTCTAACAATAAATAAGTCCTAAAAAAGGTACGGAACTAGAGTCCGCAGATTAGTTAATATTTTGTTTTTTTTTAATGATGATGTATTTAGAAATACAAGACTAGATAGCGTTTTAAACTCTCAGAGCTCCAGTAAGAGACAATAAACGTTTTGGTAATCAACTAAAGTCAAAGTTTATTAGATTGTTCGCGATTCATTTATACTATACAATGTCCTTATAAGGGTCATTGAATGTCTGATAATTCTAGGTCAGCTTTAAATGAAGGGAATGAAGTACACCTGTTCGCTTGATATCCAGATATGTATCTATAGTTAAATATATTGACATTGAAATGTTTGTGTTCAGATTTCTAAATATTTGAAAGGTAAATAAAGTGACATCGATTTCCGAATGGTTTCTAATTCTACTTTCTTAATTAATTATAGGTAATGATCGTCAACCTATAACTTTGTAATTACTAATCATTACAGACGAATTGAAATAGTGTTTTGAACAAATATATGGCCATCAGACGCCACAGATTAAGCCTACGAGCGCTGCTTTACAATTACTAATAATTAACAGTCGAATTGAAATAGTGTTTTGAACAAATATATGGCCATCAGACGCCACAGATTAAGCCTACGAGCGCTTCTTTACAATTACTAATAATTAACAGTCGAATTGAAATAGTGTTTTGAACAAATATACGGCCATCAGACACCACAGATTAGCCTACGAGAGCTACTGTGAAGTTATCGTCATTTGGAGAAGACTCTACAACTAGTAAATGATTGGCAGTTGCCCACCGAATTGCAACCGGCGCAAAGAGGTCAATCTCGAGGTTCAAGGCCATGTCCTCGAAGCTTTAACTAAATATACAAAACGAGGACCCTAGAGCATTGCAGTTAATTTTAAATGTTATCAATGGTAGAACCAAAGCAGAATTTAATTAGGACTAATTAATGAAACCACGTTCTACAAAATCATAGTTTGTATTAATCTACCCGAATAAATAAATATGTAATAGTGAGCTTATATTATTTAAATAAATAATTTGTATATTCCTTTTGACCGCTCAGATAATAAGGGGATGAATATACAATTGTCATTTTCTCGAATAACTGGTTAGTATGTAGTATGTTCTTTGTCTAAAACATTAAAAATATAATATCAAGAACAGTTTCTTTAAGTAATATTATGTGTGTTTCTTCCTTCTTCAATAATGGGAATAAATATAACAGCTAATAATAATAAAGCTAATTACTCAACATAATAGATGTTGATAGAAAATTTTGTAGGATTGAGAACGATTTAATTATGAAATTGAACTAGTCAAAACATCACGTTTAAACTGAACATCAATGCATTCCTAATGTCTAATTAACATTATTGATTTGAATCATAATATGACATAACCTTATACTATTGCCTTATACAGATGCCCCTTAACGCATGAAGTTACGTAACATTGAAATCTTCGCTTTCGCCCACTTAAACTTGGTATGTATGAAACTAATTATTTGATTAAACCATTTATTACCTGTAGTAAACCACCACTGTTCGTACCATGTCATAATATTAAGACACCTAGTGGCGAACCACTTTTATTATACGATTGTATCTTCTTATATAATTTATGTTCTGCATAAAACTTGATTATCCTTTAATTTTACATAAACTTTTTACTTTTGCTGTTTATGTATAAATGTCTATATATAAATGCATTAAATTTGAGAGAAATCGCATTAGTCAAACTATCTAGAATGATCTATAGGTTGAGTTGAGAGGTAAAATATTTATTGCTAAATAATATTTATAGAAAGTTATAACACTATTGTTTCCAAAGCAATAATTTTATATCGAATTTGATATCCAGTCTTACCACTTATTAGTATTTACTACTTACAGACTTTCATTTGGAATTTAAATCACAGTCATCCTATCCATAATTTCGATCCCAAACTAATCTTCACAGGAAGTCCATTTTTCTACTATGTGCATCTGGTGGTATTATGATCTTCTGCGCACTTTACTGTAAAATTAGTGCTAAATATAACATTCTTTAACGATATTAAATGTGCATGTGTTTGAAGCGCAATTGTTAGTCATTTAGACTATTTATTTTAATTTTCATTACAAACAACAGAGCTAAGAGACAGAGCCTCTCGATAATTCTAACACTTACGTCGGATATTAGAAACTTCACACCGAGACACGGGCTTTTATTATATAAAAGCTAAGTCCGTCCCCGTGTGGAAGTTACTGCTTCCATTGGGCTTTTAATTTATATAAGCCAAGTCCGTCCCCGCATGGAACTTACTGCTTCCACGATGAATCCCATATGACTCATTGCAGAGCCCCCGATTCCGACCTTACTGGCGGTTTAGAACCTAGAAGTCTTAAAGAGACGATGGCGCTAAGCTTTCTGCCGTCTGTACAAAGTGGAGGCCGGTGTCATGGTCGCCATTTTACCATCGCACTACTCGCTGGTGATAGGTAGTTCATTCACACTTCCTCGACACGTAGAAGTCATCTACTGTACGTGGCGCACACTTCATTATGAAGAGTGAGCAATTTTCTCAGAGCGCTATAATATGGGGCTGTTCAAAAAGTGGACAAAACCTATTTAAAGTCTGAACAAGGTAGGCAACGCATCGGCTTCCTAAGTGTTGCAGATCTTCGTGGGTTACGGTAACCACTTACCATCAAGTGGACTAGTTTGCCTACAAGCAAACATAAAAAAGAATGTATGTATGACTATCCCGATGTAAGTGAGTGTGGTTAAAGCCATTATAAACGCACGTGTTCTTCATGCGGTCTCTATTATTAGCTTTAACTGCAATATCAATCAACGTGACACGCAGGAGTTTGCGCTTAGTACTTGATATTTTCTAACATGTATCGTGGCTAAAACAGCCGTGATAAAAAGCGATAAAATTAAACTCTCTTGTCGTCGTCAATGTTACGGGTATACGTACGATGTATAATTTTAAACTTTCTCTGAAACCGCCGCAGCTAAACGAGTGCAGGCTTCCCATCGTACGAAATTTCCCTCCTTTAGTATTTAATCGTCATCCAACTTGTTGGACTATTAGCACTTGACATAATGAATTACTCTTCACAAGTTATTTATTAGTGTACACTATATTTGAATGTGATGATCTGTAGTTAGGTAACATTAAGTACCTGTTTGAATAATAAAATAGCATTCTATTTAAATTAAGTTATATTTTGAACTTTAATCTCAATGTAATAAAGATGTTTCTTTTTAAAAGATTTTTTGCTGCAATAACAGACTTAGCAAAATCTTATTTCACTCGTTCATTACTTCACTCATTAAAATTCAGTTTCAACCAAATTGTCAGCAATAATATTATAATCATAACTGTCATGCTCCATTTCATCGCAAAAATTACTTCAATAATAATTATTTACCTAGAATTCCATGCCTAGAAACATAAAATTATCAGAAATAATTTAATATTGGGAATTTCAATTGCCCTGCAGAAATTAAGTCCCTTAAGCACAATGCAATGAAATCTTATAAAAGCTTTCTTAGTGTTGTATTATAGATGTCCATGGGCGATAGTAATCACTCACCATCAGTTAGACCATTTGCCTATAAGCAAACATAAAAAATCAAAATAGAAAGTATAATGCAAGTATCGGTTACTTAATAAAACAAAATTGCCAGTTGAGTGAGGTTGCCACAGAATTTTTTTTTTATAAACAAAAATATTATTATTAATAGTGTTTGGACAGATGACGGGTCGATTCAACCCTGTTAAAATGTTAATTCAATAGACAGCATCGAATATTGTTGCTAAATTCATTTAAAGATCCTTTTACGGCAAGTAATAACTGATATCAGTCGCCCACTCCTATCAAATATTTAACTTGCAACGCGTTTAATACAGTATAAATTTACTCGATATTTACAAGGAACCAATCATTACTATCAAGAATAAAAGCTAGCATTATTCAGAATTTACACCGTACATAACAAGAGAAACATCGAAAATGACGCGATATGCTGTTGTTTCGTAATCGATTAACAACGTTTAATCAATTGGTATTCGATTGATTTCAATCGGTATCTCTCTGCGGTAAAGTTACTTACGCATCACTGCGGATTATTCCACGCCTAGGTCAAGACCGGGCAGTTGGCCATGGCATCCACTGTAACTCTGCTGTCATCGAACTTTTGATAGCCTATAAACTTTACGCGTCTATGATTTAATTATTAAGGTTTGTGACATATGTTTTGACTTATACTAAATTTTTTTTGTGATATAGACAGGACATTATGTAGCATGAGAGCATTATGAAATATATAAGCCTATTTGATTTGTAATTTTTATATTGCTTCAGATACTGGGTTTTATATATATTTAAACATTTATACAGAATAATTAATATAGTGTCCGGCGTGAATCTTGACCCGTCGGTGGAACAGTAGGGTTCACTTTGCGCATTGGTCGTAGCTATGTCATGAGATTTATCGACATATCGACAATATTATGTTTTTATCTCTTTTTAAAAAGCGACAATACCTCATACTTTGAATAAAGATCGAAAATTTCACTGTTCGTTTCAAAAAGTGACCACTCAAGAATCGTACCGGGGAATGTATAGTGCTAGATCCTAAATAATTTTTTTAGTAAATAAGTAATCAAGATAATTCTATACAGTAATATAAAAAATACCCCATTTTTATGTATACCTTTGGAAATTCTCGGTTTTAAACATGAATTATTTTCACTGAACTACAGAAATAAACATAAAAACATTTTAAGTCTATAAATTCAAAAATTATCGCAGTATTCGACACCAAAACTCGTGTGTTACAGGGGAGAAAGTTCCTTTACCCAGGAATACAAAACATTATTATTAAAAAAGTATACTTATGACGTTATGTTGTAAAATAAAACGTAGTATACATGACATGGTCTCCGCTGTATACACAGATACACTATGATTCTAAACGTTTAATGAACACTAAACCATATTTGCCACTATGCTTACAAAACCTGCACTATAAAAAAAGCCTTAAAAACAGGTATTAAGCATTAATTTTGTAATCGGCATCAATTCGCCACATAAATAGTAATAAATTCAATTCAGAAATGCGATTAGGTATTTATTGGTCTGATCTAGTTTTGATACAATATCGAGAACAGCTGGTCTCGAGAACGGTTCCCATGACGACAGACAACAAAAACGCATTAAATCAATTGCCTTAGTTTACATCGTCTTTTAGTTTTGTTGAGCAAGAGCAAATTAATGAAGCAACAGAGCAATGTATATTGAATTAGCACAGTCGAATGTTTCGTTCTCTAATTGCAATTTCAACGAGGATTTTTGGCGAACTGATGTCTTTTTGTATCTTCTTTTGTACTGAATTTACATTGTATCTAAATCCTGTTTAACGAGACCTCATATCCTGCTTCTCACAATTAAGCTACTTAAGCATTTAAAAGATTTTATTTTAGCCTCATGAAGCACCTCTACAGACAAAAGCCTTAGACTGGTTGGTATACATACACCCCTGCTAAACTACCTTAAGAGCGGTATTTTATTTGATTTTCATCCCAACGTTTCGGCCACTTTTTAGTACCCAGGTAAAATATTGCGCTTAAAGCAGTTAAAATGTAGTTTTATTATTTGTTATAGACGCGAAAACTTAAGAAAATGCTACAAAAATACACACATATTATCACGCTTCTTTCCCATGGGGGAGGCAGAGACTATAGATCTTCAATTGCGACGATCCTGACAAACAAAAACAACAGTTGCTTCATCTACTTTCATTAACCCCTTCATATACGTGCGTTTATTTGATATGCTTTTTACCTGACCTCGTTTTAACACTTCTGTTATTTAATGATGATGTCGTAGTCTACCGGTACCAAATCTACAATTCACAATACTTGTTTTATGATTCTATTTTCATCCCCCCTCTTTATGTGACCATACCACCTTAACATTTTTTTTTCAACTCTTGTTATTACATCTTCTTTCAATCCGCAACGTTCCCTTATTATACTATTCCCTAACATATTCATGTTCACCTGACATATACTTCTCAAAGCTCTCATTAATACCTCATTAATCTTATTACTACCTTGAAAAAATTCTTGAATATTATACTTAGAGTCACGGGCATACATGGATTACGGATTATACATAGAGTCTGGTACATAAAACCTTAGAATAGATTAAATATTTTTTTTGCGTATATAATAAGTACATTTATTATGTACGTACGCATATATAGTGCACCACACATTCATGAATGAAATATTTTCTGTTCAACTTGTTATTTTTAATGTTTACATTCAATTTATTCAATGATTTAATATTTGATTCAGATTATTTTACATAACGTACGAGCATTCATTATTAGTTGTGTTCGCAATTTCGTCGTAGAATTGATGTATATAGCCATTGTTGTGATGAACTTTGGTTATGTATCAAATGTATGCAATATAGGATTAATTCATTCAACGCTCATGGAAGTTTCATACGTGTTCTAAACTCATGGAAAGTAATCCATTTTTTGCGATAACAAATGTACATATTTAACAACCGGATCTGTTAACGAAGGCGTCCTTATAAACTAAGAGACGCTGAAGATCGATTTTCATCTGATAAGTTGATGAGATATATTTCTTATCAAATTACATTGATTTGTAAACGTGCCTATGATGATCGCTTTTCTATTGACAAGCTATCATAGGCAATTATAGCCGACTATTATTATTATAAGTAAAAGCTATAATATGACCTTATAATATGAAATATGTGCATTTTTTCCGGACTTTAGTTCCGTACCTTTTTTTACAATTTAATTTAAGTAAAAGTTTAGAAATTATACAGGCTTATTTGTTATTGTGTGTGACATTTAATGAATGTATGTTTGTGTGGAGATGTACCTTAAGTGTAACTTATTATATTAATTTATTCATTTTAATACTAAACTTATACAAATGTATAGGTGTGTCTGTTACATATTTCTTGCTTTATGTATACAAGTCACACTTTCCCTAATTCTTACTTTGTTGAGATGAACAGTAATTACTTACACTTATCACAATGTATGTACATAAGTTATAAGATATAAGTAGTTATAAGACATAAGTTGTTAATAAGTGTCTTCTCAGTCAGGTTGCCTGGAAGAGATCGCTTTAAGCGATAAGGCCGCCTTTTGTTTTGCCGTTAAATTATTATAATTATTTGTTCTGTAATTGTTTATTTTGGTGAACAATAAAGTGTTTTCTATTCTATTCTAATGTAATGGAACCTTAGGAAATATTTTTTTTGGTAATACCTAGCAATAAGTGTTTATACTTACTTAAAGTTATACAATAAAATATCGAACAATAGGAATAAAGAAACATATTTCAGTAGATACTTAAGTGTTTAGTAATTGTTTAACAAACAAAATCCAATTTTTAACATCAAAAGCGATTACCAAACTCTTTGTAAATTGCAATAAAAGTTGCACAATCAATAATACAGTTTCATTATAAAACCGAATTGGTGCTGTTTATCGTGTTTTTTACAATAAAATCTCCAATGTTCTTAGTGAAAGGACATTTTAAGATGTGAATCTTTTTTTTAGTAGCTACCCGTACCACAAAACAAAACGAATTAAATAAGAAGCAATAAAAATAACAAATTCTCGATTACCGGCAATATCGAAGCCACAACTTATAAGTGAATGTTTGCGAGAAAGTTTTATAATTGTTATCTGCACAAAATCTCAAAATTCAACGATATTAGTAAATTCCTTTTTGACTATAAACAAAACTCCTTAGTGGTATAGCCACTGCTTTTGAATTAGAACTACATGAGTGCAGTGTAGTGCCCAAACAGTGCATGAGTTTCATGCACTGTTCGGGTAGTATTTCTGGTCTAGTGTTCATATTAATTTAGTTAGTTGCCACGTGTTGGTAATTAATTTAGTTAGTTACCACCGCAGATCGATGGAGATTACATAGTATAAAGCCAGTTAATCTACCTTGAAAAAGCTTGATAAATTAATCATATATTTCTCACAATACAATACAATACCATTAATTCTAATGAAATGGGAAGGACCTGAGAGTATTAGAACGCTTACGAGCTGATGTTGTTTATTATTTAATTAAAAATAAATATAACAGTTTAAAACTTCGAAGGTTAAACTTAGAGGTGTTCGTACAAAGGAAATGCCATTTAAATAAGTATTTAAACAAATAAACGTAAGTATAAAAATAATTTAATGACTACAAAATTATTCTGAAAAGTAAAGGCCGGCTGGTCACGTGGTTACACTAATTGAGTTGTTCATGTCATTGAATTACTACCTCTCTAATCCGCTATATGTAATTAGAGGATGAAATGTCTCAAGAAGACAGAAAACAACTTTTTATTTTTACTGCATTTAGTCTGAACAAGTTTCGACTCGCCAGTCTCGTAGGCTTGTAAGTAATCAAAGTACACGCCGTAAATCAATCAGACATAAACTTTCTTTGATTTAGGATATCCTTCCTAAGTTTCCGCTGCTGAGTAAAAAGTTGTATAAACGCTAAAGAAGTATTTAAACTTGTTCATGAATAGGGTTGCCATTCGTACAAAATCTGCAGGACACGTCCGATAATATAGTTTCGGCAATTCGGAATTGTCATAATGTTCCTTACATTGCAGACGGTCCGGACGGCTTAATAGAAATTAAAATTGCACATAATTACATATTTTCTGTTTCCAAATAATATCTTTTATTATAATATTAATTTAATATCAAAGAGAATTGACACTTTTACTCCCTACTTATGTGTTTATTTATACCAATTACACTATTCATTTAAGTAACAGTCAAAAGTGTTATGAATATACAAGTGTCACATTAAATTACGACTGGATTTTTAAGTAACTCACTGTATTTAATTAAAAGTTAACTTGTCCTATGTTTTGGGGATGAATGGTCTGATTGTGCTACTACGGCATGTCCAAAATATTAAAGATGAAATCAAATTAAGTAGGTACTTATGCAGCATCATATACAAAGTACTCACTTATGTTCATATTATTTCATAACGGGAAAAACTGGAATTTTCTTAAATACCGGAATATTATTTATTTTGTCTGACAACCCTATTTATGAACGAGTGAGTAGTAACTTTTACTTTCGCCAATGTGGTCCAGTTACGAACATTGACTTGTGTTGCAACGGGTTTTGACGGGCTTACTGGAGCACCGGTGACAAGGTTGAGAAACAGCACAAAACTGGTCTTACGCATTAAATACACCATTTTCTAAGTCCATACGCAATCAGAGCTACGTACTTCGCCATTTAACGCCACAATTAGTTAGATTTCGTCGAAACAAGGCAATGAATTACGTTCGCAGCCATTAAATTAGTATGGAACTTCAAAATTATAATGTAGACCATCATAAAGATTGGTGTTACGGTTACGACTGTAGATTTTGAGTTAGATAATAATAAATAATTACTTAATCAGATCTTTCATATACGTAGATGATCTCTTTTAATTCAATGAAAACATAAATACACGCAGCGTTGTTTCCTTAGACTATGAACACCATTCAAGACGCATTATGTTACGAGTATATAGATGTAATAGAATTATTTGAATGGTTACGAAACCTGTATCCTATTCCGGCGGACGAGGCGCGGTTGGTCAGTTAGCCGCAAAAACTATATTTATATATTTGAATCAAATTTAACTATTGTTCAAGTTAGTTCGAATATTTAATGAGACTGGCAACTAAGTCAGATTTGGTACACAAAAGAACATAAACGTTGTTACTTAGTAAGAAGAAAGCAAATATAACTATCTCTGGAGAGAGAGATACCCCTTCTTGACGACGCAGGGGGTATCCAAATTATCAATTCAAAAGTTTTTATTCAAAATAAGTTCCACTCGAGAACACGTTTAAAGGTAACATACAAGTTAAAATGTAATTTTCTTTCCTTGTCTATGTTATATCGCTTCGTAACGTGTTATTGCTGTTAAGAACAAAGAACGGCAAGAAACTCCCCAGCAACACGTCTAGCTTAAAAATGTTTTTGTTTATATTTCTTATTCTATTTATATCTCAAGTCCTTTTTTTAAGTTTATACAGAAATATGTTACAGAATTACTTTTTGAAAAATTTATGGGGTTATAGCAATCAGTACATACTCATATTACAACGACACAATAAAAGGAAAGATAAATATTAGTACAACTATAATAATGACATGACGTACTAAAAAAATTTGAATGTCGTTTCTTGAGACACGATTCTTGGCCCTGGGGGAAGGCCTTTTACCGAGGGATGTGTGGGACTTCTGATCGGTTGGATGCCCACCGTGGCCTCCGTTCAGAGAAACGGGGGTAGTCGGCCGTCAGACTTCCCGCTAAATCTAACCTACGCCCCTATCCTAAGCGCTTTTATGGTGTGCCAAAAAACTGAACCATAGGTGTTACATCTGTGGCATCCCTATGCTTGGTTTTCACTTAGGGCATCACCGGGGACGGGTATCCTTTTCACCAATAGCCCATTGGTGAAAAGGATGGGACAACGGAATCCGAGAGAGAGGTGCCCTAGAATATCTCTAACATTATCCCAGACGAAGATCCCACCTGTAGAATATGCTAATTAACTCTTTAGAATGATGATGTTAAAAGTCGCTCGTGTAAACATTAAGACGCTGCAAAATTTAGTAAGATGATAAAAAGTATCTGAGTTATTTGACTGTCAGCTATCCGCTTGACTTACGATATAGCACTCTCGTATACTTTAGTATTATCAATACGAGAAGAGCGTGATTTTGTATCAAATCTAAAGAATACAACAAAAGCTTTTATAATTTCCGGACTATTAAAGGTGCTGAATACAGACAAGGCCAAGTATCGTGAATGTGCCACAAGAAACTCAGTTCACGACAATTGCATTCCACATTACTTTTGCACGAGCGAATTTAATAACTCCGCCTCAGGTGTTAAAGTTAAATTCATCACGACACGTAATACCGTGAGTATTGAAGCCTTTCGTTGTATGACAATTTAAAAGCGAATCAAATCGATTACAAATCAAACAAACTGTTCTGTCAATGACACCCTTGTCATAGTGTTGATTTGCTATTCGATCATCAGAGATAAATATCGAGTTGATGACCTGACTCGATTCCATCTGTCATTTGTGTCACAATAGTGATGTTGTTGTAATCAGTGTGACCTTAAAGCAGATTATTATAAGTACATTTAGATTGTTTCAGATTTGACATGCAGCAACAGTATTTTAGTACACGACATTTGTGATTGTAAACATCTGAGATAGAATTAAACACAATGCGTACACTCATTTGAACTTGTAACCCGTGCGAATTCATTTTGACAAAATTAAAACACTTGTGAAATCGTGATGCCCATCCGGCTATCCGTTTGTATTTATAAGTTACAATTTGTCTATGTACTTATATACCGTACTAACTTTCATGTGAATTTAGTAAAAAGCTGTTATTACTTACAGACACTTCAATTTTGTTTGTCTGTATAGATAAAACTTAAACAAATAATCGAATCGCTGTACATTTATCAAACAAGGATAAAGGCTTGATCAATTCGAAAACCGGAGGCCGACTGATAATTATAATGATTCATTATGGAAACGGAACATTGTTGGTTTGAACGTGATCACGGCCCACTAACTTAAATTATAAGGAAACTATGTAGCATGATATTTCTACTGTATAGATCAATTGCAGACAGTTGTCAAGCCTAACGAAAGTAAATTCCTTAAGGAAATCGGGGTAATCATCTCAGACGGTTTCATATTAAATCGTTTTCATAGTAGACTGTATGATATGAACTGTAACTTCATAAATAAGTGGTCAGTATAATTACCACGCTTGTCTTTTTTAATGAAAGTTTCCTCGTGGTATTGTCACGTGCGAGTGGGGGTACGCACTTAGAATTGGAAGTAAACACCAGTTTTTTTAACTAATTACTTTTATTAACTTCACAGCCGTTCGTGATTCTTTTCCGCAGGGCTGCCATACACGCACAACTAACGACGCCAACGATAAAATGTCTCACTCACAATACCGTCGTCAATATGATGTAGACCACCTGCTGCTAATGCGGTGCTCTCTTCAGAATTTACCGCGCGTAACTCGCTTTTGGATCTCCTTTTAAACTACGCTTTTCACTAAACTCGTCAATGTCTTCTATTAGGCTCTTCTTCCAACTCTCTATACTTGTACTATTCACTTCTCTGTCTTCAACTGAACTACTCCGTAGGCGCGCCTTACGCTTCTTACCTGGAAGAATCTTCTGGAACCCATAATTTCGATCTTCTATATTATTTTATTTACTGTCTGTCCCTTTCTAAACATCTATCTTTCTCCGTCTTTTACTTCCTGAACTTTCTATTGTAGAATTTTTATACATCTTCTATCCGTTTCCAAAATGTATTGTCCTTGTGTTTTTCTTCCAGAATCTATATTTCTAAAACTTCTTAAGCCAGCTAGATTGTTCCACCATCACTCTTTATAATATTTTACTACAGAGTTGGCGATAGTAGTAGTAGTAATAGTAAGTAACAATCGGCACAATAAGTGAGTCGCCTAGTGTCAGGTTTCTATTACCTATCTTACTATGAATTCTTTTGCTTTCTTAATCTTTGATTAAAATTTGTCCCAGAGTCCATACAATATTTTTGATTTATTATGAGCATTACCAGAAAATTATATATTATACTACATAATTACTCTTTCACAATGATGTTGATAAGATTTAACTGGCGTGACATTAAACCATTCGGGGTATAGGCCATTGTTGTAAAATATGCATTAGGCATGCCTAATCGATTTACTGTTTGATCTAGATAATATTGCATAAATTATTGTTATCTTTTCTGAATACCATTATCGCTCCCATAGGCATTATTATTATTTAGCAGCGAAACGAACTATACTAATTGTGTAAAAGGACATATTTTTGTCACGAAGTCTAAACAAATTGGTTTAACAATGTCATTATATTATTAATATTGATTAATTTAAGCTGTTATTTATTGTGAACTTAGACGAATAAAATTGTTACACAGAGCCCTGAGCTCTCCGATTGAAGTCGGCTAAAGGATGCGTCAAATAGTTCCCGTATCACAACAAATTAGAATAATTTGCTTTCTGTGCGATACGTATAAAATCTTCCTGTTTAATTTTTCTTACAAAATAAAACATATTGAAAGAAAGAATGCAAGAAATATAAGTATATATCTCCAACTTGCACGGGAACATAGAAAATTCACTCCCAAATAAGGAGTCAAATACGGGAAACATTTTCCCGTAACACAGATAATTCTTTATATTCATTTAGATTTGGGTGCATTTATAGGATAATTTTACAAAATTCTAGACTTTAGAGACTATAACTAATAAAAAGCAAGCTTGGCTTGAAAATTAATTCTTATGCATGATTTTTCTAAATATGCTTTAGGTACTCATCATGTATATTTATAAATGCATGTTTTTGATTGTTTATTTATTGCCTTACCATAGATTCCCAATTAATCAATCTCATATCAACGAAATTTATTATAAACATTTTGATAGGCCGAACAAATCATAGGATATTTTTAATCAAAATGTAACTAAAATTAATAAATAAATAAATAATCGCCAGACAAACACACACATTGTCTATTCCCAAATTAAGTAAGTTACGCTTGTGTTGTTGACCATACCAGGAATCGAACTCTGAACCTCTTCGTTGTAGTGAAACAGGCCGGCAAAGCTTTACCCCGCTCTGCCGTCTGATAGATTTATGATATAATAATAATCCATCAGTCTAATAGACTAATGCATCTCAAATTTCTCGATAGATTTAAAGAATAAAATAATCCGCGTAAGTCCACAGAGACAAATATCTACATAAAAAACAACATGTCATCAGACCTTGAATAAAATTCCGCATCGTGAGAATCTCGTAGACAAAACTGCCATTGTTTCGTAGTTGTCAAAAAAAGTAAAATAAGTGCGGGTATTTCATTTTTTGACCGATTAGCCAATGAAATGTCATGTGAATGTCAGATAAATTAGAGCTCTCAGTTCTCGCACTAATATGCAGGCTTCATACAAACAATATGACAAGCCGACGAGCTTTCTACACATTTTCGCAGTGTTATACGAAATAATAATAACCTGTATTTTATATGAACGTGTTATGAAGAGCGGTAATAAGTCGTGCGTAAATAATTTTTCTATTGTTTCTGCGTAAATGTCAAGTTATGTCATATGTTTAACTATTATGTGACTTATTAAGCTGTTACGTCACATATTCTTACTCGCAGGAATAAAGAGAATACAGTTATTAAACAAGATTTTGGTTTATTTTATATATATTTCCGGTTTATAATTATAATTAAGTTTGCAAGTTTATAGGACAAAAGTAAACAAATACATGTAGCTAGATAACTATAGCTATATAGAGCTAACAGATTTTGATCAAAATGGATCAAAATCTGTTAGCTCTATGTAGATCGTACAAATAAAAAAGGAGAATATTTTTAACCGAAATGAAGCGGAACGTGAACGTACGTAGGCAGCTAAAAAACACATATCTCAGCGCGACGCGGAACGCAGACTACTCTGGGATGCGCGGGCGACAATCGACACCACCCACCCCCGCATCCTGCTCAACCCCCTCTGGTGTCCTACGCACGCCCTCTGCCGCCCGTCTTCGCCATTTATTTAAACATAAATTAAAATATTAACTAAATATTATAATGCGTCGCTAACACTCTATATAAAAACGGTTAGTAGGAAGTTATTGTATCATATTTACTCATATTTTCTGCTACCATAGGGCTGCTACACACTGGTCTAGTAATATTACTAAAACCGGGAAAAGAATCTTTAATTGACGAATGAAAAAAAAATAATATAGTAATTATTATAATATATTAATATAAATTATATATGTATAAAGGTTGCCTGGAAGAGATTGCTTATAGAAATAAGGCCGCCCATTGTACAACCTTTTAGTAAGTAAGTTTTTTTGTGTATCTGTATTATTATTTTTTTCCATGTAATGTTGGTGTACAATAAAGAGTATTGTAATGTATGATCTAAAACATCTTAAAGTCGGTGCAAAGTAAAACATAAAAATTACTACATTTTGTAAATTACTAGCACCAACATTAAGATGTTTTAGATAGTATATATTAATAATAATAGCTTTAGAAATAAGTTATTTTACACTTTTTAGTTTTTGAAGTCGGTTTTTTTCATTTCAAATAATATGTTTTTTCTTTTTACATTACAGGTAAGAAATGTACCAGTAGTGTCTGCAGTCAACAATGTAACACCCCAACACGAAGGTATCCCATACTGATTGGAAATCTTAGCTCTGTACTTTAAAAAACCTAAAATATACTTAAGATAATAATCCATTCAAATTGAAAAGGATTTGTATATTACCTATAGTTTATTTGAATATTTTAACATCTATCTTAAAAAAAACTGTTTTAGAATAATACGTTTTAGATAATATTGAATAAATGAAAAAATAGCGTCTTCTCCATCGTTTTTTAAACAGTTTCAACGTACAGACAAGATACTTTAGAATTTCGTAATATTATAGATAAGTATATTTACAAGTATTTGCTATATTATTAATACTAGTAATTTAAACCCACATTCATAAATGAACAATAAACATTATATGTTTATTGTACGGACACGGGTAAATTAACTTACGCTATCAAAATTACATTACAATTATATCTCAATTTAAAATATTGTTGTTAGTAAAAAATATATTTTACAACTTCCCAATAAAATTATATACAGTGCGATTTACAAACAAAACTAAAATGTTGCAATTTATTTCGACGGTTAAGCTTTAATGATTTTTTTATAATGAATAATTTAAATTAATTGTTAATGATTTTATTTTCAACTATCAAATGCCCGTAGCGTGTCATGGAGATGAATATTCTGCAAAAGACGTATCTCGCGCAGGAGTCATGCGGAAGTACAGGGGCCTAAAGCAGCCACAGATTCGTATTATAAATAAGACAAGAATAAAAATAAAATGAATTCTTACGATATATGTATCTAGACACTTTCAATTTCTCTTACCGATTTACCCAAGCTCTAAGTCTTTTTCTTTCTATTTTCTAGCCCTAATCAAAAATCCCATTCATATTATTCTAACATACAAGCAGATAAAAATAATAATATATATCGAACATGTAGTCAATCGTAAATGTTTCTTTAGAAATACATACCTTTAGCCGATAACCTAATCGATAGACTTAACAACAAAAAAAGGTTTTTTTTTATTTATTTAATTTAGTTCGAATATTTTAAATATGCAGTATGTGAGATTAGAATAATTCAAAATAACACCTTAATACAGAAACCTTTAATTCTCTCAATGATTCATTATTTTATTCCCTCTCCAACAAAATGGTTTTGGAAACAGCGGTACTTTTTGGATATTTTTATTCTACTTTTTTATCTTACTAATTTCTACAACTTTATACAGCTTATATCTGCTTTTATAGCTTCCAGAATTAAATGAATTAATTATCTTCATTACTTCATCGAAATAATGTAGGCAGTAAATGTCATGACACAATTTAATTCCCAAGGCCGTGAAGAAGAACCAAACAAATATTTAAACAAAGGGACTTTCATAATCATACAGGTATATTCGTATGATTATTAATCTAAACGAATCTTGCATACAAACATCAATCTTCATCAAAGTCAATTAAGATGTCAGTTGATGAAATAATATGTATAATTAATACGAAACAAAGATTCAATTATCATACATTCCAAAAATTATGACAAATGTCGTCATCATTGCACTATTAGGTTAAAACGCAGCCTCTTCATCCAGTTTTTGGTTATATATATATATATATATATATATATATATATATATACTCTCTTTACTTTACTTACTCATAATAATTTGGTTCAGAAATGATTAGGCATCTCTTAAGTAAGAGAATCATAATCAGGTCCTAATCAATGAATATCTTTTTCATTTATAAACGTGTATTAATTACCCTTTGTTTACCTAAGAGGAGCACAGATAAACGAAATTCGAACAATTAACGTAGATTGTACCCAAAATATTCGACTAAAGAGGAGTTTATGGGTTAGATTTTCACTAATCAATTGCTGAGCGGTTTCTTTAAATTTAAGAAACGATTATAAGTAAGGCCCATAAAGTATACGAAATAGAACTGGGCACCACCTGTTGATTAAGATCTAACTTGTATTTAATTATATTATCTATACAGATAAATAAGATTGAAGTGTCTGTTTGTAATGTAAAAATAACAGATTTTTTTACTAAATGTATATGAAAGTATATACGGTACTTATATCGGAGAAACATTTTTATTTTTTATGTCTGTCTGGATGTTCCGGCTAATCTCAATAGCTGGACCGATTTTGACGGGACTTTCACTGGCAGATTAGCTTATGTTATAAGGAGTAACATAGGCTAATTTTTTTAAGATTCCACGAAAAAAATCTACGCTGACGAAGTCGCAGGCACAGCTGGTGTACAATACAACGTAAGGTTGTTGTTAACAAATTCGTGTCTCAATTTAAACATTTGGGTTTGAATATACCAATATTCGGAAGCATACACCGAGTATTTATTCCGATGTAGTATGCATATTTTAAAATTACTACATTTGACTGAGACTTGTTCATTGGGATAACAGATGTGTGAGACCAACCAGTCAGCCTTAGTGTGCCAGGAGTGAGACGTTTAAAGGCTGATACTTTTTTTATAAGACTTAATTTAGAAAGGAGAATACTGGGTCTGCACTAAATAGTACAAAAATGCAGCTTTTAATGACAGATAAATTTAACGAGAATTGCGATCATTAGAAGACAGATATAGCAAACTTTAATTTGATAATTAATTAATGGACACGGAATATTTTTAAAGATACGTATAAGTAAGTATAACAGTTGTCATTTAAGGAAAATAGAACACCCATATGGTTGGTTATCAATGATACCGCGATTGTGATAAGGCCCAGTATATAAAAGGCATTAGCGCTGAACCAATTGAATAAAAAGGTAGGGATTGATATAATAATTAGCGTAACAATATGTCATTCCCATACATTAGGGCTAATGTCATTTGTCTACAGAGACTGAACGTCAACTAAGCATCATCTCTGGTACATTTATTCCGCGTACAAAAATGATTTGGAGGGAACTTCCGCCACGGTTTTCCGTTTGCGCTATGAATTCTTTAAGAAGGGCGTTATAACATTTCTAAGAGGACACTCCTGGAGTTGCTTACGTCCATAAGCGACGGTAACCGCTTTCCATTAAGTGGGCTGTCTACCTGTTTGCCTGCTTCAGGCAATAAAAAACATCATTTAATTTTTATACTTGTGAATCATACAATATATACATATCTATATTATTCTTTACCCCATATAACATCCCTAGTGATAAAAATAAATATCTAACAAAATCCATATTTCAGAAGAAAGCGACGTGTTTATCTTTATCATTTATCTTTAAAGCGATAGTGATAATTTTTTTCAATTCTTAGCAAATAAAAAACATAAGTATTAGTTAGAGCACGTACCACTTAGTGTTTCTGACCAATTAACTAGAATGTGCCGTTTACTCACTTAACTGGTAGTTAAAAACTCTTCTCTAGATATATTTAATCCCAACCTCAACAATTTCAAGCGAATTATTAACTCGATTAACGTTTCTGGCACTTGCTCCTCAGGAGTCCTTATTTTTATAATTAATTTAATTTCTAAATTCTAATTCCTAAAATTGATATTGCATTTTCAAGGCACACCTTTATTATCAAATTATAATGATAATATATACTAGAATAACAATCTAGTTCCATAAGTTTATAATTTAGTCATAATGTATTATTGTATTTATTGTAATCTGCTTTGTAAATTAAATAAATAAACAATTGTTCGCATTGTTTACAAGTACCTCGTATTTGAAAACAGGTGTAGGAAAAACATCGTGATGATCTATCCGTGCAAGACCAAAGAAATAATACAATTTCTTGTTTATATTCGACGGTAACCGCTTTCCAACAGATGGGCTGTCTGCCGAGCTTAAGCAATAAATAAAAAATATGAAACCTGCTTATCGAGACCACCAGAAATAAGCTTTGGACAACTGTAGCGAGCCTATGTCTACCAGGCACTATTTTGGCTAGAAGAACTTCCTCTTTACGGTGAAGAAGAATTCCGTCCGTTCCGTCCTCCACGATATTGAGTCACCAAGAACATCAGGCGATGGTAACCGCTTTCAATCAAGTGGGCTATCTGCCTGTCTACAAAACTCAGGCAATAACCTGTAGTTTTATTTTAGCATTGTTTACTATCAAAACTGTAAAAATAAGCGAAATCGCGCTCCGTTCCGTTCCGCTGGTGCTTCGGGGGAAAACCGCTTGTAGTTCATTTAGTGCATTAATATATTTGTGATTATAGTTATTAATAACAAGGAATTTAAATTTTATACGTCGCTTTTAGACGGAAACGGAACACTTATTATACTAAGCAAGAGGATTATGTAATGTTATTCAATCGATGAAGCTTAGTAAGACAACGATTACTAATCTTATTAATATAATAACTGGAATATAACACCAATAATGGTTTGAAATTCATTATCTAATCTTTTAAGACTACGCCAAGTAAATCTAACGAACACAATGATAGTAAAAAGTTGCAGTTGCAGTTCTTAGATACCTGTTAATTAATCATAATATTTAAGAGATGAGCTCTTGTCGATAGATTCTCCTACAATTTATTAATAATTTTTTTATTGCATGACGTCATCAGACAGCAGGCGGCCCACCTGATGGAAGGTGGTTACCATCACCTTTGGACATTTGTAACACAAAAGGTGCTACCGATGTGCTGCTGCTCTCCAAAGGGAGATTGGAAACTGGCCACTAATGCCGGAACACAAGTCAAGGTTGTTATGGCGGCATACAACCTAGACCAGGGGTGTTAGTCATCCAGATGAGCAAATACAGTACCATCTGGCTGTGGGTTGTTTTGTCGCCCTCACGATAGGCCTCCCGGCCTCAAGAAATAGTATTCTTTCTCCGTTCCAGTACTGATAAATAAATGATTCTGCGCTAGCCGTTAAAATTTAGTACGATGCTCGCATCGTACTAAATTTTAGAGATATATTTTCATTTATTTGCACAATAACTGCTCTCCCTTGCTCTACCCATCTTTAATTTATTTATTTATATAATTGGCGCTCTTCTTGTACAATTTCTTCAATCCCCTTTTATGAATCTTCTTCTCGTTTCAACTTATTCTTTCCATGCGTCTCCTACACCATATTTCTGATGCCTTTAGCTAAAAATCGTATAAAATTCTTTAAAGCAGTTTTTAAATATAATGAAGAAATTAATTTACATTACCTATTACCACTATCACATAATCGAAATGTCTTCCTATTTTCTAATTAAATGCAAGCATTATGAGGTTCTTGTAGTATAACTAAGCATTAATGACAAAGTTGCATATTATATAAAGTGTTATAACCCTCATTTTATTATAATACATGAATGCGTCATCAGTCTGCGGCTTGTCAGCCTGTGTTCATATCGCTTCTTTATTAAATAATGTGTTATATTTAAAATTTACAAAAGAGTGTTTTCTAACCTTAAAATTGAAATGCATAACTTTTCTGTCAATCTATAATTTACTTTAAAACAATACCACGTTATTCGTTTCGATAAAATTATTTCTTGGTAGTTAAAGATTTTTTCTTATAAAATGTCAACATTCAAAATAACACGTTATTGTAGCAAAGAGGCGATATGTATAAATTTCGATCGGATCGGTAGAGCACGAGGTAAGTACAAAAATATATCCGGCCAAATGCAAAGCTTTAAAATATGCAATCATACAATGTTACAGCGTTCAAAACTGGCCGCTATCGCAGATTCGTGTTCCGACTATGACAAATATCAGAGTAAAGGGCAACTTTATACTGCCTTACACTTACCAGTATATGCAGGAATTATATTCAGCAAGAATAAAACAATGTTTTAAATATAGATACACTAGCGTATACCCCGCGGCTGCCGCGGGTCAACCTTTATTTAGTGCGTGCTTCTTGTTTAAAGAGAAGGCATTAATACAGGTTACATTGTACTAAATTTTTATGTTAGTGCTGTTTTTCCTCGGAAGACTCACTTCATGTTATATTGCAAACTATTCCATCTCTCGACATTAAAATTTTTATGTCCATTTTCGATATTAAAACTACATTTAAATAAAATTACAGCAAAACGAAACCAGTATACACTTAAGAAATAATTGGTCCCATATAAACTTACATCCTATGTTTCAACCCGTTCTAATTTTATTTACCTATCCCTCGTCTATCTATCTTACAGACTACAATAAAATGACATGTTTAGAGCGGAAATTACAGTAGTAGGCACAATACCCCATTTTAAATGATTACCTCATATAAATTTTTTTACTAAACATTCACATGTTAATCAAAAATTTGACTACGCCAGGAAAGCAACTTCTACAAATAACAAATAATTAGAAACTTATTATACAGTTTACACAAGTTTTTTGATCAAAGTAATGATAATTACAAACAATTAGTCTAATTCAACTATTTCATGATAATTATTTTAATTATAACGTTAAACCATTATTCTGTAATGAATAACAATCATATGTTTAACATTTTAATTTACATTCAAGTGTCTCGCATTTTTGTTACTTTCGAGAATGTTGATGCGTTTGTCCTTCACGAGTCAAGGGTAAACAAGTACATGCACATATGAACACAGTTGGATATGGCTACACAAGTAAATATTTAGTCGTTGGGAACTTTTATTCCTCGACAAAAGAAAGTGGTGCCAATAGGCTAGCACGCTAAGGTCGCAGCTCAGCGCTACCTCAACTAGTATTCCGCAATTCTAACTCAATTTGGAATAAATAGTTGCATACTCAATATCGGAACAAACAGTGGCATAGCGAGGGACTCACAGCGACAGCAGTACTCAATGGATGTACTGCTGTCGCTGTGAGTCCCTCGCTATGCCACTCTTTGTTCCGATATATTAAAATGTTTATAAATCATGAAATAATAATTAAATTTAAAAATAATAAAATTACATAGATAGATTTCTATCTATGTAATATCTAATCTAATTTTTAATCTTATCTTAATATATATAAATTACGTGTCAGGTTGTTTATCTGCGATGGACTCCTAAACTAGTTAACCGATTTTAATCAAATTTGCACACCCTGTGCAGTTTGATCCAACTTGAAAGATAGCATAGCTTACATCTTATCGGACCCTGTAGATTGCGCTGCAATCGAGTTCTAAATTTTATTTCTTCAGGGCAGAACAACGTCTGCCGGGACAGCTAGTCTTTATATATAAAATTCTTCTATTAATGCGTATGGTACTGAGCTTCTCCTAAACGGTTGAACAAATTTTGATGACACTTCTTGTGTGTGTTCAGGTCCTGAGACAGTTTAGATTTACAATTGGATCTGATAGATTGTGCTGCAATCGGGTTTCTAAATTTTGTTTAAGGGCAGAACGTCTGTCGGGCACGCGAGTTAATTTATATATTTTAATCTCAAAGCATGTGCTAGCGCATATAGTGTCAGCTAATCTATATGTATTGGGTATATTACTTAAGTTTCACTTTTCACGCATAAGATTTAATTTCATTCAGTTATCTGATTTCTACGGTATTTATTCAATTTATTATTTCAACCAAATTTTTGAGTTGGTGTATCGTAATAGCCATGCGCCCAATCGTAACACATAAATTAAATCAGATAAAAGATTTATTAACTGTTAACCGAATTACAGAAACTGGGACAAGTAAAAGTTATAAAAAGACACCATAAGTTAACAAGATCTTGCCAAAGAGATGTGATATTTGTCAGATCACAAAAAAGGATAATGTACATTAGTCATCTCGAATGTAAAATGTTTATTTTCGGGAAATAAGTTCCAAAATATAAACATGCCTAAAGTTAGCGAAAGTTATTCTATGACGAAGATATCGAGAGTTTCATAGCAAATGGGCGTACAGGCAAAAGTGCCGTTTTACACAAGGGACAAAATGTTGAATAAAACAAAACTAGTTGATTGTATAAAGTTGAAATTTGGATTACTCTTCTATTTAGGTACACTTGCATACTGGTAAGACTTTCTAAATTATAACATGCATAGATTTTAGTCAACAACAAGATAATGCCATTTTTGCATATACGCCCATTTTTTATGAAGCCCTCGAAATATACAGGTTCATTGTTAATCATTAAAAAATATTCTAAATACACAGAATTTAGGGTATCCTCGTTACCGACCGAAAAATCATTACCGAAAAATCTTCAAGGATATTGACGTTGCTACATGTCTTAAGACAACTCTTTTCGTACAGATAAAAAAAATGTGTGTGTGTGTGTGTGTGTACTTATTTATGTACACGCGTTAGAAGTTATACTTCTTTGGCGTATCAAGATAAAAATCGTTTCAAAAATTTTATCTTTTGCCTTGTTCTACATTTGTAGAAAAAACGACACTTACAATAGAAAAACTAAAATGTTGACTATAGCTAACTTCAAGGTGTCGTTTGACTGCAGCTAACTTCAGGGTGTCGGTTTTTTGTGACAGTGTGCGCGCGCATCGTTAAAGCATAACTTCAAAACAAAAATGTTGAATAGCTAACTTCAGGGTATCGGTTGACTGTAGCTAACATCATGGTGTAGGTTTTTCGTGTGACGGTGTGCGCGCGCAGCGTAAAAATTTACTCTCTACATTTTACCCTAACGCGCCTAAAGAAGTACAACTTCAAAAAAATTGGACAAAGTGTTAAATAACAATTAGTTAGTGTTCAAACACCTTTAAAAATACGTTTTTCGAACTACGTTTTTAGTAAAAAAATGAATATGCATCTCTCACATAAATTAAAAAATTTCTATGTTCGTATTCTTCGAGTTAAGCAACTATACAAGGAAGTATAATAATTAGAACTAGAATTTTAAATAAGAATTAACAAAAGAAAGCCAATGACAGGTTTTCGCAAATAATAATATTCATATCAAGTTAAGATAAAAACTAACTAGATTTTTCTATTATATTAACATAACTATACATGCATTAATTTCTTACACGTGGATGTGGAAAGTTATTACCTAAAACAATATATATTAATTAAATTCATTCAATGGATGAATGACATAATAAATTACATTGGTTGGATCAGATTTTTTGTTGTGGGTTCTATATATATAACAAATTAATAATGCACTATTGTGAACTGGTATTTCAATGAGTTAAAATGTTACAGATCATGATCACATAACAACGTTCTTCATTTTGTCAAAACTATTATAATACTAGGTTTAGTTTTAAAATATACTAGCTGTTATTGGTGACTTTTTTCGAGTTTATTTTTTATATTGTAGATAAAAAGCGCATTTAAAGTACAATTCATAATTTTTATCGTCTACTTTATCCCCTTCTAGAATATACTGTAAGACAAGATAATTTTCATGACTTCGGGAGTCAATATCTCGCCATATATTGATTGAATTTATTAAAAAACTTACTGAGAAAGATCGTTATATTTTTACTATCTCACGACACTCCACACGGACATGTGTAAAAAAGAATGATGAATATATATATATATATATATATTCATCTAATACAATGATGTGTATGTATACAATGATTTTGTTTGGGAGAAACACAAAGTGTATTATGTGCCAAATAAATGGATGGAAATTTTGATTTTTTTCCTTTTTCACGATTTTATTATACAACTTTGTAGCGCTATATACACTACACTTTCTTGTAATAGTAATATATCAGTCATGAAGACCTCGAGATTTCTATGAAGAACGGCTGTAAGATACATAAATGATGGACAGCCGAACACAGCGATTACATAAAGTTCAACATCTAAAGTCATAATATATTTATTGAAAAAAATGCATAATTTATTATTAAACTATTATAATTGGCTTATTTATATGTATTTCGCAATACTATTTTATTATTATTACCTAGTATTAAAATTCATTCATATCCGTGTCACGATCATTTCTTAGTTGTATATTATTATTGTCCACGGTGTTACATAATTGTATTGCAAAGCATACGATCACCATGAATAAAAGCATTCAAGCGAGACAAAGAAAGTTTTCTTGGAGGAAGTAGATCATTTCACAGTACACAATCTGTGTAAAATAGAATCGATCAGACAATTACCATTAGCTATACAAGCATCTTATTTAAAGGTTCCTTTATCTTTAATATTGCTGACCATTTAAATATGACTTGTAAATTCAAATGCAATTTATTTTATTCAAAATCAGTTCCACTGGAGAACACTTTTTGGAGGTCAATACATATAACTTAAAAATTACGTTTTACTTCCTAGTATGTATGGAGCGTATGTCAAATGTTACATGATTTATTCCTGATAGATAAGTTTTGTTATACATGTATATTTATTAAAGTCAGAGACAAATTAAAATTAAAATTGAAGAATCACCAATTAACGGAGATGTAAAGTTAAAATGGGATTATTAAAATCCACAAAAATACAAATTATTTCTTAAACTTAGAAAAAAATATTAAGTATTACCCTCTTTAACTTTTATAATGCATCTTCCCTTTACTTTTCTGATAATTCTCATCGTGTATTTATGGCAGAATGAATCTTTTCTTCAGCGGCATTTGAGATCTGTAGAAGTTTCCTATTTATAGGAACGATTACCGTCTGTCTGTCAAGTTTTAAGTAAGATCTGGTTTCTATGTAAGCAGCATATAGTATCTTATTATTTATGGCATTAGTGTCATGGTCAGGTTCCAGTCTCTCCTTAAAGAGCGGCAACACATTAGTAACCCCTTTGTGGAGTCTCTTCCGCCGCTTCTTCTCCTTCAGTTAAGATCGGCTTCGCTGACGGAATCGTTAACGAATCCCCATAGTATAAACACTTCAGCCTGTTGGCTTAGCTCGTTCAGCCTCTTACCGCTTAATCCTAGAGTCTATCCTCCGAAATGGTCGAGCCTCACAGGAGGTACCTCCTCAACCTCGGTGCTTCCGGGCTGAACACCTCCGCTCCCACGGAGTCGTGAAGCCCTCAAAGTCCGGTATCGCTGAAACAACCATTTGCGGCTATTCAGCTGGATCCTGCTAAAGAACCCCTTTGTTACAAATTTCCACAGGCGATGGTAACCGCTTATCACTCCGTGGACCGTCTGCCTGTCTGCTGAACTCGTGCAATAAAAATAAAACAAAAAGATCTGTAGTATCGACTCTTATACATAAATCAACCAAAAGGACTTTGTTGAAGTTATAACTGATACCATATAAAAGATCTTGTTAAGCGGGAGCTTACCACTGTCGTGCGGCAACTGAGGCGTGAAACGTTCATTACTTTACCTTAAGTAACATTAATTGCTATCCGACTTAATAAAGAAAAGATTGTGTTGCCAATTGCAGCCGATTAGTCTGGCGCTCCTTGTTAGCTCCACTGCTGAGGCAATGGTGTTGCGAAAAATATTAGTGATAATGTTAGAAAAATAACTGGTTTTGGATAAGAAATTAGATTCCATAAAGTTAATGATATCAGTATTCATCCCTTAAGCTACTATTGCACTTAAGCAATCAATATATTTGGTGAATTTTGCAGAATTGTTTGAAGAATATTATTAATAATAATTAAAATTAATATTAACAGTATATTATTAATAAAAGTTTGTAAACTAGTTTTGTAATAATAGTAAGTAAATAATTGAAGTAATATTTTAATCATAAAATATCATCATCATCATAAAAATACCGTGTCTGTACATTAAAGCTATTAAAATAACAACTGGAATAGATTACATAAACGAAGGAGAACACGATGCATGTCTTGTCTCTTTATTTGGGATTCACGTAAAAACTACTGGGCCGATTTCTTCTGGTCAAATTCTTAGACTCTTCTCAGACTTAAAATCTGCGCTACTTTTTATCCCTGAAATCTCGCGGAAATTTTTCAAGGAAATGAATGAATGAAATGAGGAAAGTTTTAAACTGGCCAAATTTGAAAAATCGAATTATAATGTGATTTTTTATTGGTCGATAACAAATTTAATGTAATAAAACGTGTATTGTTTACACCGGGAATCCCACGGGAATTTTCCCGGGAGCAGTTTCTAGTTGTTCGGGTGCATCAAAATTAGCTTTTTCCGACACAGTTTTTACTAAAACGAAGTCTTCTGTACTTTATCCATTATTTCAATTATCGTTACACAATTTCATCATTACGATATTATGAGTATATGAAAATCGTTGCCGCTTCATTAATTTCCTTTTAATAGCAAACGTTTTAGATTGTTTATAAAATAATTGGATAAAGTATAATAGAAGCTGAATTACCGACCTCCATTTAATTATAGAGGAATAGAATAATTTGTTGTGATTTCTAAGCATTAAATGGATGGAAAGGAAATAGCTGTCTGCCGCAAAATAAATTAAGACTTCGTAAAAAAAACTCAATGTTTAATAGCGTATGTTAGTATTGGCAGGTGTTTTGGTTAAGTGTTTAGTATAACTAGATAGTCACTGTCGTATTTTATGCTAGATTAGTATTCTGACTAATCCTGATGTTACTGATTTTGATATCCATAACAAAATAACTCCGTCCAAAGTCGTAAATTTCGTAATAATTTCAAATAGATGAGATGTTTTAACTGATTTAATTGTGTGTCGCGAAAACTTTACAAAATACTAGGATAAGTAGAGATTTCTCTATTGTACACCAGTGTAAAATTGACAGTCAGATGGTAATCGTTCCTGTAAATAGTAATCTGTTACAGAGCCCAAATGTCGCTCAAGAAAAGATTCATACTGCTATAAATACACGATGAGAATCATCAAAAAAGTTAAGAGATAAAATATAAGCATATCAGCAGGCAAACACAAACGTTGTTTATCGCCGAGCAAAGCATACGCTTGTTTTATGGGTAATATACAACGGACCACTCTTGGGGCGTCCCCAGATAGTCAAACCACAGTAAATAATGGAAAGTTCGCCTCCTAAAATTATCATGCTGGGAATCGAACCCGGAGCCTCTGCGTTCCATCGAGTTCGGCCGATGAGGACTTAGCCCGCCGTCAATAAATATATTTAATCTAAAACGTTACCTAATTTTGCACAAATTCCTTTCGGTAAAATGGTATGCGATCTGTTTCAGACAATCCCAAAGATAAATACATATTAACTGTAAATAATAATTTCAAAAATGTGATTTTAAAATTATTTGAAATGTAATTGGTGTGGTAAAATAATGTTCTAAATACAACTTCAAGTTGCAAAATGCGTATCCGGATACCATATCCGCCAATACAGCAGCATCTAGCTATGGTGAGAATAACAGTCATTAAGAAGCTATTGATTGATCGAAAAACATTGAAATCGTTTATTGTTAGACATCAAAAATAAATAATTATAACCGACGTTATGACAAATAAAAAAAACTTTACATATCCACACAAGTTGATTCAAAAATAATTATATTGCGTAGACAAAGAAATGAAGTCATTGACTTGATTTAAACAGAGTAAACATAACTTTTATATCGTAATAGTTGCTTCCCACGCCGCGGCATGGAAAAGAAAACGAAAAAGATATATTAGGAACACAATAACGTATAGTCAATTACCATGTGTAATCATTTCATCACCTTTAATAAAATTGGCTTGTAAAGTGTGACCTTAGACGTTCGTGGCCTTCGAAGTATACGAATTATGGACGCTTTGTTATTTCTGTATGATATGTTTCGTGTGAGACTTCGTAACAAAAGATATTGTGCTGTGCTACCTCTACTTGAATGATTGACGTCAATCAGCTGTGCATTCATCACATAATTAGTGTTAATTTTATTATTATTGCTACTGCATTTCTGATACATTATATGCTTTTATTTCCGTCTACTTCTGTTTTTCAACAGCTTTACAAACTAACGTTCCAGATAACTTGTTCAGCGTGATGAAACTATCTAATACGGTTCATGAAAAACTAACTTACTACTTACTTTAACACTCCATAATGAGTCATTGGGGATCATATTAATTCATTAAATTTATCATTTAATAGCATGCTCTTGTCGGTGGAGCCTTTTCCAATCTTCTCTAGTATAGGCACGACACCCACTTTTTCTTTTTTTCTTTTATAGTTATAATAAAATTATCTTAGCTTAAAATTGTCCCTTATTGTTGACTATTCAATGCAACAATAGCTGTAGCATTTATAAGTACTTCATCGTCAGCACAAGTTATCTTTAACGGATATCAACTGGTTAACTAAGATGCCCAAATCTTATATAAAAGTCATAAATATACCTAAATAAGCATCTAAAACATCTATACCTAATATACATTCACGTGACTCAATATCTTCATAATCTATTATTGCGTTTTTAAAATTACGGTTTCAAACAGTACCATTGTTTTATTCTACATCTCTGTATAATGTCTTCACCTCTTTCCGTTGAGAGGACAGAGGTTCCACGGTCGCCTGTTATTGCCCGCTGACAATGTTATGATTATGACAGAACTTCCGTTGTTGCCTAGATCAGCGATGCGTATACGCAGATAGACCAACGTTTAAAAATTCATTTGAAGATGTATTTCCTAATAGTACTTAACTTTTGCTCTTTCACAATTATATCTATGTTACAAACTAGTAGTAAATATTTCGGCCTCCCCGAAACCGAAGTTGCGTTGTTAATTTTCGAATGTACAAGGTTATTGAAGATCCTTTTTTTATTTTATATACATACTAGCTGTCCCGGCAGACGTCGTCCTGCCCGGTAAGAAATAGGGGTTGATCGTAGAGGTTTGAAAATTTAGGGTTGTATTTATTGTTTAATTCTGTATCTTAAAGAAATAAAAGTAAAAAAATTATCAAAATATTAAAAAAAAATCGGGGTGGACTACCCTTAACATTTAGGGGGATAAAAAATAGATGTTGTCCGATTCTCAGACCTACCCAATATGCACATAACATTTCATGAGAATCGGTCAAGCCGTTTCGGAGGAGTATGGTAACTAACACTGTGACACGAGAATTTTATATATAAGATATAGATTACACATCTGTATTAAGAAGTCCTATACTTCTAACTTTGATACGCATATCGTACTCACATACGGAAAATACCATGAATAAATCTTTGGTTCAATAAATTGCAATGTTTATCCAATCAAAAAGTTTATCACAAAACATACTTTAAATGATACTGTTAGAAGCAAGTTTAATTCCAATTATCAGCATTAGAACATATCCTGATGGACAAATCTACTCAGTTATGAATCATGCAAAATTGTATTGCTATTTACCGTATTCTGTTGTTAAGTCGACGATATGCGACTTACGTAATGTCAAAAAACCCGTATTAATTAAATCAATATTCTCACATAACTCTAAACCTTTTTGTTCACAAGACATTGAGTTATTTTAATTTTATGCTTAGAGCATGTTTATAGTCTAGGTTTCTGGACTAACGGCATTAATTTAGTGTTTATGTTGATCGGTTAAAAATGTATGGAGTCCAAAAGATATTATTGTTACTAAAAGCCTGTACTTAGGGCAACGCATACATGCCTTTGTCATATACCGCGGAAATGCGCCAGCGTTTTAGGCACGTTACCAACCGACAACGAATTGAGACTTATATTTTATTTGTAATTTTTTTATTAGGATATTGTACATAATTTAAACTGTTATGAGAAAATTAAATATGACAAAATAAATCTACTTCAATGTTACCGGAAATTTTAATTAGTCAATCAAATGCAAGTATGATTGTTGATTTTTTCTTTACGGCTTGGGGAACATGGAACAACATTAGACTTATTGTTTGTATATCCCGAAGGTTTGTCGCGTTTTCCTTGATAAAAAAAAATATAATTTCACCAATGTATTATGACAGTTTCTTATTGCTATTAACATTTTGCAAATTCAATATTTTCTATAAATAATGTTTAGTAAAAAATCTAATTATAACATAATGATAGTTTCTAAGCAAAAATTGTGTGTATGCGAGTAAAATGTTAACTGTTTAATGAAACGTGACATTTCAAGATATCTCAAGAACTCCGTTTTTTGGCGTCAGTTAAAAACCTACCCACCTATATTTTGACTCAATCCTTTCCTTTAAATTTCTTTTTGTACACAATTTTAATAATGTAGTTGTTGCAGTAGGTAGTAGTTTGTTGTTCCAATAAAATAAAATAAAATTACTATTTTTATAAATACAACAAACAAAGAAACTTACTTTTACTTTTGTATTATTAGCATGAAATTTGAATGATGAATATCAAAAAGTCACATCGTTTAGGCATTCTTTGACATTTAATATGCATATTAAACAATTATCGTATGCCTACAGCGAAATCAAATAAACGTGAGAAAACCGGCATAAAGATTATTAATTTCAATTTGTAAAACCCAGTCTGCCTAGCGTGCTATAAATATTTTCCTCTATGGTTGCCGTGGTAGCTTAGTGGTTGGTGCACGCGTCACAAACTCAGAGGGCGAGGCTTCGAATCCTGGTCGAAAACTATGCACTGCTTAAACAGTTTTTGGGCCTAATGTATATACATATTGTTACAATGACTACTTGCTAACGGAGTAGGGAAACATCTTGGTAAAACCTGCGCTTCGAGATAATCAATAAATCAAACCCGCCCGAGACAGCTAGTCTTTTATACATAAAAAAATAATGTTTGTCAGTATGTCCGGTATAGAATCGTAAACTATACATTTGATCTTGTGATGATATTTAGCAAAGTTGTTGCGCATGAGTCAGAGAAGGTTTCTGAGTTGGTTCACAATTGGACCCAGTAGGTGGCGCTGTAGTTGGCATATCGGTTTAAGCTTTCATGGGCAGGACGACGTCTGCCGGGACAGCTAGATGATAATAATTTTACAGATCTCAAATGAATATAACGTAGATTGGGAGATAAGCACTAAAGATTAACTCCCTATCAGAATATCTTTCAGTACAGTATATATAGTCGGTGGCAATCTAGGAATGAAATGTAGTAAATTCTTGAAAATGTCCTATATTTCATTAATTTTATTGGTCTTGTGGGTGTCGCTTTTGGAAAATAAACATATTCTTTGCAGTTGTCATTGCTTATTCACTTTATGAGTTGAAAAAAGTTAAAATTACTCGACCAGTCGTCTACAGCAAAGAGACACATGCAGATTATTTTGTGGAAACTAATTAGGTATTTATTTCTTTATAAATAAAGGTTACAAACCCCGTAATTCATATTCCCACAGTAATAAATATTATGATAATTCCAACAATGTAGTGTCATTGAGTCATAACAAGATTTTTATTCTCGCCTTAAGGAGATACGTTTTATTAAATTGAAATATTTCGATCGAATTCCGGTTCAGTAGTACAGTTACTGGACCGAAACATGATTTGTAATAGTTTTTAAATTTAAGTAAGCTGTTTTCCCAAGCGTTATTGTATGGTACTAATGCATGAATACAGGAAAATCGTAATTAAAATTATATTGCGGAAATTATATTTAGTTTAACATGAAGCTTAATATGTTTATTTTATTGCACAATATTTAAATGTGAACTTATTATAAGCTGTTTCAAATTAGATTAGATTCCCATTGAATGGACTATACATAAAATTTGAGGGTAGATAAATAAATATATCAGGCGTTAATGCTTGACATCTGTGTTTTTCTATTATCAAAAAAAAATAGCTAAAACCTTAAAATAATTGTAATTCCTGTATATTTTAAATAAAAAAGGGTGCGTCCCAGGACGCCCAAAAGAAGTGATAGAATGGGAAGCCAGACAGACTGGCACCGTAATGCGTTATGTAACGAAGCGGTTTACCCTCCCATAAGAAGTTATCTGTTCTTTATAACTTTTTTAAGACATTAGATATTTGAAAGTCTCTAATCTCTCTTAAAAGTTTTATAGTGAATTCCAAGGTTAAAGGGTAACGCTGAAATGGCTGTCGATCAGCGAAAAACGCATCGAAATCGGCCAAGTAGTTTATACTACACCAAACAAACAGACAAGTATAAAAAATTGCATGGTGTTCTCCGTCCATGTTGATACAGTATATTCTAGGTGTTATTTTTAATAGCTTTAATATACAGACATGTTTAGAATTTTATAAAATCATAGATTAAACATAGTTATTTAATTTACATTACCTGTTTAGCTAAACCAAGACAAAATCAATAAATTTTCTAATCATAACTGAACAGACACGAGCTGTTCTTACATTTCTTACGTTGTACATTTTCAAACAATAATAATTTATATCGACAACTGACACATTGTACGATCGACTTATCACGATTGTATTAAAT
Organism: Dendrolimus punctatus; assembly: GCA_012273795.1. NCBI lineage: Eukaryota > Metazoa > Arthropoda > Insecta > Lepidoptera > Lasiocampidae > Dendrolimus > Dendrolimus punctatus. The sequence goes on from CM022537.1 coordinate 5,366,399, forward strand.
GTTTAGTTCGGGGCGTGTCATTACGAATAATAAAATACTATATTAAAACGGTTCAGCACTTTGCAGCCTGATGCCGATCGAGGATGGTGATTGCGAACTTTATCGGCCAATGGTGTTACTTACATTTACCTAATAACATAGTTATATAGTATATTCTATGGGGCAATCCATAAGTACATCAACACTTTAAGGGGACGAGGGGGTCGACGAAGTGTGACATTGTGTGACAACGGGTGGTGATCACACTTTACAGGATAATAAATTTCATGACATCACATTTCAAAATCTAATATATTGTGGCGAGCTATGCAGGAACGATCCAGTTGGTTTAAGGAGATTCAGAAAAATGTAGAAGATTCCAGAAAAAAGACCAGACAAGGACAGATATGTTTTAGAAAGGGATAGATGATGAACAAAAGAATAACGGAATGAAGATCTAAATTCTAGAATAGAAGGTTCAGGAAGGAAAAGATAGACATAGATGTTTAGTAGAGGAAAGACAGTAAATAAAAGAATAAGGAAAAGAAGATGAAATTATGGGTTCCACGAGATTCTTCCGCCTACATAAGCAGCGTAAAGCGCCTACGGAGTAGTTCAGATGAAGAAAGCAAAACGGCAACTGCGATACTAGGAAGTTTGCAAGAAGAATTAAGTAGAAGACAGTAACGAGTTTAAGGATTTGAAGCGCAGTGCAGGCGTGTGCGGTTCGAAACCTTAGGTTTGCTCTCGCATCTCCGAAAAAGTACTATTGAGTTAGGGTGGGTCTCTTTTATGCTAGGTCCATCGTTTTCATAGTCTAACTAATGCGCAAGACCCTGACAGGCGCGGAGCACCTTCGCTTGTATCAAGACAAACTCTTAATCTAACCACTCATTAGCAACTAACCCTGAACATGCAACTAATTACATATAAAAATATATTTTAATAATATAGGTTTCTGCAAGAAACAACGTTTAACATAATAATTGACACTAAAAAGTAGTGCAAAACAAGACAAGGGTGACCATGAGGTACGAAAGCGTGAGTAATGGGCACGATGTCAAGGTAGCACAACCGATACACAATTGACATAACAGACCCGTAGTTTAAGAGAAAATTACAAGAATTTCCTCTGTAAGTTTATAATGTATCCGGATTCCCTAAAATTACTCCTTTTTCCCGGATCTTCAAAATCTGCAGCCTTGACTTATTTCTGATACTTTAAACACTTTTTGTGAACAAAAATGCAATTAATTATTTTAAATGACTGTGTGCAAGTCTACTTTTGCTGAAAAAGTGGACACAACTATAATAAAAAGTTCTGTTATTTATATTGACAGTTTTTATAGATTGTTTAAAGGTCGTGATTAAACCTCAGGGTTATTTGTTTGACTGTGTAACATTTAAATGATACTATCACCCAGTTCTTGATTAAAAGTCACTTACAAATATGTAATTCAAATTAACACTAACTCACAAAACAATACTTCACCTGTACTAGTAGAACCTTCATTGAATTATTTTTATTGCATATGTTCAGCAGACAGGCAGACGGCCCACCTCATGGTAAGCGACTACCATCACCTATGGATAATTGCTACACTAAAGGCGTTACAAACTACTTACTTGATAAAATGTGTTTATACAGTTTCTCTGACATACATCCATATTATTATGTAAATGTGAAAATGTAATATAATAATAGTGATGATCAAATTGATCATGTACTAGCAGAAGGTGATGTCAGGAGCCTTAAGAACAGACGAGCGTGCATGACAAGAGCTATGAATGTCAAAGAAGCAAGTGAGGTGTGTAAGAATAAGCCTAAATGGCGCTCTGTTGTTCGTGCCTACCCCGCAAGGGACCTGGCGTGAAGTTATGTATGTATGTATATAATAAGTTTTATATGTTCGTATGTTTATTTACTGTTTCCTTAATGGCCTTGGTAATGAGCCGAATGTCATGCTGGTTAGTTAGTTATTTGTAAAATTTTCGATATCCAGGATGAATGAGGATATTTATATGACGAAAGATTTTTTAGATGACCGCACCGAATATATAATATCGGTATAATGCAATCATCACCAAGCTTTTTCCGTAACCATTCATATAAATCACTTTGTTAAATATAAACTACATTTTAAAAAAAGAAGAATAATTATTATTATGAAGTAAAGATTTATTACTCCGCCTCTTCTCCTTTAACAGTAACTACAACTGTTTTGGAAGCGGTGTTAGACTCATGATTTTCAATACGTAATCTCTAATATTCCATTTTGAAATAAATACATTCATTCTCATTTTTTCATATACAAAGAGATGCAGAGAATAAAATCAAAATATGACAGAAAAGGGGTCCGAGGTTAAAGTATTCGATTCACCAAGAATGCGTTTACTTTATCCACAATATGAATTATAATAAAACAACAAACTTCAGTATACACAGTCTAATTACCATGGCTTGTACTTGACCAAGTTTCCATGAATATGTAATTTCAAAAAAAAATTAAACGCAAAACGTCGTTAAACAATCTGACCGCATTTTCATTACATTGGATTGAATATCATTTGCGTTATTTTAAAACGTTTGCACAATGGTTTATTTGTTGAACAGACTGCCAGTGCAAAAACGAGACAATAAAATTCTTTAGTATGTGAACAAAACAAATAAAGTAAGGGATACGCAATGAAAATTGCGATCACTGATTACTGCAATAACTGCGTACATTTGCATAACGCATCCAATTTACTTTTGAATGCCTCTTGTATTAACGGCACAACCAGAGATGGTACCTATACTACCTTGTGCTTTACGGAGAGCAGTACAAATACTAAAAGTTTCTCAAATTTTATAATAACTTCCGAAAAGTCGACATTATTTAAAAACCCTTTTCTCTAGATGAGAGTATAATTTGTGTACACCCCCACTGCCAAAGAACAAAAAGTGAGGTAATATGGAACTCATGGCATTCCGGTGTTCCTCCTATCGCCCAAGAATCCATAACCCGTGGACCTCTACTCTAGGCGGTAGATCCGAGTCTTCAACGTAACAGCCGGTGTATTTTCCCTAAGACCATCTCTCGCGGTGTTCCGCGGCGCGCGGATGTCGTCGAACGCCCTCCAGCTCGTCTGTTTTGCCGATTCCACGCATCTTGATGCGTGACTACTGAAGTAATCCTGACCCTGGTAGAGTTGGGTGCAGGACCGGCTTTAGCTATCGTGTAGGGTTTACCTGTATTCTAGGTTCACTGGCGAAACTATAACTGTTAATATTCCATTTTGACCGCTCTAGAGGACACCAGAGTATAAATTGCACATGGGTGCTACATGGCTAGTGCTGTCTCTGGCGGGGTGGTATGTCCCTCACTCACCCTGCCACCGCTTTAGCGGTTACTATAGCCCCTCAGAAGAAGGTTATTGTATGATTCCTATCTCAGTCTGCTCCCAAACGTCTTTAGAACTACCACTGAAAGTAGCTTTACTCTGATATTGGTGATGAGCTTACAACACTCCTAATGAAGATGAATATATTTATTTCAAAATGGAATCTTATAAATTACTTATTGAAAGTCATGAGTCATTAGAGAGTGAGACGAACCTATAGACTGCATCACCGTGTCTAAAAATATTAATAAATTACAGTATATTTATTTTCGTACTGATAGACTTTTATATTTAAAAAACTAAACTACATCATAAAAAAAATCTAACAGCATATTGTAACACCAGTGTATGAATAATAACTAAGAGTAGTTACATCTTTAATTAATGTTACAGAGTTACGTTACTAATCATACATATTTGTAAATACCAAACAGAACTAATAACACATTGTTTCATAATGATAATAAAATAAACAGTTATTATATTCAACTGCTTAGATTTTTTTCCAGTCGAAGTTTGATGTCCTTAATTGTGCGATATGGACGTTTTAATGCGTATATTATTCAAATAACAATAGTCGTTTAAAAATGTATTATAATTTAAATTAATATTAATTATAAAAATAACCTTTCAAATTTTGGAAGGATGACTATATTTGTACGTATCGATAACCATCTTGTCTCATCTTCTTCGCCGCATTTACTTAAATTCCTTTCAAGAACAATGACTCACTTATAAACAGCTGAATTAATTTCAACTGCGAATGATAAACATCCGTGATTATTAGATCACGGGCCTAAGGCGACCGCTTTCACAGATTCATATTATAAATATCGCTAGTAATAAAGTACAACTTTATCTCATGTGTTACACCAACCAGTATATCTAGACACGTGTCAATTTCACTAAGCGATTCTCAAAAAATCGACATCTTTAGGCCCCTGTTGTCTGACCGCGTGCCTATATATCAACTACCTACTTTCCAGTCGATACATTAAAGGAGGCTAAAGGTGGCCATACACCATATTACCTATCGTCCAATTGGAACGACGCTGCAGCCTTAATTCAATCTGCAGTTCGTTCATAGACACACTACACACGATCAATTTAAACTATCCAATCCGCAGTTGAAGCCATGGCGTCACTAGTGACGGATGACGATGTTTTAGCCGTCTTGTGCATTTTACTCGTGGTAAAGAACAAAAAAACATCATAAATACAAAATCTTCACTTAACTGAACTGACGATACACGGTCCAATCAGAATGATCAAATCGGCATAATCAAGCCAAAAGAATTGAATTTCGATTGTTCTTTTAAGTAAAGCTTTCATGCCAATCTACGCCCACACAGTCAGTCCTACTTGATCAACCGGGAACGTGATGCGCATTGAACGGTAGGCAGCATGATCAATGGCTTCGATAATAATATGAAATTTACCACTATAACTTCAATAAATATTCAGCGCACCTTCGACTCTAAATAAAATCTACGTAGATGCACAACTCAATTAAAACAAAAAATAATAGGAATTATGAATGGTGTGCACCAAAAAGAATTCATTCTAAGCCAGAATTAGGGTTGAGGACACAAACGATCGCCTTGTGAAACCCTCTAGTTTTTGTTAATATAAAAAGTTGTTGGCCTCATATTTGTAAAACAGTTTTAAACGGTAATTATTATAATTTTGCTGATTTTTTTTTAAACACCTTGGGACAATTGCACGGAACATTAAACGAGGCAGTTGATTGCATGCAGATGTTTTGTAACATGTTTATAACATGAAATACATATACTTTAAACTCTTTATCCTCTTTGAAATAATGCAGTTAAGACTGGTTAAGCTGGTTCTTTCTCTTAATAATGAAAAATAAATAATAATAACAGACCATAAAGGTCCTGGGTTCTTATCCAAACTCGCTTGGCGTGTAGAATAATATCGGTTATCTTGATGTGAGGGTTTCATCACACTCTTTTCCTGCAATACCAGCACGTGGTAATTGTGACAATTCGCAGATTACGACGCGAGTCCATTAACCACCCACCAAGGCTTTTTCTTTTACTCAGTGAATATTCATTGTCGTATAGTCGTTATATATTTTCTTCACATTGTCGTAAAGTTTTTAGTCGTGTGGAATATTTGTTCAGACTCAACTCTCTCTGAAGATATTTCTTTATTCTTTTAAAGCTGGTCTTGAACTAAATATAAATAGCTACGAAAGTGGCATAAAAAATTGGAATTACTTATTTGGTTGATAAGGCAACTAGACTTATAGTAGAATTATTTTCTCCGTGCAGTTTGGGTCATAAATCAAACTCGGCCTCAGCCCGGCTAGGGTGGTGAGCATGTTGCGCGGGCGCAACGCTATTAACGATAAAAACTCATTCTTATCAAAGAAAGATTATCATTCTGATAAAAATCATTATTATCTTTTTTGCTGTTAATTTTAAACTTAGATATAAGTATTTATATTTATTTTTAATATAACTTGTTACATTCTAAACTTTTGTACTTATAGTTTTTTAATACATAGATACCCAACTAATAATTTATTTTTAATCATTATTTTTCTTATTTTAATAAATACGTTGTTTTATCTATTTTTTTCTTTCATTCATATCACTAACCCACAAAATGACAAAACTAAATATACTATCGATAACGCTTATCGACAACAATAATGAGTATCACTATGCCTGCCCATAAGGCCCGTGAGTGGAAGAGAGAGCGAAATATTCGCTACACCGCTCCGATTATTTATGTCCCAAACTGCACGGAGAAAATAATTCTACTATAGGTCTTAGAGCTTTTGTATTATCGATTTTTCGAGTGTCATTTTCCATATTTCAATCACGACTTGAAACTATTTGGAACGATCCATCGTTGTTCATGTTGTTTTCCTTCATAATTTCTATATAGCAATCGGGGTGTAGGGCATTTTGTTTTTGTACATTTATGAGATGAACAACCTTGTTCTCAGTCTAACTGCAAAAAAGTAAATGTCAATATTATTATACATATAAGATTCACAAGGTGATTGCACCAAAATTAGCAACCTTTTTATGGGCAATGACTATCTTTGTTTATTTTGGACCACAACTCTTTAGGAATCTTTTCACGTATTCGTCGATTGTGATTTTGAATATGTTTAATTGTTAAACTGAAGAATATTCTCCGTATTATATCATTGATGATGTCAGGAGCCTTAAGAACAGACGAGCGTGCATGACAAGAACTATGAATATCAAAGAAGCAAGTGAGGTGTGTAAGAATAAGCCTAAATGGCGCTCTGTTGTTCGTGCCTACCCCGCAAGAGACCTGGCGTGAAGTTATGTATGTATGTATGTATGTATATCATTTTAATGTGAAAATAAGTTGCCTAAATTATTTATTTAATTTATACTTTTAGACTTGGCCCGTATGTTTACTTCATTAGTAAGGAAACTTGATCCGGCGATTAAGTTGATATGCGTGGATTATTTGGTTGTTGGAGAAATGTCAACACGCATACGTTTTCAAGAAGATTTTATTCTTGATGTTACCACTCTAAGCACAATAATTTGCGTGACTTTTCTAGTGCTGCCACTCTATAAATACATATTTCGCACAGCGTTTTAGTGTTGCCATTTGAATAATGATTTAGTGTCAACTCGCGACACCTTGTCGTGGACAACGTGGGATAAAAATTAATAGATTTTTCATTTTTGCAGGTAATGTTTCAACTGTTCGCATACATAAAAAATCTCCTCGACAGATGGTAAGCAAAATTGTCATTTAAGATTATTATAGGCATGAATACTCTCGTCGTTGAATAGTAATATTTCTCATATGAAGTTATATTTAGTTTAGTTATTGCTTGTGAAGTTACAGTCAAAATACTTGCTTCTTGCTTCATCAAGAATTCGCTAATTGCATGAGTTCGTGAGAACCGCCTTTTATGGAGTTCAAAATCAAAGTGCTAATTATGAGAATTCCAAGTTGCAGTTCAGACCAACTTCAGGAAACATCTTAAGAATTCATTTATCATCACTATGAGAAAATGTTTATAATGAAATTTTATTACAAACATTCAATTAAGTAAGGAAAATTGAAGCATCTGATGCAAGTGGTAGATCGCTGCATATATCATTTAGCACAACATATAGCTGCTATAGACATTTGTAAATAAGAGTTGAGTTCATTTTCCAATGTATAAAAAATAACACAATGTCGCATGTATAATATGATACATTTGTAGAAGCATCGGATAAAAACAAATTGAAAAGCGAACCCTAGGGTCCAAAGCGAAAATTTTAGACAAAACTGAATTTAAATTAAGAAATTATTTTTATTTATTTTTTCTGTTAGTCCATCTATTAGCAAGACGAATCAAGTAGACTGCTGAAACTTGACATGACACCTTAAGTATAATGGGTCCAGGACATAGTCAACCTACTTTATGACATTTCAATAATTTATAAGGATATGCAAGGATATTTTTTATAAAGGAAATCGCTGACACATTATTAGACATTAATACTTTGCTTCATAAAATTTACCTAACTCAAATTAAATATCTATATGTAGGCAACAAAATCCTTGAATGACCTGACTTGTGTAGAGTCTCTAAAATAAACTGTTGTATTTATATTTATAATTACTGCAGACGGAACTGTTTGAGAACCTAACTTGAGCAAGTAATCAACTAAACAACCTATTAAAACCAAACTAGAACCGTTCTCAAGAACTAAATTAATAATAATTGTTATTACCAAAACGCAATTGTTATGCTCCGTAGCATGTAAACCAAATCAATCGATTTAGCACCTATTTAGTTCTTACGTGAGGTATTATGTAATAAGATAGTTACGTAAAATCATAACTTTAATAATACGTTAATTTAAAGAACCTAAACATGCGTAACTACACGCTTCATATACCATACATCTTATATATAGCATAATATTAGTTATTACAATGACTTTATAAATTAATACAATGAAATAAAACTTAACTGACTTATAATGCATTCTATCCATAGACCGTCAAGACTGAACCTGGATTGTCATACTGATCCGTTGTGGAAGGTTGTTACCAGCCCTGAAGAAACCCAAAACCTGAGGAGTCGATGAGTCCTTTTGATATTATTTGTAGAGGCTCATAGTCTCATAAAGCCATCGTCAAAGCGTTTCAACAGCGGCACCAACATATAATTGAACTCTGCGATCTATATACTATACAGATTAAGGTGACCAAAAAAATTTTTTTTTTCCAAACAGGCTCAAAAGTTTCTTTTGGGTGTAAAATAATTTCTGTGAAAAGATGAGCCTTTAATATTAATATTGAGATTGTCCTCATCGCATTATTTTAATTCCCATAAGAATAACACAAGAAAATAAAAAAATCTAAAAATGTTATCAGACCTTTTTTGTAGAACGTTCAATTTTCTATAAAAATTGGAACAGCGATTTATCATTCAACCAGTCGTTTGAACGGTACAAAAATCAGAAGAAGCAAAAAAATTTGTCCTGTGTTATTCTTATGGGAATTAAAAAAATGCGATGAGGACTATCTTAATATTAATATTATGGGCCCATCTTTTCACAGAAATTTTTTTACACCCAAAAGAAACTTTAGAGCTTGTTTGGAAAAAAAAATATTTTTTGTTTTTTTGGATCACCTTAATACAGATATATAAAAAAATAAATGTCTGTTTGTAATATCTAAATAAAAATTAGAAAAAATCAGGGGGGATAATTCGGATCAGTAAATTCTGATAATGCAACTTTTAATTTTTTTTATTTGTCTGTCTAGATGTTTCGGCTAATCTCTAAAACGGCTAAGCTGATTTGGACTGGACTTTACTGATATTATAAGAAGTAACGTGGCTACATTCTCTTAGGGTTCCGCGAAAAATAATACCACGCGGACGAAGTGGCGGGCACAGCTAAATAATTCAAAATAAATGCCAAAATTTAACTAAACAATTATTATAGGATTCTCTAGCAGTCTCTCTGAAAGTTTGTTTTAAATAGGCTTTGAAACGGCTCAGTGTTATGCCCCTTCTTCACCTGGGTCAATCTTAGTGACTGTGTCCAAATACGACTTCTTAATAGTATTAAAAATAACGACAGCAAGGATTAGTTACATTAGTGTATATAGTAGATAAGTTATTTGTAAATTTTTGACGTTATTAAAAATGTCGCCTCCCAAATTACGCATTAAATCCCTGGCATTTGGGATCAAAACAGGAAACGTATTTAGTAATACATGATTATACTAACATAACAACCAGTTGAATATAGAATTTTCATAGTATAAATTTAAATTCATTCATACATTTATTAAATGACTGAACTCCTATATTAAATACAATTATTAAATGTCATAATTAGCACAGCTTAAGCTGAATATTTTTGAAATACCTATTTACGGTCTTTAGACTAGAAATTATTAAGACTTCATTATACTAATAATCATTCGTCTTAATGAGTATAATTTAAGATATAATAGTTTAACAGTAATCTAAAGTAACAACTTATTCCCAATAATTACTGGACGACGTGAAACATCTAATTTATGTACAGAATATCTTGATTCTAGATCATTTAATAGATATATCATTACCTTTGAACACCCTTTCTACAAACACTATTTCAAGTCAATGATTTAGGTACTGCTAATTATCCGAATGTATAAGTAAATGTTAGTTTGTTTATTTTGTTGGGTGTTTGTATGTTTCGTCATCGTTATTATTGTGTGAACGTAGGTTTATAGGCACTACAAGTATAAAGATATGTATAAAAATTCTTAAATTAGGAATAGAATAGTTTTGTCCAGGAAAATGCAAAGAATTCTTCTAGAGTTTTCTACCATCTGCCGTGTGTTCTAAAGTCCTATTAAGATGGCCTTCATTCTATATTTACCACCCCGCCATTATCCACGGTTAAGCATGCATCCTCATATGCTTGAGCCGCCACGGTTTGCGTGCCAAAAACCTCCATCAAATTTCTTTCAAAACCTATAAATTTGTTGATATTATTGCTACACCCAAATAAATACAATGTCCGCAGTGATCTTTTCATCTTTTATATAAAGCGCTCATACATTGTATATGATATATCCATTCATAATATATAACACATTATATAATATACTAAGTATTACTGACAATTAAAAGCGTAGAAGACCGTGTAAAGTAGATGACGGAGGAATACAGTTTACAACAGCCAGAATTAATAATTTCTAAGTAGAAAGGAAGAAAAAGCGTATTCATAGCTTTTCTTGTTAATTAAGTTAATGTACTTATATCTTAATATTGTGCACCCCTACATCTGCAGATCTGTACATATAAATAAAATTAGAGTGTTTGCAATATTGAAATAACCACTTTTTACTACATACATATGAATATATTAATATATTTAATAACATTTTTTACATGTTTTTTTGTCTATCTCTTTGTTCCGGCTAATCTCTGAAATGGCTGGACCGATTTTGACGGGACTTTTATTGGCAGGTAGCTGATGTAATAAGCAGTAACTTAGGCTACTTTTATTTTAGAAAATTCTTTTGTTTTGGCATTATGACGATTTTCAATCACCACGCGGGAGAGACCGCGGGCCGCAGCTATTATAAAATATAATTAGATCATCCAGAAGAGTTCGCTTTGAATTCAAACTACTACTATCTGTGTTATTTTGTTTTTGATTTTACGTCACTCGTCAAGTTAATACGCAACCTAGAGAAGTATCTCAAGCTAAATTCCAGCCATCATTATAGATTTGTTCCGAATAAATCGCCTTTAATAAGTTTGCATGCGTATAACAACACAATGCCAAGGTGAATAGTACATAGGTAATCATTTTATAATAAATACCTATTACTTAATCGTGGGAAGGTCTTGGCTTACATTCTAGTTTAGGACAATCTGGTGCTTGCTTTTGTTTTGTTCATTCTGTGTCCAAACATGTATGTATTTCGCATTGTACGATTGTCCATTTATTTGTCTTTACTTATATTTAAGGCTAGGTACTGCTTCGTAGCTATAAGACTGGTATTTTACTAAAACGGATAAATCGAAACTTTTTAAATGCAAAAATCTGCCCAAATAAGAAAGTATATATTTTTCGAATATACGAAGCGTACGAAAAGCGAAGAGAGAGAAAAGAGAACAGCGTTAATCTCGGGTGAAAGGCCTATTTAGGCACTCGAATTATTAGCGCGCTTATTACGCTTGTTCGCCCATCGCGTGCCTAAGTAGGTCACTTTCACGAAGTATACCAGTTAAGTATATTAATCTATTATTATCAATACAAAGTTAATATACTAATGCGCAGGTCACGAATACCAAGCGAAATAATTATTATATTCTATTCGGGTCATTACCAAACAACCAGACATTGAACAGGTCCCATTGGCCATATTTCAATTTCATACGTCAGAAAACCGGATAATAAAGACACAGTTATCGAATAAACAATATATTATTGTGACAATTATTAACTTTAGTAATATATTTAGACTAATTAAATGCACTTGATCAATAATAATCTAACGAATTAAACTAGAATAATTAAAATACTTTTTGTATTACATTTTTATTGTTGAATGTTAGACTTACAAAGTGTTTTACCTCAACATTTACTTTATTGTCGATATTATAGTTACGTGTAATACGGCCGGCGTATCTTGGCGAATGTGAACATAGGCTCTGCGAACTTTAGCGCATGTAAACTCGTGAAGAAAATACAGTGAGCAACTAGTACAAAGCAATGAAAAAATACAGGGAGGAAGGGCGACCAATTGTATTCACTGACGAGTCGTATGCCCACTCATCACACGAGTGTACATGTTCTAAAGTTCACAGAGCCTATGTTCACATTTGCCAAGTTACGCCGGCCGTATTATATTTGGCAATGCAACTTTAGGAAGGACGGGGATTGTTATATTTTATATTACAATTAAGTTTAACTGCCACATGCAGAGTCGGATAATGGTTTCTTAGCATTAGAATAGCATATTATTTATTGCACAATAGAGTATTTATACGTGCTTACTAAATGAAGCTTACTACCTCCTGATTTTAGAAAAAGATAATATTTTCTTAAGTTTTCGCGACTAATACACAAATAAAATACGGCTTTAACAGTATTCAGCGTGGTATTTTATTTTATTGTTATTCCAACGTTTTGGTCACTTTTCAGTAGCCGTGATTACGAAAGACAAATATGTCGTCAAGTGTTAATTAGTAACGTTAAAAATATTTTATTTTTGTTTATGGTTGTTATCGATACGACGCAATAAAAAATAAATAAAATATCGCGCCTAAAACTGTTAAAGGGTAGTTTTATTATGGCTCAATTTTTTTAAATTGTTAAATGCAACAAACGAGGTCAACCTTAGTATTAACATAAATACTAGAGGTTACCAATACTACGTATAATGGCCGGTTCCTATATGTCCCATCGTTCGTTTGCCTTATCGGTTAAAATTTAATATAAGCTCCATGCAAGGTGTAGTGGTCGTTGAAGAGAGGTATCGTGATGATGATAGAAATATCCTGCTTTTTGAGTTATTTCAAATATATAAACTTAATAAACACAACAATGGATATTTATACGTGTATTTCTCTCAATAATTTTCACTCGACAAAACAAACAAAAATTTTTATATAAAACAATACAAAAAAAAACCATATTCAAAATTCTATTGTATGAGAAAAATAGGTTTTGACACCAATGAGACTGCAACACAAGTAATACATTAACCGTCCATATATCAATCGATTGTATTTTTTAATTGTTGTTAAACAAATAGGAATTTAATAATTAAACTAATAAATATAATTAGAACAATCACAATATTACTGATATTATAGAATGTATCTACTAGCCTTATTGCTAAGAGCGATTTCTACTAGGCAACTTTTGGATGGACAGAAACATAGTAGGGATGAGTTTATATTATACTTACATTAAAATTAACACGAATAAAAAACAATAATAAAAAAATGGCATTCATTCATTCATTACAAGATTTTTCCCCGTGCTTGGTAAGCAGGCAGAAACCCTTGGATTTCTCTTAACAGTCATAAATCATTTCGCCATAAGCTCTTTTAAAAACCAAGGCTGTTATAGTTTGATCAGGTGATAATTTGTATGGCTTTCATTCAAACCTTATCAGAACACGTTCAAGCACTTAACTCAACATGGCTTTTAGTTTCAAAAACTCATACCAAGACCTTGAGATTGTGTGGGAACACTCATTCTGAAAGCAATGGCCGCGTTCTAAATTCATATAACGGCTCACTTATGGTCTTTCATAGATATAGAAAAATCACCCTAATTTAATGTGATTTATTATATCAAAAGCATTTAGTATTGTACAATAACAAACAAATGGTTGCCAGCTGTCAAAATTCGATAATAATAATGAATGCAAATTATAAGTTTGAACATTATTAAGGTTCTGTTGTCAAAGACAATAAAAATATCAAGTGCTAACAGTGAAGGTAAACATCGTAATGAAAACTGCACATCGAAATATTCAATGTATCAAACTTGCCAAGCCGCCGTAAGCCCGGTTCTTATATTTACCGACCGTTTATTTGCTTTACTATTGGTTAAAATTTGACCTAAGCTCCATACAAGTAATGTCGAAATTCAACCGATGGTAAGGCAAGTGAATTAAGATATAGGAACTAACCATTAGACAAGCGTGGCGAGTATACTGTCCATTCCCCTATAATGGGAGGCCCGAGCCCAGCAGCGGGACGTTATAGTTGTTAGTTAAAAAGTCGCGTTAGTTACACCATTTATAACTCAAAAACGGCTGAACCAATTTTTATGATTTGTATGTTAATAAAATATTACATTCATCAATAAAAAAATATAATAAAAACATCAGTAACAACATCAGTCTAGCCATTCATTCGTTATGATCTTTCCCGCCCGATTTCGACATTGGTGACTGCATTCAAACTCATTTTCATTTGTCTGATTTATGTGTAATTATTTTTGATGGATGGTTTAAATTCGACCCGGCAGGTGACGCTACTGAACACCTCTTTAATGGTGGGACCGATTTTGATGAAATTTATAGTGTTGTTTCAAATAAATTCGAGAATGGTTTAGATTTACAATTGGTCCCGGTTGATGGCGCTGCAATTGATTTAATATTTTTAGATATTTATTTTTATAGGGCAGTATAACGTCTGCCGGGAACAGCTAATTATTTATAAAGCCTTACATGAGTCATACATTCCAAACTCAATCTATCATTTAACGTCTGTCCAAAAGCAATTACGTATCTACACCGATACAGTCCGATAAACATAATCGCTGTGACCGCGAAACTGACAATAGTTATCCGTAACTAATCTAACTGCAAGAGGTGAACGGGTCAACGTCATACCAAGACCCACATTATCTTCAAAAGATAACTTTATACATTTCTATAAGAACTAATTTGACAAGATCAAGGTTGATCAATGGATAGCATGTAATTGTTCGTCTATTTGCGTTATTTAATCATTTGTTAGATTAATGCATTCGTCTATTTCCTTCAATCAAAATGCTTTGTTATAATTATAATTTATTCAATTTTGCGGAAATGAAACTGCCAACAAAAGTGCTTATGTAATTTATTTCACGATATACAAGTTTTCACATACAAAAGTATGCATATTCATCATATGAGAATCAAAAAATAACATGTATTATTCAGTATTTTGATTTGGTTTTACATTTTAATATAAATTAACACTTTGTTTAAGAAGCAAATAAAAAACAAAATTATAAGCGAAATAAAGACTATGTACCTTACCGCTTTATATGAATAAAAATAAAGTATATTATTTATTTACTTATGCTTGGAATGTCTCATATTATTTATTGTTTTCACCGCCACTGTTATGTTTTCAATTTTCCTTAGTTTAGGGGTTTGCCTGAAAGAGATCGCTTTAAGCGATAAGGTCGCCCTTTGTTCAACATTTATTGTACCTAGTTTTAAGATCGTAATTTAAATTTTTGGTGAACAATAAAGTGTTTTTATTCATTCATCGCTGTCAGGTGCCTAGAAGGCTGGCTGCTTTGTCACATTAGATGTCAATGCTAATTCGCTGGGCAAAGTATACAAGCCTTTCCATCATATGTGGCTTCAAAGATCTTCCTACAAATTTCTTTGTAGAAATTCTTTGCGGGTGGCCTCCACTGGTGCACTTTTTATTCTATGTAAAATTACATAAATCTGTAGAGGAATCGATTTTGTACAATTAATTTTAAAAGAGGAAAGTTAGTAGGCTCATTTGGATCAGCAGATTCTAAACATTGTAATTTTCTTACTATTTTTTATCTGTCTAACTCTAAGAGCATCATGTGTAAACTACTGAATAGATTTAAATGAAACTCGACACAAACCTAGCTTATGTCCCGGGTCAACACTTAAGCTTTTTTATCTCGCTATATGACATCGCTTCTGTATAATAGAAGAATACACTAATAAACATGAAGCTGCGGTCACCTTTTTTTTGTGCCGCCGAGCCAATGTAATTTACTAAAAAGTGTGTCGTCTTCAAGACAACGTAAACGAGGTTTCGCTGGCACATAAGTATAAATAAAAACTTAAATCCTGACACTACATCACTTGACACTAAATATTACATAATTACAATGGCTCACAAAAAACGTGGTGTGTACTTTTGACCAGACCTATCTATTCTTGTGTATTTCTTATGTGTATGGACCAAAATACCGAATCTGGGGCCAGTTCGGTCCGTACACCCTCAAAATTTTGTGAGTGTATGGACTAAACTGACCTCAGATTTGGATTCAGCGCATCGAAATCCATAATAATAGGTGGGTGTGGTCAAAAGAATAGACCACTTTTATCTTTGTGGGCCCGTGTTTAAATATTAGTTACTTAGAAATGAGGGATATCCCGTCGTCGTATGAAAAAACAGCCATTGTAACGCCAGTGGTTGACTATTCTAACGATATTGTAATAGCAGTATTGGGGCCCAGGCAAGTGACCATAACCATTTTTCATTGGGTGAACCGTGTACCTGTTTCCCTGCTCTTGTATATAAAAATAAATTAAATGTTCAATTATATTTCGAGAACTTTCTCTTACATAATTTGCTTAACTAATTTTACTGAGTACTCCAAATGATCAAACACAAAACAATAGAGTTTTTAACTCATTTCTCTAAAGAGACAATGTTTCGGGAAATGAAAAAAGTGAATAATTAAATTTTTACATCATTTTACGTAATACAAAGGAACAAAGCCAGCGTCAGTGAAAGCGAAGCGATGATAGCCGCGTGCGCGTGCGCATCACCATAATAGATCTTAATTAATATATTCACGAAATTCACGATGTAACAGAAGTCCGATAATACTGCACTAGCTGACGCTTTAGATGGCAATCATTTTAAATTGAAAAGTATTTTCAAATGAAAGCAGCGTCGGAGGACTGCGTGAAATTTAAATTTTACCGGTTTACTATCTGAAGAATCAGATTCAAGTTGAGTTTTGTTACAAAATACAGGCTATGGTTATGTGGTATGTCGAATTAATTGTTGATTGTGGAACACAGGCAAGCTCCTATAATTCATTGATTACCGAATTACTAACTATCATATTAGTCTACATACTGAACCGTGGTTATAAGAGATAGATCAATAAACGGCGTGAATATAAATTTATTATCTGCCTAATGAGTCAAGCATATGGAACCAACCACAATAAAAGGCGGGCAGATCTCTTTAAGAGATGGTTACATGACGTTATGGAGTGCTATAATTTTTTAGAATATTAGGGAGTACATTAGTCACTATTACTCACCAAAATAAACAAACTCAAGAATATACTACCCCCGTACTCATAATAGATATACGAGATTTACAGGCTTGTTAGGAAAATCATTTTTCGTAATGACATTCGAAATGTGTCGAAAGCGCTTTTTCTCTTTTTGACGAGCCTATAAAGTCATAAATACAAATCGGAAAGATTTGTAATATTTGTAATTGTAATTTGTAAGCAAAAAATGTTTTTGTGCAAAAAATCTCTTTTGTTTAAACATATGTACATTTTCGAGTTACCCGGTAGGTGGCGCTGCTGTCGGCATATCGATTGAAGCTTTTCTGGGCAGGATGACGTCTACCGGGACAGCTAGTATTTAATAAAATGAAGAAGATAAATGTAAACATTGCACCTAGCTCATCAATAAAGTTATGAAACCCGTGCTAATCATTATGTAACGGTTGGCATACGTCTAACTACCCAATTAGTTATTTCTAATATCAATCCATCTACTTACTTGAAAATTACTAAATTTTTTACAAGAAGTTTAAATAACCTGTCAAACTGCCAATTTATAGAGACACAACTAATAACGAACACAATTATTACAACATTCAGGAAAGCGACATACATACACAAGGTTTTTATATTATCAAATACGCAACTGAATTTAATGTTTGTATAGAAAACATTTCATTCCTTTCGAATTCTCGATTATAAAAACTTTGCATTCAATACATATTAGTCCCGGTTACGTTACGTTTTACAATCGAGAGCAAAAGTCGATTTTGGATCTCATTATTATCGACACTTTCTCCATTCCATTCATTTGCTTGATTAAGAAATCGTTCTAAATAACACACTTTTGTCATTTTAATATTAAACTAGTTCTGTCATTTTGAACATTCCCTGTTCACAATAACTTGACGCCAAGGGTTACCAACAATAAAAATGTTAACACCAAAAGCCAGAGTCAAAACACCTAGGAAACCCCCAAAAACATTAAAAATAATTTACGTTTTGTAATAATCTCCGACCTTATCTGCATGTTATTACAACTACCACATGCTAACAACGGTGAAGGAAAACATCGTTATGTAACCTGCACATCGAGATAACGGATGTGTCAAACCTGTCTAGCCACCTTGGAAAAACTTGGCGATAATACTGTCTGTACCCCTATAGTGGGAGGCTTGAACTTATGGGAACATTCATTAGCTGTTATTATGATTATTATAATAAAATGTATTTACGACCTATTTTATAACAAGTTGTTAATTTCTAGAATTTGGTAATCCTATACGACAAGTTATCGTGAATGGGGAGTAATAGTCGCATTCGCTACAGTGGTAGGTGAAGAAAATTACAACCTTACAGCCTTCTCTGATGTATTAATTCTTCAGAATAGCCCAGCCAAATTTCTTTGACTGAAGCTAATCTACAGTTTTCTCGTGACAACTGGAAAGGCTACATTTGATTACACAGTTCACATTTCTCAATAAAGCACACAATTATTACTCAAAAACTATCAATATCTTATCGTTTAATTTTTTTACTACAAAGCTGATAAACCTGCAAACTGCTCACTTAATCGAAAATTGTTACCGTCCCCTAGAGACGTTTGTAACACCAAGGGCGAAGTCAACGCATTGCATGACTCTAAGATGAGATATCGAAGATAAGTTAGAGGGAATTAGATGGGAGGGATGTTATAAAGAGAACGGAGTAGAAATATCATTCGGAGTAGAAAGATGAAAGAATTGATGCAGGAGAGACCTGTCTATATGCCCGGGTCAACGCCAGTCAGGGTAGCAGCGAAAAGTTCGCACACGTCCCAATGCCCTGACATGTGGCAACAGAAGGACACAAAGGGGTTTTAGTGGGTCTTCCGCAGCCCGTCTGGCCGGCGAGTCGCCAACTCTCTATACGGCAGGGTGTCCGGAAATGGATTTCCCCTTGAGAAAAAAAAGGCGTAGGTGACCTAAAACTATTTGACTCTATTATTGAAATCAAGATCAAACTAACCCGAAAAGGAAATTGAGCGCGCACTCTTCTGATCAAAGATTCGTAGGCGTAACGTGTTATATAATATTATATACTGCTAAATTGGAACACCCAGGTTAAGCAATTATAACACCAACCAGTTTGTGATTTGGACAATATTATGAGTGCTATTTTTCACGGTTTCAACTCTCATGTCAGCTGGAAGACATGCGAAACTATTAATTACTTGCCGACAACGTAATAAGTGCTAAGTCGTTTCAGTATTAACCTAATTATTTTATTTGCTTACTGATATCTAATTAACTTTTTGTTTGAAACAGTTTATTTTTCAAGTCTTCAAGCATTATTATTCAAGCCTAGTACAGTGTGTGTGCACATATTATTAAACATAAGCACATACATATAACTTCATAATATAGATTAGTTTGGGCAACTTTAAGTGAATTCTAAGGAATGAATTATTTTATTTACTTTGGGACCGATTTTTCAATTATCAGATAAAAAAGTGTTGATCGACTAAATTATAGCCTGACTGAATCTAAAAGTGTTTATTAAAAAAACAGTAGATTAAGATTTTTCAAAAAAATTGTGATAGAACTTTAGTTTTTGTCAGAATCGGCATCGAGACTCTTGAGTGTTTTTCGCGATAAAGCATAGTTTAGTACTAGGCCCTAAAGGCCTACTTGAATAATTCACCTTAATATCTAAAAAATATTATTATGACGTGCAGTATATCACTAAAAATGTTGATTAATACGAATTTCAATTCTTATATCAATGTTGATTATTATTACGAATCTAATTTTCAAACATTCAAATGTGCATCGATTTCTAAACGACTTAATCTGCCTACAAAGATATTTGAATCCGGTGATAGGAAAACTTAGGATAACGTGTAAAATACACGTCAGACAAGGAGACGTAATATAAAAACATATAAATGAATAAAATGCCAGCGTTGCCATTCGATGTGGCAATGCAGCCAGCATTTTGCTAGTAGCATTTTAAGTTCTATTCTTCGTAAAAATACAGTTTGAAACTTACAAATAAGTATTTTTATGAATATTCAAGGTACAAAATAATGTCAAACAAACAAGCGCTACACACAAATCTTTAACCAAATTATAACTCCTGGCAAAAAGTTAACATTTGGCTAAAGATTCTTGTGACAACCCAAAAGTCACATTTTAATTAACGATTTAATAATTTCTTGTAAATATACACACACTCGTATACGTTAACATTACAATCGTACTAATGAATAATTGCAAAAATATATTTAAAATATTGTTAGTTGTTCTCAATAAAAAAATAATATGTAATGACTTAAAAGTAACCGATATCTATCATAGAATAGCAATTATATTAAAATTTTATATAGGTCCAAACTGGACCGATGCTTGAACCGATTATAACGGACTATTCTTATCTCTCTCTTCAGAATCACTTTAGGCACTCTATTCCCTTTAGTGCTTTTCGGAATAGGTAAATTGTTCTTAATTAATGCATTGGATTATGCCATGAATGCGGTAATTATATAAAACTATTTAAAGGAAATCTGCATAACTTGTTAATCGCACGCGGGTTGCGTGGTTTAATTAAAATAGACTCCGTAATTTGTAATCCCTAATTGATTGTATTTATTTATGAACTAGCTGATGCGATGCCCGCGATATCGTCCGCGTGGTGCGGTTTTTTAACTATCCCACGGGAACTATTTATTTTTTCGCGATTGAAAGTAAAAGTAAGTATAGTATAATACGTAGACCAGGGATATATAAGCTACCACCATACAAAATTTCATTTAAATCGGTCCAGTCGTTTCGAATATTAGCCAGTATAAACAAAAAGAGAAACAATAAAATTGAAAAAAATCTATATTAGTTCTATTTTACTTCTTATATCCCCTGACTAGGTTTTTAGCATTTTATTTTCATTGTACAGAAATTCAACCTCTACAGTTTTATTATATGTATTGATTAGTGCTTGCGAAGAAGAATATTTACTGTCTTATTCATATTGAGTTAGAGTAAGTTTGAAGTATTCTTTAAGAACCGTAAAGAAGCCTTCAAACTTACTAACACAATATAAATAAGACCGTAAGTCTTTACCTTGCATATTTTCATTCTCATTAATCTCGCACAATATAAGTACACATGAAATGTATTTGTTAAGAGGTCAGAATGGAATGTACAGATCACCTAAGTAGTGACTCAACAAATAAAATATAGTGAGGAAATTTACAGACCATCTGCGCTTTTTTTGTATACATTACTAGCGGCCCGTCCCAACTTTGCATAGGTGGTTTTTATCATCTTTTTTACACCTTGGATTACATTATTGAAGTTTTAGTAGGGATCACTAATTTTTCTAATAATAAATATAGCCTTTATTACTCAGGCATAATGTAGCATTGTAACTCTCTTCGTGGGAGTAGCTCCATTCTGTCTCACGCTCTTCTTGCCATAAGCGCAGGGCACATGGGAGAAGGGTGGTTTTAGTGGAGTATTGAGTTTTCAAGTCTCCACACTAGCCGGCAATTTGACTCTGGTGCCCATTCGTGGTGTCACCTCTCGTCGATTTGGACTGATCCCTAGTAAGGGACCCGGTAGTGAGTGAAATGCATTTCCCCGCCTCAAAAGCATTCTAATGGCGATTGAATTTTTGAAATCGGTGCAATCGTTTTTGAGTTTATTCGTTACAAACATACAAAAATACAAATCTTACCTCTTTATAATATTATTGTAGAAGTATAGATGTAGAAATGATTTACTTAATATGGATAAATCTCGCAGATTTCAACTCGCTACCAGTAACTGCATGAGCCGCCAAGTAATGTTGATATTAGACGGATCAATTAAATTAAATCAATTTGATCGAAAGGCACAGAATTAGAAACCCGACGGTATTCAATAATACTGAATGATTAATGTTTATGTATATATGCATCACTTTGGTTTCATACGAATTGATCGTCAGAAACGAACTGTCCAATATCTGCTTAAGACACTAGCGCGGCGCAACATGAACGTGGCTGAGGAGTGTGAACGTGAGATCCGTTATGAATTATTCTTACTATAATACTAGTACATGCCCGCAACTTTATCCACGCATAACTTGAAATTCCCGCGGGATGACCGGGACATTAAGTACCGCAGCATTTGGAGAAGAATTTGAGCTATTGTTTTAGTGCAAACTGTGTCGGAATAAGCTAATTTTTATCCACCAGAACAAATACAGACCGCTTCCGGTAAAATTCTAGCGGTTTTCCTGGGAAAAATATCATAAATTTTATATAATGAAATTTGCTGTGGAACAGTAAGGAAATTACCTTAGAATTCGTTTTTTTTAATATAGCAATTTCAAATCATTCCCAAAAAAAATCCCGCGGGATTCCGAGGAAAGTAGCGAAATTTTAAGTGTAAGAATTTACTGTTGATCAGGGAAAACCGCATCGAAATGGACCTAATAGTAGTGTGAATTCAAACAAACCGAAAATTAAATTGTATAGGTATACATTTTATTTTATTTGGGGGGGGGGTAATAGCTGTAGTCTTGTAAATGCAGCCCGCGTTTTGGGAACGTTCCCAACTGACGGTGATTTGGGACCTATTTACTATTTGTAGTTTTTACCTTTAATAAATTCAGTTGTATATATATGATATTTGTTGCGCCGCTTCTTCTCCTTTAACAGTAACTAAAATTGCTTTGGAAGCGGTGGTAGAGTCATGACTTTCAATAAGTAATCTGTAAGATTCCATTTTGAAATAAATAAATTCATTTTCATTATCATGATAAGAATAGGCAAATTATGTAAATATTTCTTTAAATTCATTATTAATAAAATTATATTATATATATATAAATATATATATACACATATATATATATATATATATATATATATATATATATATATTCAATCCGTTAAATATATTTATAATGTACAGCGAAAGGAACTAACTACTACTAACTAACTACCTACTACTAACTTCATTGTTATATGTATTATAAACTGCACAGAAAAAGATTTCGAAACTTGTAACACAATGTGATGAACTCCAGGTAACAACATAGGTTTATTGCCTTTTAGTAAACAGACTTTGGCTTTTAACACTTCGTTAACTAGCCACTTTCACTATTTTCCGCTTCGGTGAGTGACGGTCTGGACTTGGAAAACGGTGGAACATCTTGATTATCGATTTTTTATTCGACTTTAAATAGATTTCATAGAGTATCTGAATAATTTAGCATTAAAATATACGAAATCAAAATCACTTCTAAATTAGGAAATGAAATCTATATCTGAATCTGTTTTTAATCTCGTAATTTTAATGAGATAAACTCCAATTTATTACCTACTAGTTTTACAGTAGCTCTATATATCGTAGATTAAACCGCGCGGGCAGAATAGAACATACATACATACATATTATCACGCCTTTTTCCCACGGGGGTAGGCAGAGACTAGATTTCCACTTGCGACGATCCTGAACAACTTTCGCTTCATCTACTTTCATTAACCTCTTCATACATGCACGTTTATTTGATATGCTTTTACCTGACCTCGTTTTAATACTTCTATTATTTGATCATGGTGTGTAAGTCGTGGTCTACCGGTACCAACTTGGTAGAGTTCACAATACTGTCATATACTTGTTTTATGATTCTATTTTCATCCATCCTCTCTACATGTCCAAACCAACACACATATATATATATATATATATAAATGTTCTTTGAAAAATTATCTAACTGGTGGTGAAAACCGTTTAAAAATCCGTTGCGTGATTTATAAGTTAGTGGAGATACAGACAGACAGAGGCGTAAAGCGACTTTGTTTTAGTATGTAAAAAAGATAAGACTTTAATGTAATAAAATAAAGTTTTTTTTTTCAAAGAGGCTTCTTTAATAAGTAGAAAGTGTATTTATGTACGTGAAACACGGGTATAGATAAGATTGCGTACATAAATCATTAAAATAATTTGTGCATAAGTAATTGTTTACGCCCTAATTAAATTTGTTTATCCATCTACAATATTATAAAATTCTACATATGCCGTGTCTGTATATTGAAACAAAAAAAACAACTGAAATTGACTATATAAACGGCGGCAAATGCGATGCATTTTTTTTACATTCTATCCTGTTTATTCAGGATTCACATAATAACTACTGAGACGACTTCCACGCGGGTTTCGCTGATCTACAGCAAATTTTATCCGTCCAGGAACGGAGAAAAAACAATTCCTGCGGCCGGGCGGACTGTCGTAAGAATCCACAAAACAACCCACAGCCAGGTGGTAGGGTATTTGCTCGACTGGATAGCGATCACCCCTGGTCTAGAGTATGCCGCCATAACAACCTTGTGTTGTGTTCCGGGATTAGTGACCAGGTTCCAGTCTCTCTTAAGAGAGCAGCAGTGCATTTGTAGCACCTTTGGTGGTGCAAATGTCCATAGGCGATGATAACCACTATCCGTCAAGTGGGCCATCGGCCTGTCTGCTGAACTCCTTCAACAAAAAAAATCTTAGACATAAAATCTGTGCTACTTTTTATCTCGAGAATCCCGCGGGAATCTTTCCGGGAGCGGTTTGTAGTTGTTCGGGTGCATAAAAATTAGTTTAATCCGGCACAGTTTTCACTAAAACGATAACTTATATTCTTTTTAAATGCTGCGATACTTTGCGTCCCAGTAACTCCGCGGGAATTTCAAATCAAGCGTGGACAAATTTGCGGGCATTGACTAGTCATAGTATATAATAATAATCGTTATTATTCTGTTTTGTGTAAGATTGCGAAATTCACACTGCCAGTTATTAATATGTAGATTGAATTCCGCAATTTTTCATAAAATACCTCAGAACAATGAATAAAGTTGTTTCTTTTCTGAATAAAATATACACTAAAATAAGTATAATTAAATAGAATAAATTACATTACCAGACAAATTATAGGTATGGATACAAAAGACCACTCTGGGTCCGACCTCAGACACCCAGACCATAGTAACTAAAGGAAAGTTCATTTACAAAAGTCATACCAAGAATCGAACCTGGCACCTCTGCATTCCAATGAGCTTAGCTAGTAAAGCCCCAGAGACCGTATTTCGTCAATTGTCTGAAGCTAAAATTAAACCAGAAAGTGATGTATGTATTATTACTATAAAACAATGAACGACGTTATCACATAACAAAATTTTAATTTTAAATTATTACACAAGTCGTATCGTTTCATCATTTTAATTAACACGTCTTGTGGTATTTCAAACCATAGTACGGAGTTGTAACTTGTTAGATTATAATCGATTTGCTTTATTTGCGTTTATTTTATTATATTTAATATATAATATCCAACGTGGTTTGCGGGGTATTGCACTTAGAACAAAGTAAGAAATTTGAGGACCAATTACAGCTTATGCAAATTTACTTTAGAATATTAAATAGTTTATAGGAATCATATTATTAAGAATATACTATAATAATAAAATGACACTTCCACAAAATCTATATCTTTGTTTCTTTTCGATCGAAGGAACTTATAACTTGCACGTACAAAAAATAAATCAAAACTACCTGAAACTTTTAGTATTTGTGCTTTCTATCTCGTTACAAATTACAACTCACTTTTCAACAACTTATAAAATTAAATATTCTCATAGTTTAAGTGAATTGTAAAAAATCTTTTATGAGAAATAAAGTTCTTTTAACCCGATAAATGATTGTATGATGTCACTGAAAAATATCGGGTGAAAACATGAAAAAAAACTTTAAAGATTTCATTATAACGGTATAACCGATTAACAAGATCAATACATCAAGTATAAAACTAAACTAAACAAAAATGGCGAATGATTAAGAATGATTGTATAAATAAATTAAAAGGGTATAACAGCCACATACAATGCCTTTAAACCCATTTTAAATGACACGTGACCTTCAGTTATATCTATGTAATAATTTAATTTCTTGGTCATTAATAAAATCACGACCTCCGGCCATTACTGCCTTTCATCGAATATTTCATTCAACTTCCGCCCACGCCCTATTAACAGACAAAACAATTAAATGTACATACAACACGTAACGAGTTATCACGTTAAATATTATAATTGAGTTACATTATTACTATGCGCAATTTTTTATTTTAATTGAACTATTATTTGTCATATAATGTCAATTTCGGGATGTTATTTCAAGCAATTCAACCAAATATTAGAACGTAAAATCATGCACAATAAATGACGACACATCAGGCGCCAATCTCAAAAACATCCAGAACGAAGTAAATAATGACTAATTCGCTAACGAAATTTACTACTATTAAGTATCTAACCCGAAAACTCTGAGTTCTAGTAGATTAAACGGGTCCACATTCAGATACCGTAGGCTACAGAGGCTAGTAATTCGTGACATACTTGGAAAATAGGTTGTTGTAAATCACAACAGAATGCATCCACTGCTTAGGCAGATTTCTTAGCTTATGTACATAATAAACGTAGACAAAATATTTGCGTTACTCAGATATTTAAGCCTTTTTGATAGTCTTCATGTTCCTATCTTGCTAATAAAATACATACATACATAACTTCACGCCAGGTCCCTTGCGGCGTAGGCACGAACAACAGAGCGCCACACAGGCCCATTCTGACACACCTCACTTGCTTCTTTGAGATTCATAGCTCTTGTCATGCACGCTCGTTTGTTCTTCAGGCTCCTAACATCACCTTCTGCTAATACATGATCAATTTGATCATGGAAGGTGTGTCGTGGCCTTCCGCGACTTCTGCATCCATCCACTTTTGCTAATAAAATAAATTCAATTTTTAAAATATTCAAATATAAAACTTTTAAATTCTGTACTTATATATTTTTCAACAGACAGACATTTAAATTCGTAACCGCAACGAATGGAAAATAATTTAATTGTATTTGAACATGATTCTACTGACTAAACTAGACATTATCTTACCTATAAAATTAAGCAGTTGTAACTATTTAAATATGTTTTGCAAATACCAAAATGTAGCCATTTTCTAAAAAGCGGCAGCCATATAAATTCTTCATCTATGACTGTCTCAAGCGGATTGATGGGTATACACACTAGTTATCTCATTCTTAATTTCCTCAAAATGCTAAATATATAATAGCGTCAGCATACTGTGGTAATTGTAAATACGTATTTTAGGTCAGAAAATGAATATAAACGGTGCATGGTCTTTGCGAGGATACGAACGGAGTCATTGGAACGAGACTTGGACTTGTTACCTGCAAAGCTTAATGACCTACTCTGGTCTACATGCCCAATTAACAACTTATCATTTAAAACATTGCCAAAAACAATGTAATTTGCGAGTACGAAATACACAAAATTCATAGCTATTAATGATTTCCTAATATTGTTTCTCTTTTTAAATTATTGCAAAAGTTAATTATTAGCTATTGGAGCCAATAGTTTAAATTGACTTTGTTGCAATTTTAGAAATACAATCTTCTGCCCTGCAAATAAATACATCGACGTATTATAATTAGATAGGATTTATAAACATAGCTTAATTAGGCACAAAAGCGAACTCAATTTTATTATATATTTTTCATTGCTATTTGCTTTGGACTTGTAACCGCTGCCATCGTTTCAATTTAAAAGGAGACATTCGTGATATTTCTATTGAATTTTTTTTTTTTTTTTATTGCAGGAGATCAGCAGACAGGCAGACGGCCCGCTTGATGGACAGCGGTTACCATCGCCTATGGACATTTGCAACACCAAAGGTGCTACGAATGCGCTACTGCTCTCTTTAGGGAGCCTGGAACCTGGTCACTAATGCCGGAACACAACACAGAGTTATTATGGCGGCATACTCTAGACCAGGGGTGGTCGCCATCCAGTCGGGCAAATGCCCTACCACCTGGCTGTGGGTTGTTTTGTCGCCTCTTACGACAGGCCGCCGGGCCGCAGGAAATTGTATTCTTTCTCCGTTCCTGCACGAATATTGACGCTTCGGTTAATTTATTAATTTGTGACATACATAACATTTAAATTGCATCCTATCATAAAATATATTTATTTCGTATTTGTTTACTCGTTGTCTGGAAGAGATAGCTTTAAGGTTTAAGCAATAAGACCGCCTATTGTACTCCAAGAAAGTATATAATAATATATGTGAAATAATAATAATAATCGGCATACAAACACACATATAGTATATCCCCAAATTAAGCAAGTTATGCTTGTGTTATGGGTAATATACAACGGACTACTCTGGGGCCGATCCCAGACACCCAGACCATAGTAAATAACGGAGAAAATATGTTTCCGAAATTGACTATACCAGCAATCAAACCCGGAGCCTCTGCGTTGAAGTGAGATAGGCCGGCAAAGGCTAAGCCCGCTCAACCACAGAGGCCGTCAAAGTATTATAAATATGACTGTATTTTGGCGTGCAATAAAGTTTTATCTATTTATTATAAGCCTAAGAATTGGATGTTAGGGACGTCTCATTATAAGAAGTTAGATTCGAACCCATCTCAATCGAAATATAGTATACTCAACATGAAGTTTTCACGTCCATCTTTGGTCTATGATTTGATGGCAAAGATTAGTAACATACAAATCGTACTTAATAGATGCCTGAACGTAAAAGCGGATTGTAAACCGATCGAGAGGTATATTTACGAACGTAATATACAGTTTGTGTGTAAACGGTGTTTTAATACTACCGATAAAATTGACTTACGTCTAGTTAAAGTAGTTACACTGGATCAGTGATTAATTAAGGAAACAATCGTTATTGTGTTAAGTAATACACATTAATATGGCAGACTTTAAATGTTCCTTGAAACTAGAGTACGTGCATACTGATTATATACTTAATGATATAACGGCAATTAAATATGATTATTCCATTTTTATGTGTAAGTAATATTTAATGATAGATTATGTTTTTACTGGTGCGGAATTATAACTATTGTTGCTTTATACTGTAGTAAATTATTCATAAAACTTTAAGGCAATGTAATGAGATAGTGACTTTCGAAATACCAAATAGGAATAAAGACAATAGAAACTTTTATAAGTTAAGGCTTATCTACTATTACTACTCGTAAATATTTTGCTAAACATAAAGTAGAAATATTATGAATGCCTCCATTTAAACATTTTTATAGTGTTCAACATTCGAAAACATATAACCAGTCAGAAGGAATAAACATCTCCGTCAACCTGTTTATTGTTTAGGTTAGTCATTTTTATCAGAAACTATTGGACTTGGAATTTTTGACAGTAAGTTCCAGTGGAACTGCAAAAAAATAAATTTCAGACAACCGACTTTTTTTACTTAGTCGTAGAGAATTATGTTTTTTTTAAATAAAATTAAATATATAATTGAGACTTTTGAGATATGGGACAATTTCGATTTAATGTTTTATAATATGGGTTGTTGGCACTTGTCTTTATTTGTTAATATAGCCCATTTGACATAAAAATACATTTTCTATCTTCAATATAATTGCATTGCAAAACGAGTTACGACACTTTTCATAGATCTTTCTTTCTAAAAGCGCTCCCTTTTATCAAACAATAGTTTACTTTAAGTAATAACACGAGTACTTTGTAACCCAGACATTGTAAAAAAATCCACTTTGTCTCCTAACGTGAAGCAATATTATTGTTATAATTCAATTATTCCCAACACTGTAACGAATGGCGATTACTCACCAAATTTAACAGAATTTACCAATAAGGAAATAAAAGCAAGCTCGGTTCAAGGTTTGGTCATAGCCCCAAACAGGCTCGATTCCACAACAAATGACATCCTGTCATTACCGCAAGGTATTCATGACAATAGGTTATTGCATCAATTTTAATATTTCATTATTAGAAACGTTTGGAGTATACATTAGTATATATCAGGGGTGTAGCTACCGCCGTAGCTCGTATACGAGGCCCCCAGGCTACCGGCCTCCCAATAGTGTGTAAGCAAAATTTATAAAATATTATCCACAATCTTTTATAGATAAATTACATTTTTGAGTTGGGCCTGGGCCAAAAGGAGTGGCTATCAGACTTGTTATTGGCTGTCTATAGTGGCAGAAAAACTAGAAAAACCGAAATCGTTTTCTGTAATGGATGATGTGAAAAATAAGCTTGTCGAAGAAAAGTCAAGAAATTAAAGGTACACTCCTTTGATTTGAATCGTTTGTCTAATTTAGCTCCTAGTAATAACTTACAATTAATATATAATTATAAGTTTCTATGACTATGATGTTACTATGCGGAAAAAACGCACAGATAATAAAAACCTAGAAAACTCTTAAGACTTGTAACAACGCCAACGTTCTTGAGGATTCTTTGGTTCTGATTTGGAGGCGATAGCGGGGATTCAATTAACGCATTCGTTCTTCAGATCCATTATTTAAAGTAATACAATTATTTAACTTTTTTTATAGATGTAGATGATAAAATAAAAATGAGGTGTGATGAAAATTGTAGGAGTACAAATTGTGGCCAAATCTGAAAGTATACAAAATATAACTTAAATACTCAAAAGGATCTTGGGGCCGATTTTGAAAACACTAAAGCACTGCCATTCCATTAAAAAAAAATACTGTAATCAGGAATCGAATGGGAATAACAAACTCAAAAGTGCATTTAGAGCCATGAAAACGTACTAGATATTAAATTATGAAACATTTTAGACTGTAAACTAAATACAATCATAATATATTTAGTCGTCTATTTGAGAGAGAAAATGACTTGTATCGCTGTACATGAAGTTGCGTTAGAGGTAGCCAAATCGACGGTACAAGGAAGTAAAAGTCCTTTAAGGACATAACAGCAAAGTCCCTACTGGTCTAGTTACGAAAACGCTCGTGACAACCCAAACGCTTATATCAAAACAGCATTCGATAGTGCACAAAATTTACATTAACACACCTGCTTGCTAACTAGTTCAACGACTTATCTCGTAAACTAATCATAAAGTAAATCCAACTACTGTCGACGAATAGCAAAGGAAAATGTTACAGATTGAAGATAACGACGCGAAGCTACTTGAGCCATCGTAAATCGTTGTTATGAGTAGACTGTAATGTATGTTTATTGTTGCATTTACACACTGTACTAATCTTATATTAAAATCTAGATTTATGAGTCATGAAATTGCAGCAGTAACTGCATATCGATTTCAGACGCTATACCGTAAAGCGCAATCATTAATATGTATAGAAACTGTAACTTTACTATAAATTATAATCGTTTCTTAACAAATTCCACTTGTTTCACAAAATTTTCACTAAAAGCCAAATGAGTTTAGCCCATACTTCAAGTCTACTCAATTCTCAAGCAAGTATCTTGTGCATATTAGGGATGTAGAATGAACTCTGAACCCAAGTTTTTGGACATTAGTATAATATAGTGTTATTGTACTCGTTTATGACCGCAGGTGAGCAGATTACGTTTTCTTGGAAACAGTCAGTCCACGCGATCGAGTGTTGTGTTGTATAGTTAGTATAAAACAATGCCCGAACGGAAGGGTGAGGCAGTGGAGCGAGGATAACGATACGAGCAAGACGTGTACATTCGATAAGCTATTGGGTGACGGACTTTGCGCGTGTTATTGAATCGTGCAATTTTTACTGGTTGTGTCCAGTTATATTTGTACCTGTGTTATATGTATTTGTATAGTGCTAATAAATTGTGTACTAATTCTAACGGTATTTTTAATTCGAGTCCCGCAGTCGTGTAACAATAGGATCTTCTAAAAGATGGTAATAAAATTCCTTCGATGCCTTTCCTTGATGTTAGTTACAACAGCTCTTTGACGAAAAAGTTCACCGGGGTTGGTCAGCAGTTCCATGAGGCCTATTAACCTATTTGCTACACTTCAATTGTTTATAAAAGCCTCTTACCGTGCATATCTAAAACTGCTGAATTATCTTCGAAATAGACCGAAACGACCTCTATTTGACATTAATGTTTACCGGGTCAAGATCGAATTGAAAATTTGTTTATAAACCAACCTTATATATAATAAATAAATAATCAAATATTTAAAGTAAGAAATCATCTAACCAGCCGCCCTCTTGCTTATGTTCTCATCACTTACAATAATAAATATTTATTTTTAGACTAACTTGTCTCTTTGTTAGATAAAGAATATATTAACTTTATTTGTTAGATTTGCGTAACTATTTTCACATAATTAAGAACAATTTCTCATTATTAAACCGTTTTAACTAATATAAACTTATTATAACGGGGCTTCTACAGATTAAATAGCAACTGTAAAGAAGATTTATGTATGTAATGAAACAAGCTGTAAACAAAAAAATATCTTTGAATAACTCATTAACGCAACACAGTCAAATTGTTTTATTAACAAGTAATCGATATGCCAGATTAAGAAAATCAACCTAATTAAAATCACTACAATTAAACCCTTTAAACTATAGTTTTTATTCATTTATTCTACTCTGTTTATATTCATTTGGTTTTTTTTTTCTATTACAGAAGCGCTGAGTTCCGATGACCAATCAACTTCAGCATCATGGTGGCAGTCTGGTACAGTGCAACCATTCAGAGAAACGTCAAGCAATTCATTTCCAGCGACCCATGGACTTGTGCAAACACACCCTTCCGCTAATGCACCATTCGGATCGACGTTCGGTGACATCGGCAGCACTATAGGCCCGAACCCTTTTGCCGTGAGCGGCAGCGGCCCGCTCAGCGGCGGTATTAGAAACAACCCTCTGCCGTCACTTGCAAGAAATGCTAATGGAAAAGTGTCTCTAAAGCATTTGGATTTCACTAGCAGCGCGACTGCTGAGCTGAGAAGAAATCCAGCCCTATCTGCTCCTGATGAGTGCGCTAGGGCATGCAGAGAGAATGAGCCTCCAAGGATTTGTTATTACCACTTCACATTGGAACTTTATACTGTACTAGGAGCGTATGTATTACTTAAATTATTTTTCTGTTTTAGGAATAAGTTAATTGCGAAGACAATAACACTCTGTATAATTACAAAGTTACCCATTGTGCAATTATAAACTTTAAATTATTTTTAATTTATGATAATTATGCAAAGGACGTTTAACTACTTCAAAAAATGCTAAATTGCACTTTTGGAAGTAGTTTAAATGCTAAATTGCTTTAATCAAAATAAAAAAAGATTATTTACATTTGTACAATGTTACGATGTGGTAAACTTAGAAAGTGTATTTTTAACAAAACATTTGAATTTATTTTTCCTCAAAACGCGTTACGCGTTCACTTTCTTCGGGTCGACTAATTTACTATAATATTGATTCGGCGGAAATGGGCTGAATTGCCTAAAGCCCACAATAGTATGAGATCAGCCAATGTCAATTTACACGATGTGGCCTTACCGTGTTTCATAACAATGTAAGGTTTTCCAACAATAAAT
This sequence comes from Dendrolimus punctatus, assembly GCA_012273795.1. Classification (NCBI taxonomy): domain Eukaryota; kingdom Metazoa; phylum Arthropoda; class Insecta; order Lepidoptera; family Lasiocampidae; genus Dendrolimus; species Dendrolimus punctatus. Next base: position 5,399,969 of record CM022537.1, read on the forward strand.
TAATAAATAGTTTCACCTAACATCCGTGCTAAGGAAGTCTATTGAATATAAACCAAGCACAGTAATTACGCGCTCAGATTACCAGTTAGGCTTTACAATAGGCGTCGCTTTATATCGTGGCTATATCTTTAAGCTTAAGTAATACTTGAGTAATTCCTTACCTTATGGCTACGTAATCGGCTCGTCATCTAATCCACGTCCCATAGATATAATCTAAATATTTTTTGGACTCTCACGTAGAGTCGTGTCTTAGGAGGCGAGCCATCGACCGACTTTTTATTTCGCACACTTTACGCTTTACTCACACGAAATGTTACTGACTGCATAGTTTTCAATGTTGAAGTTAAATGTACCTACCGTGAACCAAATACCGTTGGGCACGTAATTGATAGGTGACGACAGAACTTAGGCAAACAACATTTGAAACGAACAGCCTGTAGAAACAGTAACGTAATCGCTTAATATCTATAAAAAAATAAATTGGTTTCTAAGATTCGTGTCATAACAACTTGTAAAGAGATGGTACCTAGATTACTATAGATGCTATTAAATACACTATTCTTGACGAGCATGAATAAGGAGGCCAAAACGCAGGTGAGCTAGATAATGATATAATACGAGGTCAAGATAGCATTTACAGTCGAAACACAAACATGCATATTATACTTTTCTCAAAATTAAACAAAAGGTTTAAAAATTATAGATGTGGAACACAAAATATTACAACACGTATACGTTTTCATAATTACTTTCTGGACAAATATTGATTCCAAATTGAAAATTACATGCTTTTCTGATGGCTTCAAATAATTATCCGAGAGCTTTCAATTCTTATGGATGTGACAGTGAACAGTTCATACTATTTTTAAAAGAATACCCTTTTCTTTTTACAGCGCGTGTCAAGTGTGCACACCCAATGCCACAAACGTCGTCTGGTCTCATTGCCAGTGCGTGCTAGCTGATGGTGTCGAAAGGGGTATCCTCACAGCAAACAGAATGTTACCCGGACCTTCTATCCAAGTGTGCGAAAATGACAAAGTTGTCATCGACGTTGAAAACCATATGGAAGGTATGGAAGTCACCATCCACTGGCACGGTATTTGGCAGAGAGGCTCTCAGTATTACGACGGAGTACCATTCGTAACGCAATGTCCCATACAACAAGGAAACACCTTCAGGTAGCTTAAGTTTTATTATTTATTTCATTATCATTATGATTACAATCATAGACAACAGTAATATTAAGCTGTAGAGTTAAGGAAGCTAGATTTTAATCATAGTATGTACGTACATGCATATACATTATCATAATTATGATAATACAGACGTGGTTTGAGGTACGGTTTTAGTTACTAAAACTTTTTGTAAAAGGATGAAAATATTCGAACAAATATTACAAACTTTAACTGCATATCATTCACCATAAACTTATTGGGTTATAATATAAAATATCTAGAGAAGAATTTTCATTTCCAACTGATTAAATAGATGACATATCTTAGCATATATATAGAATTTAGTATAATATATTACTTTTATAATTTGTTTGAAGCAACATGGTGGGCTAGGTCTCCTGGAAACAAAAACAGAGATAATGAAATTACCAAATTAACTAAAATATCATCTCAGCACAGTTTATTGTTAGGTAGATCTTTGCCGCTTCTACTCATTAAATAGCGATAAATAGGATACTAATAGTACAGCGAATACGTTTTCTTTTTTAAATATACTGTCATAGCTGGATAATACTTTATATCCAAGTGATTTAAAACAATTAACGTTATCTTTTTTTCTAACATAGTAATTTCTTTCTTCATCAATTTCAGATATCAATGGCAAGGTAACGCTGGTACTCATTTCTGGCACGCTCACACCGGTCTCCAGAAACTTGACGGGTTATACGGCAGCATCATCGTCCGTCAACCACCGTCCAAGGACCCCAACAGTCATCTTTACGATTACGATTTAACCACCCACGTGATGTTGATCAGCGACTGGCTTCACGAAGACGCCGCTGAGAGATATCCAGGCCGTCTTGCGGTCAACACAGGACAAGATCCTGAATCAGTGTTGATTAACGGAAAAGGACAATTCACTGATCCCAACACTGGTTTCATGACGAACACTCCACTTGAAGTATTCACGATTACGCCTGGGAGGAGATACAGATTCAGAATGATCAACGCTTTCGCGTCTGTATGCCCTGCACAGCTCACTATCGAAGGTCACAACTTAACGGTTATAGCCACCGATGGAGAGCCTGTACAGCCGGTGCAAGTCAACACCATCATTTCATTCTCAGGTAAAGAACCCCTTAACTTTGCACTTGGCTCCGAAAACCTTTTAATTATTACATGACTATGTTACTAAAAATCATTAATATTCAATCTTTTTGGTCTTGGTCTTGGACTGATTTGGTCAAAGAAATGCATGTTTAAATAATAAACCTTCAGAAATCAAGAGAAGAATGAGCTACAGCGTCATCTAGTAATATTGGATTTAGGAGCTTTTCAGTTAAACTTGTAGGAAACCGACATAGACACTGGCTGCATGGAAGCCTTAATATTTTATAATAAAACAATGTGTCTTATAATTTTGGTCAGTTGCTATTGAACTGTTGATGTAAAATATTTATTATCTTCTATTCATTTAATATAAACTATAGTCAAGTGACTGCAGTTTTAATTGTGTAAATGTACGCGCATACACCAGCTAAATGCTAATACAGTCTGCTAAAATACAAGTTTTAAACACGGTCCTTCGAGCCGGATATGAACCAGCGACCTATGGATTTACAGTCCACAATTTTTTATGGAACGATTGGAAATCCCAAATGGAATTTTCCCATGACAATACTCTAAAGAGCCAAAGTACTAGAAAAGATCAGAAAAAAATGTTCAGGAAGGGTGTTATAAAAATCTGCAAATAAATTTGTGATGTATCTTTAGAAACCAATATAAGCCGTTGAAAAATGACATTTTTTTTGTAATGATATTTTATTTGTCGATAATTGGTAAATTAGTTTGTGAAAAACACTTTCAAACTAAATTGGTTTGATAGAGTAGCATAGATACCAAGTAGAATGTTTTTAGCGTTAGTAAAGAAAATATAAAAAATCAGTGAAAAAGTTTTCTAATATGAAATCCTTTAGTAAATGATTTGATGCACACTTGCCCGATAATACAGTCAAATTGGATTTGTTATATAACACGTCTTGACAAGTATTAATTTTCAACTATTCATTAAGCCAGAATAAATGTTATTCAACGTTCTAGGTAATTGCTATAATACAATTACAAGTGATTCTTATAAAATACATGCCTTCGTTATGTTGTAATAATGCATTTAGTTAAACAGTACACCCACTCAAGCGAAACGGATTGTATAACATAATTGTACGTGCTTCCTATTTTACAGCATTCGATAATTTCCAAATTAATTAAGGTGCTTGCACATGCGGAAAGGCATTCGCTTTTATAAATGGAATTGTGTTACTACATAGAGGAGCGGACATTCAAACCAATTGAGATATTTTATTTTTGTATGAGATGACTTATGACGTCATATGTTTGAACGAGTAAAAAAAGACAAAGAATTAAATTTATTTATCTTAGATATTATTTTCAAGCAAATTCTTTTATATATATTTATAAATAATGTTACAATGTACTGTAACATCAGTCCGCTTCTCTATTATAAACCCACGAAGACACCGAGTAGCAATAACTGATTATTTACTATCACTTCAAAAATGAAAACACATTAAAATTTCTACACACATTATTTGTAATCTTGCACTTTATAGAATACATGGCACTTAACAATTTCCTTGCCATTTCTTCTCTTCGAACACCTACTACAGTGCGCGTCAAATTTGATGGCCTCTAGCTTAGCAGAAGCCAAATTATATATAAATTCGAATTTTGCGTAGACAACTGTTGCTAATTGAAACTAGCTATATATGGCAACAATTATAAGACCGTTCAAGAAGCAGTGATGTAATCATAACTTTGAATAATTTATCTCAAGATTCTTTTGTGGTGTTATACATTTACATTGTGGAACAATTGCACATTTCAGGCGAACGATACGACTTCGTTATCGAAGCGAACAACATTCCTGGTGCCTATTGGATCCAGGTACGAGGTCTCGGAGAGTGTGGTATCAAGAGAGCCCAACAATTGGGTATCTTGAGATACGCGAGAGGACCATACCAGCCATCGTCCCCTCGACCCACATACGACGTTGGAATCCCACAAGGAGTGGTAAGTACCGTGTATATACCAGGTCAAATACATACTGTAAAGCCATATATTTTAACATTAGAAGAATTTATATTAATTTATTTTGTACATACAACATTCTCTTTATGTTATAAAATTAGTAAAAGAGAATTAAAACTTAGTAGCTAGAAATTGTAGATTACAAACTCAGCGACCCAACGCATAAATGCAGATAAATGGTGCCAGGCAAGCTTGCGGTGTTTACTAAACTGTTATCCAGTGAACTTGGCTGAAATAATGGACCCAACTATGGGGTATTAATGAGTATCCAGAAAAAAGTCCAATCCGTGAGTCGAGCGCTCACCAATCAGACTGTTAGACGATAGAGTCTTCTAAAATAAAATATTTGTGTAAATAATTACTGTTAATAATTAAATAAGTGAAATTATGCATAACGTTGTTAATTCTATAACTTATATAGCTGGTGTCAAGACACCACTTTGACTCGTTATTAAATAGCGGATATTGCACACTGGATTCTTGCGCCTCGATTAAACTTACCGGACTGTCAACTATACCGATTGCTCAAACCTAAACACGGGTATTCTATGCTGATACGAAATAAATTTCGCAGGCAAGAATAAACAACATTGTAAAATTAAATATTAATGTTTTACGAATTATGATGTGTAGTCTTTCCTGATACCGTTGAGAAATGCTACAAGGGTACATGTCATGCTTAAGATAAATAACTTTGAGAAGGGGTTTTAAAAGTACATCTATTTTAGGCAGATTCTCTTCTCGTTGATCATACCATAATGCCTGTAAACAAATCTTCAAATAGTGCGTGCTACTCGTTATGACATACAGAGCCCAGATGTCGACACTTACAGTAGGACTGATCATTCAATGATCTACGTAGAGGTTCCACGCTTCCTGAGATATCTGGTTTGCTTAGAGTGTCTGAGAACTAAAGTCACATAGCTTCTCGGATTAGAAAACTGATGTAGCAGGAGGTTATAGGTGTGGGAGGAGTGGCAACCAATGGGGTAAACGAATTTACACCATATTTTGACAAACTAAGGGACATCCCCAAGCGGTAGGGTTCATGACCTATTATGAATGGCAGCTGGAAGTGACTGAATACAATGAACCAATAATTAAGCTAAGTGACACACCCTATATCCGGCAGAGGACTATATTACTCTGATGATGACGATGACTGTGAACTTTCATATATTTAAGTTGAATTTGTAAATAATATACAAACTTTTAAAAAAATCTGGTACATAAGTAAAAAATATAAACGATACATAACAAGTTGACGCTGTACAACAAATGCATTGTCTACACACTAGAACCTACAACACTAACTCTATAAACAAGCACTTAATTGATTTGAATACTAATAACACGACTTCGTAGTAAATAATTAGCGAAACAGTAGATTTTATACAAATAAGTAATGTATATTGCACGTATTAATGGTAATTGCACGTACCTTTCTCCCCACTAACTAACAGGTGATGAATCCTTTGGACGCGAGATGTAATATCTCAAGGAACGACGCCATTTGCGTCAGTCAACTGAAAAATGCCCGGAACATTGACCCCGCAATCCTTCAGGAAAGACCTGATGTCAAAATCTTCTTGCCATTCCGATTCTTCGTGTACAGGCCGGAGATGCTGTTCCAACCGAATACTTACAACAGATATCTGGGTAAGAATAACTTGCAACTAAGTCCACTACTAACCAAATATACCTTCTACCTAATCGGTTACATTTCTGCATGTAATATGCGAGAAATGTAACCTTTACATGTTTAAATCAGCAGGTGTCAAATTTAATAATAAAACGCGTTAACTTAAATATCAAGAATCATAAAGATTTCTTCAAAAATATCTATTGGATTTAAATCAACTATTATATGATCAAGATCCTAAAATAAACCAAGAATTTTGGAACGAATGTACCTACTGTACTGTACTTTAATTTTAATATAGAAGCATTTTGTCTAAACACAATCGTGAGGAACAAACACCTTATCAGAATCATGTTCCTTAATAAAATTCAATACAATATTATCGTTTATTAAATCACACGTGAAAGGTACCTCAGCAAGTGTAGCCCACTCTTACATACTAAACCTTATTTTTCTAAGTAGATAAAATTTTATTTAAACTGTGTCTGCAGATGATTATTATAAAATCAACTGTAATATATAACTTTAGACTTTTTTTGTCTACGATTATTTAAATTCTAATTATAGTGTAATTCAAAAATCCTGTTCATAATGTACGAAAACTATCTTCTAAGAAAAAATATATCATAACTTAATATATTATCAGGTAGTCGTAGCCAAACGTGAATTTATTTCACAAACAGTATATTACTTCTTTAAGTTTTGTTTATTCTGTTAATTATAATGTTAATAATAATTTAATAAATAGATACTAATGATACATCAGCTTTATTAACATTGTTTCCAATAAAGTCTAAATGGAACTTGTTATTTACAACATCTTTAACAATTTTAGTTGCACCGGGAGGTGATCACGTGATCAGTTTGATCGACGAGATATCATACATGTCACCGCCTGCACCCCTGATTTCTCAGTATGATGACATCAATCCGGATCAATTTTGTAACGGTGATAATAGACCAGCCAACTGTGGTCAAAACTGCATGTGCACACACAAGGTCGATATCCCTCTGAATGCTGTTGTGGAAATCGTATTGGTAGATGAAGGTACGTTTCACGGATTCAATAATTTTATAGATTTACTAAATAATTCCAAGATAGGTTTAATTACTAATTCGTTTGGACAATGTCAGGATATATGGACAGTAAAAAAATCTAAAAAATACATTTGTCTATAACAAACAATCTCTCTGGTTTGAAGCAATTTGTATTATTTGCTTCTTACAAGAATCCCTGTTAACTTGTGTCCTGTGACCCTCGTTTCATAACTACCTATTTCATCCCTTGTCGAGTTACAAACTAGTCGAAATGTTCTGATTAGACCGTATATTTGTCAGAATGTGCATACTGTAAAATATCTGTCACCTACCTACGTGCTGACGATGAAGAAAAATATTGAGAAATAGCTCCTGCATATCACCGTCTTGGATCATCGTTTAAGAATTTAATTTGGATCAAATGTATATTTTTGCATTTCTGTAACTTAGGTTTTATATAAGCGATTACATTCACGTAAACTTCGGACCCATGTTCTATTTATACTATTCTATAAAAATATATTATGGTCGTTCTCGTCACAGTTTGGGTATGTAGGAAGAACACAAACATCCAAACAAAGTCACTTTCACATTTACATTATGTCCTCTTCTAATTCCCTTTAAATGTTTAAAACCTGACAACCGTGTTTACTTGTTGCAGTACAAATTGCCAACTTGTCTCATCCGTTCCACTTGCATGGTTATGCGTACAACGTGATAGGTATTGGCCGTTCTCCAGACCAGAATGTTAAGAAAATCAACTTGAAACACGCTCTCGACCTTGACAGAAGAGGTCTGCTTGAACGTCACCTTAAACAGGGAGATCTTCCACCTGCAAAGGATACGATTGCAGTCCCCAATAACGGTTACGTCATCCTCCGTTTTAGAGCCAACAACCCCGGTTTCTGGCTTCTCCACTGTCACTTCCTCTTCCACATAGTGATCGGCATGAGCCTTGTTCTTCAAGTGGGAACACAAGCCGACCTTCCACCTGTTCCTCCGAACTTCCCCACGTGCGGAGACCATCTCCCGGCCATCACGCTCCACTAACTGTTCCTACAACCTTCCCCAGTTTACTTATGTGCAAAGATGAGTACATCGCAGTTGATTTAATAATGTTAACTAAGTGTAAATTTATGTTTGTTTTGTGTGATGTGTCTGGTGGATTCGAAGTGCTCGACTCTGCCTTATGTGTTTATATTTTGTATAAGAATGATTCAGCGGGAGTTCATGATGGTTTGTGATTTTATTTAAACGATGTTACCTTATTACATCGAGATGATTCCATTTATTATTTTTATGTTTATGCCATATTCGGTGATATTTTTTATAATTGTTTAATTAAAATATCTCCTTACATGTTTTCGAGGCTCTTGAATCAACTTTTATACTTCAACTTAGGATTACGTTTATAATATTAACACAAATTTTGACTTGTTTATCCTTTAACTAACGACTTGCCATTAAAATTTTCACCAAGGATATTTATTACGTGTATATATTAAAAAATTACTTATTAGTGACACCTGCTTAGAATACGTACGACCTTGAGTAACAAGTGAGATTGCATGCGATACCTAATGCCGTACATTCTAAAACTGTACATATCAGCAACATTATTATGTAAATACACATTAAAATCCACTTCTTGTGTAATGACCAAAAATGTCAACACGAATCCTAGTCTATATAGCCGTGGCATCTTTCAGTAGAACCTAAACATAGTTTTCTTCAAGTTGGTAATCCCAGATCTCACTTGAATGACGAAGAGGCAGCTGTTTCGCACTAACTTCAAGTATGTGGTTATACCAGTAACGCTGCTGGACAAAAGAAGATTCTCTTTTCAAAAGTTAACACTCATTTAAAGTCACTTAGCTACAGTAGCTAATTCAGGATCATGAACCAAAGATTATTTGATTAACTTTATTTTGTAGTCCATGTCAAACTTTCCCTCAAAACTAATAGCAGAAGACTGCGCAGAACTTATTTAATATTAAAACCGTTTCTCGCGCAGAGATCTGTTCTTAACTATATACCAACATAAAAAATGGCATTTTCTGGTCATGACACATGGTAAGGAAGAAATATAGTCTGAAACACTATAATATCACACATTTCTTTAACAAAACGAAGACTGTATATAAAACTATATATAACGTAGATCATAGAAATACCTAACACGATGTTACCATTACTTTAAGATTATTGTGTTAATACTTCGTTAAATTAAGTGGATGTGTGATTGTGCCAAGTAAAATAACTAAAAAAGATTAAATTAAATAAAAAAGTATTGGCAACCCTAGTCTAATACACGACATCGATATCAAACAACGATCTTAAAATGTATTGCAAGCTAAAGCTTAAAACACGATAAAGGCAGGATATAACATTTATTGTCTAATTATTTTAAGTGTGTAAATTTTTATACAATTTAATAAAATCTATTAAAATTATTTGGACAATTTTATTTTCCCTCTTTGTATAAGAATGACATACATTTTTCTATTCATCTTTACCTTTGAAATGCTTTTATACTTATTATTTCAAATATCACGTCTGTTGCCATGTAAGTCCAAACCTTCAGCAAACTATCAGAAGCAAGTACAGCACAATTTTCAAACGGGAAACCACTAATTGCATGTTGACTGCATATTGAAACAGACCTATTATTTTAAATACCAAGCAAAAAGTACATCAAACCGACATACATGTGTGAAGTATTTAATGAAGGTAGATGAAGCGAAGAATGTAAGCTTTACAATGTGTATGTATATAATTATATATATATAGCATTTTTATTACAAAAAAATGTAAATAATGTTGTAAATATGCACTTTAATAATTTTGTATTTTAGCCAGTATCTTTTGTTTCGTCGAAATTAGTGTAAAATGTTACCGGGATATTAAACACGACGCACCGAAGGATTCAGGTTGTAGAACTTACTAATTATTTTATTCACTTTTTTTGTATATAATAAAAGAAATGTTGCCAGTTAATGTTGCTGTAAATCAAAACAAAATATTATCAAGTTATGAAATTTTTATTATTTTTTATATGTGCAAAAAATTCAATGTACTCATAAAACAATCTCATTTTCAGGTAATGAATCCATTAGACGCGGTATGTAATGTTAACAGAAATGACGCTGTTTGTGTTAGCAACTTAAAATCTTCAAAGCCGATTGATAAGGCAATTCTTCAAGAAAGACCTGATGTCAAAATCTTCTTGCCGTTCCGGTTCCACTTTTATAAGCCTAAAGATCTTTTTAAGGAAAACACTTATAGAAACTATTTAGGTTAGTAAAACATTTCAAAGCCTATGCTAAGTATGAAGAAGTTTCCTGAAAAAAACATGATATTACCCTAAAATTTACTTGAATCGTCTTGAGGCACGTGATGTCTTGACTTGAAAAAATTATAAAAAAATCCCAGTGTTTTTTCATTAAAAGGAAGCTTTTTAGGGGGCGTCGCAAGAAATTTAATTTTTAACGACCACCCTAATATATATAAGATGATGTGAACATATGTTGCGTGTAAAAGATATACCAGAATAAAAACGTATGAAAAGAAAGGAAATACTGTGCACATCCAAAATAATTGAGCAAAGTGGAAACAATTCACTCTAGAACGAAACGAACTACTTGCTTTACTGAATTTTGCACCAAATTTCAAAGAGCCAAGAGCTTCTATATATTTAAAACTAACTTCTAACTGCTCTCTGTTTTCCAGTGGCACCTGGAGGCGACCATGTGCTCAGCTTGGTGGATGAGATCTCCTATAATGCTCCACCAGCGCCGCCTTTATCCCAAATGCACGAGCTTCCATCGGATCTATTCTGCAACGGTGACAATAGACCACCGAATTGTCCCGTCGACTGTCGTTGTACACATATGATAGATGTTCCCCTCAATTCTATTGTTGAGATCGTATTGGTTGATGAAGGTGAGACATCTGTAACTTTATCAAATAATTATTATACCTTCCAATTTCTTGAATAAAACCTCAAAGCCATGGTAGACAATTGGCTAATACACCCGCATCTCATTCTAAGGATATGGCTTACATGCTAAGAACATGCCATGCACATGCTTAGGTGATTCCCGAATCTAACGTGCAAATTGTTACGTTAATACTTGCTAATAGAGAAGCCTAAACATCATAAAAAAGTTATACTTGGAAATGAATTGTTGTGTAAAAACCGCCAATCCACCTTGGACAAATGTGAAGTTTGACCGTCGTTTCCAGTAAAATTTAAAATCTCAAGGCGCGGTAATGAGATGTTTTCGTGAAATAATATATTACTAGCTGTCCCGGCAGACGATGTCCTGCCTTGAAAAAAAAATCAGAACCCGATTGCAGCGCCACCTACCGGTCCAATTGTGAATCTAAATCATCCTCGAATCCCCTTGAACTCACAAAAAAATTTCATCAAAATCGGTCCAGCCGTCTAAGAGGAGTTCAGTGACACGCACAGAAGAAATATATACATATATGTAGATTATAATCAATTTCTGTTATCTTCTTTTTATTTATGAAATGTGATATTAACCTTCAAACGTCTCTTATTTTATTGTATGGACCAGATGTTTTAATTCATTCTCTTCCTTAACTTAATCTTCTGTCTATTTTTAAACTTTTATTTTTGTTTTTACGTGTTCCTTCTTTATTGTCTTGGGATTAAACCTATATCATACTTTAAGTGTACTACAGATGATAATAATATAAAACACCATCTTTTAATCCTAAAAAGTTAAATAGTTTTTGCGGGGTACAGATTTGAACTTTACACTAAACGGTATTAATATTTGTTGAATATTTTGAACAAAAATAACTAGTCATGCCGTTGCTCTGTTAAGGTTGGAATAGTAGGATCAATAAGTGTAATAGCTAGTACTGGTAAGCGATATCAAATATAATACGAAGTGGTGGAGATACACTAGGTTAAGGAAGTTAAGGCCTTACTTATAATACGACGGCCTCTGTGGTTGAGCGGGGTAAGCCTTTGACGGCCTACCTCACTGCAACCCAGAGGTTCCGGGTTCGATTCCCGATACAGTAAATTTCGGAAACGTATTTTCTCCGTTATTTACCATGGTCTGGGTGTCTGGGATCGGCCCCAGAGTGGTCCGTTGTATATTACCCATAACACAAGCGTAACTTGCTTAATTTGGGGATATGCAGTGTGTGTGTGTTTGTCTGCCGATTAAAAAAAAAATCATTTCGTTTCAAACGATTAGTGAAAATCTTACCCATAAACTCCTCTTTAGTCGAATATTTCGGGTAGAACCTACGTTCAAACAAACGCACAAACGAAATTTCAAATCATTGAAATTTCGTTTGTGCTCCTTTTAGGTAAACAACAGGTTATAGACGTGTATAAGTGAAAAAAGATATTAGTTGATTAGGGACTTACTCTGATTCTCTTGCTTAAGAGATGGCTAATCGTATCTTAACGAGATTATTATAAATAACGCCACTAATATCTAAGCCTACAGTGGAAATTCAAGGTGTAGCACGTATAACAGTAGAATCAACAAACAAATATTACAATTAGATGGATTTTAATTTTTCAGTCCAATCGCCAAATCTCTCCCACCCATTCCATTTACATGGTACATCGTACAATGTAATCGGTATGGGACGTTCACCGGATAAGAATATCAAGAAGATCAATCTAAAACATGCTCTAGATTTAGACAGAAAAGGACTGCTGCACAGACAGTACAACTTTCCGCCTTTAAAAGATACATTAGCTGTTCCCAATAATGGCTATGTTGTTTTAAGGCTAAAAGCTGATAATCCAGGTAAAACTTTTCTGAAATTATTTTGATTTTTATGATATATGATATGCACTTTTAAAAGTGCCATAAACCAAATTTGGGAAGTAAATCTAAATATTTTCTTCGTTAATAGCAGAAAGTCCACTATGACGAATATTCTGCTACATTTTGGTTGCTGATGAAGCACTACATTGTTGCTTTAGTTTGAACACTATTCTGACATTATAATTAATGAAGTTACATAGTAAATAAAGTAATAGTGAGATCATCAAATGGATGCTATCCATATTTTGCATCATACATTTTGTAATAATACCGAGTCAATGTGACTCACCTGTGTTCCATATGAAAAGGAATTCATTACTAACAAAACAAATATAGCTTTCTAATAGTGCGCTAAAAGTCCATATTTCAACATTTGTATAGTTTGTGTCATATGTGCTTCTAAAATAAGGCAATAATTTTTATTCCTTGTGGATATTTCTTATCCTTCACTGTTTTCAACATTATTGAACTTAGATTTATAATTGAAAATATTCATTCAATATGCATATTTGTTTGAAATATCTTATCAACACGGATTTGTGTCAAAATAGGCACTTTGCAATTTGCAAAATATTTGACCTTAATTTGGAACCGTACTTGCAACGTCCTTTTCGGTCAGAGATTTAGTAACTTTTTCTATTTTTTCCAGGATATTGGTTGTTTCACTGTCACTTCATCTACCACATCGTGATCGGAATGAACTTGATTCTCCACATCGGCACTCAGGGCGACCTGCCTCCCGTGCCTCCAAACTTCCCTCGATGCGGCAATCACTTGCCATCAATTTCACCGTCGTATTACCCCATACATTGATATTAGGCCCCAAACAATCAATCTCTTTGTCTACTCGCTTTGTTTAAGCCCGTCACGATACACAAAAGTGAGACTTGGTCGACTAAGAGAACGCGTACTGCCATATTTTATTCAGTTATTGAAATATGAACAACGTGCGAACGTAACTGATTTTTTGTGTATGTAAGAATATTGTAGGATACTTCTGTTATATGTTTTATTAACGGTGGGTCATCCTAGACCTGTGAAATCTATGGTAGCCATTTTAATAATAGTGAATAACTAAACACTTATAAAGAAATCATTCAATCAAAATTGTCGTTTTGTTATTTTCGAAAAATCTTCAATATACTTATTCACCTGTGACATATATGAGCCTTAATTTAGTAATTTGAGTATTAAGAATTATTCTGCGAGGGACAACATTGGGATAGCCCGCCGTTAAGTGCTATTTATTGCATTATGAGACCAAAGTATGTGTTATATCTATCCTTACCAAAAATATTTAAGAACTGGTGTTCGTGGCCGTGTTTCAGGAAGTTGCAATGGCGTGAAGAATAACAGCTCTGACTTTGTTATTTTAAGTTATTTTTTGTTACTTGTTTTATAGTTTTGTACATAAATATAGTTTTTAAAGTTTCTTTAAATTATCATTATTGATTTTAATTCTAATAATTTATCTATAACAACAATATTTAATATTGTATCCTTAAGAGCAATCAATCAGAATATATTTCCAAGAAATATGAAATGATGATAATTTTAGCTGCCAATATTGATTATCGCTACATTTTGGATCCTATTTAAATTAAATCATACTTTAGTTATAATACGTATAAAAATATTTCTTAGTCAATGTAATATTTTATTTACTGTCAAATGGTATTATTTCTTTGAACTCATATTCCCGAAATATCATCATCATATATCTCTTTTCATAATACTATGAAAGGTTGTTGTTACATAATAAACAACAACATTGATATCACTGTTGTTGTTGTTTACTGGTATATTTAATTTTCTTTGATTTAATGTAATTTAATTTCATATACGATCACTCATTTTCTTATCATTTTTATTACTGTAAACTACACACACTGTTACACATGATACGTTATTCACAGAGATGTTCTCTTACACTTAACTGTTAAAGACTTAAGTGTAATAAAATTTAAATTTAGTGCAAATTAAAGTACATGTATTAATAATTATTATTATTTATGTAAATAAAATTTTTACATTGCATGTTTGTGGTAATGCGGTGATTCGCAAAATGCTAAAAGATTATTATTAGTGATCTTCTCCGTACTTTTTTTATTAATACCGGTTCTTGTTCAGTCGTTTACCTACCTAACAGGTTAAAATTTGACATGAATGTATGTCTATAAATGTATATTACAAGTAATCTCAATTTTGTACCAATAGAAAGGTAAAGATATGGACTGTAAGATATAGAGTCACCTTGATAGACCTTGATGTACTAGTATCATCGAATCAACACAATTTTACGTTACATACTATTTGTGGAAACTTATTACAGTCTGTTAGAGTATGAAATTTATAAACTGATGAAATCTTTAAACTTTTGAATGACAATTTATTTTTATAAATAATAAATTTTAACTGAATATAGTTTTCCATGTACCAAAATTAATATTTTGACAGCACAAAAATTATTCCTTGAATATTTAACAATATATTAAGAATGTAAGAAACGAAAGAAATAAAATTGTCCAGTAACCTCATAGTATAAGAAAATCCTAAAGTAACAAACATATATTATTCACATACTTACGTCGCGGTCAGTCAGTCAGTCAGGACCTTGTAATTAGTACATTTTTGGTGATATAGTTTTTTTCTAAAATTATAAAAAGGACACAGAGGTTTACTTTAATACTTATTACTCATAGTTAGAAATATAGACTGAAACCAATACAGTGTGATAGTTTATCGTAATTGAAATGAAGACTCTAATCAAGCCTTGCACAGGGTAAATTATTTTGTGTAAGTCTTAAAAATCTTTTTGTCAATTTTAAATCTACTTCTATTACCTTGTATTGTATTTGAAACTTAGTCATTTATTAAAAAAATTAAAAATACTCTAAATTTTGTTTGATTTCTAACATATAAATAGAAAACTTGCGATGTGGTTTTATGCGGATAGTAGAAATCTGTTTCATATAAATGCCATGTTCTAACAAAAACGACGGAATAGAGAACATCAAGCAAGAACATAGATCAAGATCTGTTCTTGCTTGATGATTGATGCGTGCAATAGTCTAACTGGGTCGACAATTTAAGAAAAAAAAAATTCATGTTTATGAAAGCAGTAATAGGGAACCCTAGTTTATATCGAGAACCAGCAAGCAACACGGGTTACACTGCTTTAAATTTTTATCTAGGCGCTATTTTTGTTACAATGTAATTTACCTAATTTTATCCTGAAAACTACTACTTTTCTCTATATAATGTATTCTTTCAATGTCCTTTGTATTGAGATTAAATACTTATACATACATGTAATTGAAAGGAAAGTGCTGTGGAGCGAACTATGTTGGGTGCTTCTCTTATGGATAGAAATGAGGATATACCTACGTAAGAGAACCAAGGTAACCGACATAGTTCATAAAATTAACAAGTTGAGGTGGCAATGGGTCGGTAACATTTATCGCAAGACCGATGGCCGATAGAGCAGATGATTGCTGGAGTAGGACCGCGTCTCGGTAAACGCAGTGTCGGACGCCGTCCATCAGGAACTGCGTAAGGCCCCCGATAGGCGATAAATTAAGAAGGCAGAGGACCGTGATGAGTGGCGCTGATTTAGGAAGGCCTACGTTCAGCAGTGGAGGGTTATTGACTAACGACGACATAGAATTGAACGGAACACACAGACAAAATTACTATCATATTTGTAATATCAGTATGGATTGCTATATCGAGAATTTAACTCCTTCATGATGATAATAATCACTTAAATTATCTAAATGTCACTAATAACAAATGAATTGAACTCGTTAGAGTACCCGTATATTCACAAAAATAACTGGAATCACTCGAATTGTGTTTCAAATAAAAGTCAGATGTTGATAACTTTTCATGTACTCATATTACATTTTAGAGAGTTCGTAAGATAAACTACGCACATGTATTTACAATCCAATGTGATAAGTAAAGCCAATAATTACAAAAAATTTTAAAGGTACCCGAAAAACATTAGTGATAAGCAAAAAACAAACATTACATGTTTCTTTTATTTCTTTCCAAAAATGTAAAACACCTGAAAATATGCAACCTGATAGCATTTATGAATTAAATAGATTCGTACAAAGTGCTCGGCGCATTTTATTGTTAACTACCAAAAGTACACAAGATGAACTTTGTGATTAATCTTACCATATTTTTATTGAACATTTTAGTACATTTGGAAGGTAGGTTTATGCTACATTTGATAAAATTTAGTCATTTTTATACCTCGCCTCATCTGTCTCTTTTCGGGCACAGATCTTATTTTTCTTATAACTTATTTCTTTTACGATTATAAAGAATAAGTATATAATATAATTATATAATAACAGCCCATAAATGTCCCACTGCTGGGCTCGGGTCTCCCATTATAGGGGAACGGACAGTATACCCGGTACGCTTGTCCGAGGGGGCTTGGCAGGTTTGACACATCGGTTATGTCGATGTGCAGGTTTCATCAAAATGTTTTCCTTCACCGTTGTTAACACGTGGTAAAAACAATATGCAAAACTGCCGGTGGTGCATGCATTCCGGACAGGATCCACCCCGTGCCCTTTAAGTGTGGAACGCATGCGCTTGCCATTACGCTACCACGACATTTAAAGTATTATACTCCAAAGAAACTGTATAGTTAGTATAAAAAATTATTAGAAGGGTCGAATTTGTAAAATGCTTATAAAAAACAGAAAAAATTACGGGAATTCGAACCAACATACATTTTTTTTAATTTTTGTTCGTTTGTATGTCAAAGTATCACATGTATGGTTAAAGTCTCTTCTAGAATAACAGTAATAATTAATAACTCAGCGTTTAACAGTTTTAATACTACTCCACTATCCGGACTTTATTCATAAAATAAGATCATTTATTCACTCGCCATTTCGAGAAAAAAGTTGTTTCTAGAATTCTTTTCTAGAAGACTAAGTTTAGAGTCAAGTTTTTGTAATGTTTTTGGAACTTATAAACTTAGAATTTCATTTAATGTCAGGAATTTGGTTTCCAAGCTCTTCCTGGTCACCAACCACCCACAGGGCGGCTTATAGGCGGTCACGAAGCTTGGCCACACAGTCATCCTTACATTGTATCGCTGCAGCTAAGAATTTTTGGACTAAGAGTACATTATTGTGGTGGATCTTTGCTTAACCGAATATGGGTAAGTGTGTATTTATTATTATACCTCCTTTGATTGATTGAGATTTTTCAGCTACAAGTCATAGCAGTTTAGTAGGCTTTATTTTAAAAAGAGCTTAAACGCACAGTTCCAGATAATATATCAAACTCACATAAGTATGATATTCTTTTTTTTACCAAACTAATTACTTTATTCATGTTGCCATTCAACATACAACATTCATCTACGAGTATACTATAATAAATCTGTGAATTGTTTGATTTTCACAATTCGTTCAAAATATTACGAAAAAAATTTAGGGGGGAAATTCGGACCAGGAGATCCCGTAAATGCAATTTTTAGAATTTATGTCTGTGTATCTGTCTTTCTGTTTTTGTGTTAGAACATCACGTAAAAACATCTAAACGGGTTTACTTGGAATAGATGGCTTAACAAAATAGATGGTGTTGACATTGCGATGTAGACCACCATCGCTGTAATTCAATATCAAATTTATTCTCAGGTTGCCAACATATCATTCATTACGTATTAGGTAGTTCCAATAAAGTTGGATGCAACTTTTCTTTGTGTTTTGCTGTACAGTTGTCTACAGTATATTGACTTAGTTTCGTTGTATTGTAGTGAATTGAACAAGAAACTAAAGTATCGAAGATTTATATTTTCCAAGAACTAAGGCCAATATAATACAATGACCAATATCATCTTCAATTAGCCAAGACCAAGACATTTAGATAGACGTGGTATTACAAAAATAAATAAAATAACAAATAACTTTGACTATAAATGAATAATAATTGATGGCTAAAAGAGTTGTAAAGACAACAAGGCTATGGGATGACTGTATAAAAAATAACATAAAGACTTTATGGTGTAACAGAGTAGAGAAGTATGAAAGAACTAAATGCACTGTACCAGTCTCACGTGATTAGAAAAATAAAGAAAACATAGTTCAAAAATAAAATGTTCAGTGTTACACTTGCATGACAATAGAAACAAAAAATATCGCGGTATCAATGATATTTTTTCAGGTGTTAACTGCAGGTCATTGTGTCAAAGTTTCTTGGATATATCAGTGGTTTCCGTTGGATATTGCCGCTGGTGCACATAATATTGATTACCATGATATAATGACTCAATTCAGAACAGTTGAAAAACGAGTTCCTCATCCACAATATGCAGGGTATGTTAATAAAACCTTCCATAATAAATATCAGAGTTAATAAGATCATCTCATATTTGTTCCATGCCTTACCCATATTATAAATTTAGTAATATAAGTACATTATAAAAAACCATTCTCGGCATATTATTTAAATATCAGCACTACCTGAAATAAAGTGTGCATTGAGACTGAGAGACACGCACGGAGCAAATCAAATTAGAAATTACGGGAAAGGTACAGAACTTGGCTATCTTAGTTCAATTTATACGCTTATGAATACTTTGCTAGCTCTCAAGAAAAGCTGCAGGTAACCAATTCACTTTCAAATATTTCAAAACATTTACTTACAAGTAAGTAAGTTTCACACTAGTAATGCCCAACTGTTGTTTTTCAGTGGAATTAGTGAATTCGATATCGCACTTCTAAAAGTTAACGCACCGTTTGAATTTACAAGCGCTGTTCAGCCTATAAACCTTCCCGACAGAGTTGGTACACATAATAAAAATCTTATGTTAGCCGGTTGGGGAGCTCTTAAAACTACATACTTCTTACCAGCTATGCCACAACAACTTCAAGAAGTAAAAGTGACTTACATTTCATACAATGGTAAGAACGTCCAATTTGAAATTTGCCTTTTATTTTCTGTACAGTTCAAAATACTCATATTATGTTAGACCATTTTAATATTAGATAATATCATAAATACAGGTATTCTATTACGGCTAAGTTTAAGTTCCTCCATTGTGACAATGTAATTTTGGTGTTGAAAAATATTTATAAAGTATTTAAAAAATATGGAATTTCTCTCTTCGAAAACATTACTTTCTTTATAAATGTGCTTTTAGGCCTAAATTATAATATACAAAGTTTTTACTATATATAATTTTACTATGAATAAAAGACTGACTTTTTCATGTTTAGTGAGTGTGAAATAACTTTTTAGGTTTCAATTTGTTGTGTAGATTAGACTCTACAGTAGTAAGTAAGTAAGTAAGTTAATATCGGAATGTATTTACAGATTGTTATCGAGCTTTTCAAGACATTGAGGAAGAAGAAGCTGAACTGCTCCTCAAAGAAAATGTACATATATGCACAGGTCCTCTTTACGGGGGTGTTGCAGCGTGTAGCGGTGATTCAGGAGGACCTTTGATAGAATATGTATACGTTGACTCGAATATCTATAATACAGACTTTAATTTTAATGAGTCTATAGAAGATGAATACGGAGAAGCGGATGATGAGTACTACACTACACCAAGTTCATTTTGGAGCCGAATCCAGGAGATGATAGAAAAATATGTATCACCAAAAGAAGCAGTTATTAAATCGATTGATAGATATGAACTAACAACTGTTAACACTAAGGAACTTACAGATGATACAGAAAAACTTATCAGCGAAAGACAGTCTAGCGATAAAAGTGAAGTAATACCCGTCGTCGTTGGCGTTGTATCATGGGGAATATCGCCGTGTGGTTATAAAGGCGCACCTTCAGTGTACACTAATGTGTCATATTACATGGATTTTATTAAAAAATACATCAATACTTGAAATTATAAAAACATTAAATTTTCTCAAAATAAATAATAAATAAGTTCATTTATTTACAATAAATATAATTGCTATCACATCTCTAAATGTTTCTTGAGCAATCAAATTATGCAGTAAATTACTTATAATTACTTTATTTGCTAGTTTCTCACTTTCCCTAAATTCTCAAAATATTAGAACATAATTTTTTATATACACATCAAACGATTATTCATCAATTTGGTCAACACAACAATATTTATAACAATTGAATAGCAATTAACACATTGCCTTAAGACTTAAAAAATTTCGTTATTTTTATGTCACGGTTTTTCTTATTCTTGTATGGTATTTACTTGTCTTTAAAACTTTCTAAGCACAAATCATCATTATCATTATAAATTAATGTCTTCATATGTTTATGCTTAGTAAATATCATTTCTGGTATGTAATCGATTAATGAGCATGAAGGATTTCTTTGTTATGGTTGGTGAATTATTATTAGTTATTTTTCCAGGTCTCCCATTATTTCTCTTCCGAGGAGATGTTTCTAACACGTTGTTTAGATTTTTCTAATCTTACTGATTTTTCTTTATTTTTTAATTCAACAATATGTCTGGAGGCCTATAATTTCCACATATCGGTAATGATTCAAGTACTGCTTTTGGTATTGATTGAGGAACCGTAATAATGATAGCAGTAGGCAATGATGACAAACTGCAAGATCTGCATTCAAGGACCCAGCTACCACCTCTGTCTGGACGTATTCTAATAATAGTATAGCCTCTATTTGGAACTATTACCGTATCTTTGATAGGTGGATATTGTAAATTTCTGAAAAAAATAAATTTATGTTAATGAAATGAATGATACTTTTGATACAAAGTAGATAAGAAGGGAACTTCTTGGTGACAGATTTACTCTACGCCGCGACATAAAGCTGTTAAAGAAGCGCATCATTAAGTATCTTGGTAACCAAGAACGTGTTAACGATTCGTAATTATTATTACTAGATGATTATTAGATGGACCATCTGCCCATTTTTCTGTTTCTGATAATATTGATTAAACTTATCCGCCCGCACGTGCAATAACATCATTAAAGTGCTGTATTGTCACATCTAAGCAACAAAATCAAAATTAGTCATTTAAAAAATTAACAAATTAATTAAATTCTGTTATTTATGAGAAATGCAAAACCTCAAAATGGAAGCCAAAATATATTACGTGAGCTCAGGGCAAAAATCTTACCTAGAAATCTTGCCTTGTTGTTCTAGTTGAATAAATCTACTTCTTGAAAGTGGTTTTCTGCTAGGATCTTGCCACGTCCCAACTACTTCCATGGAGTAGCCATGCATGTGAAAAGTATATGAATCGTTACTAACTACACCTGAAGATACATAATTTCAAGATTAGTTTTGTTTACCATAGGATACTTCCATCTTTTACAAAGGCAAAACTTGAACATTAAAATGGGCACCACGCTCAATCGACACAATATTTATAGTCAAAAATGTTTATAAAAATAAAATGACCAAAGACACCGACTGGCCACAAGTTAACTGAGATATAACTTGATTTCTTACACTTCCCGTATTTTTTCATTTTGCTTACTTTAAATCTTATTCATATTGAGTTACAGTAAGTTTGTAGGCTTCTTTAAGATTCTTAACGAATCCTACAGACTTACTCTAACTCAATATGAATAAGACCGTAAATATCGATAATAACCAAACTTTCTTAAAAGGGAGGTTCTGAAATTAAAAGTTTTAAAGATAAGTATGTGTAAAATGAAAATTGTAAACACATCAAAATATAATACCTTCATTGATCAAAACGATTTCCAAAATTTCTCCTTCTAACGCGTTTAAAACATGTATGCACTGTGGTTCCTTATGTCTGCTTTCTTCTTCTACTTTGCAAATCATGTCTCTCCGAACTTCCTTTGGTTTTAAGAGTATAGGCGTGTTTGGATAAAGGAAACTTTTACTATTTATTTGGACTACTCCTTGTTGTCTCAGGGCTGAAAACAATAACAACAAATATATACTTACTTAATGTGGATACATTTTTCTATTAAATACTTAATTGCCGCTAATATGCTTTATGAGTGTGTTTAAAAGTGTGAATTAAAACAAATACTTTATATGATTTTACAGAATTATGTTTTATGAAATATTAGGTACTCACAAAACGGTGCAGGGAAGAACGGCTTCTTAGGTATAGCGTCACTAATATATTTAAAATCGTGATCACTTTTTTTGTCTTCCACAACATTCCTATCAATGCTTAGATAGACTTGTCTTACATTAAAGTTTGGGGTCTCTGGTACTGGCTGTTCAGATTCCAACATTTCACCGCTCACAATAATATCGGAGTCTGAATCATCTTGTTGAGGCAAGTTAGTCTGGAAGTTCAAATAATGTATTTACCTAACAATCAATCGCAATTAAGTAATCTGGAAAAGTCGTCTTTTTTAAGTAAAACGTAAGGCTGCATTTTCTGAAATCACGGCGGTATTATCTGGATTTACGACTCTTTTAAATCAACCAGTTTAATAATCCGACGAGGCGGATATATTTACATTTTATTTTTTATTTATTATATATTTACAGTAACCAAAATGAACTAACATGTAACAACGTAGATATAACAATGCAGTTAGTACATATCGTGTGAGTAGTATAGGATAATTAATTTATCTGTCTTGTCTAAATGATGATATTAGGAGGATATTATTATTTATAGATAGCTATCATCTATCTATAAAGAAGCAACAATACAAAAACAATATTTTCTTTTGTATTGTAATAAGAGTTTATTCGAAACATACTGGATTATTCTGCAACATAGACGTGTAGTTAAACCCCATATATAGAAGCATTGCCTTCGCTTCCAGACCCGCGCAAGCGCCGCTTCCCGTCACTTTTAACCAATATCCACCATTCTTTTGTGTTGCACGAACCACTACATCTATACGCTCTCCTGAAATAGAAATAAGTCTTAATCAAGTTTAAATAGGCCTTGATAGATATACTAATTTATTGTTTTCTATTAAATACAATAAAATATCAAGTATTAGTCTTATCATGTCTGTTGAATGAACTTTTTAAAATACCAGCTGAACCCGGACAAACTTCGCTGTGGCCTGGCCTGATACTAATTATTAAGGAAGTCGACTACTTTCGATATTTTGCATACATAAACGTACGGAAGCTGATTTTTTATATATAGAATTAAAAAAGTACAAATTAAAAATATTTTTATATTTTAATGCAGTGTTATGTAAAATTTCAAGTTAATCCATGAACTACTTTTCGAGGTTTGCGGACACAAAATATCCGGAAGCTAATTTTCATTTATAAAGATAAGAGATTACGCAAGAATATACATACTTAAATATTACTGACTTATAATAATTGGTAATAATTGATAGTATCTAGGCTTTTAACAAAATTAAATAAGCTCTTTGACTCCACCTCTTTAGACTTGAGGATTTTTTGGCAACTGAAAGAGGATGTTGTGCTGACCAGTTTTATTTTTTTAATGTGTAAAATTACTCTAAAATGAACAATTGTTGTTGTAGGATATTGATAGTTTTTGAGAAGTGATGATGTTTTTTTATGAAAAATGTGAACTGTATAGCCAAATTTGGCCTTTCAGGTTTTCACAATAACTCTGATGAATGGCGTCGATTGTAGGCTACAGTACAACTGCGCCTGGCTTAAAGGCCTAGCTGCCAAGCCGTAAACATAAAATTATTGTCTTAAAAAAACATAGTGAGGAAACCTATCTGAAATCTGATTTAAGCAGGATAATAAAATATTTCATTACCTACCCATTCCTTCACATTACCATTGATATAAAATTGACTACTCGAATGGATTTAAGTCAAATTTTAACCAGTAGCAAGAGAAATAAATAGATAGTAAGGCTTAAAACCCGACAAACGGAAAGTGAAATTATAACGGAACTCGTTGTAGAAATGACCTTACACTTATAAGCGTCGTCAAGTGACACGACTGTTTATACAAATGCCTTTCTCTTCTCACACCATACAAAAAAGTAAAAATATGGCATCAATTCCTTATAGTAACACCACTTTAGTTTCATAGCTTCAGTTTTTTTAAGTTACTAAAATTTCCCACGAGATTTTGCTCATGCAAATTATGTATGCGTAATAATTCCGCTTATTGCGGATACTAACTAATTTTCTGGGATAAAAACTATCCCATGTTCGTGTGACAATCAGTTCGTGTTCAAAGCCGTAAACGTAACAATGAATGAATGAATGAATAAAAACACTTTATTGCTCACCTAAAATTAAAACTACGTTCTTAAAACTAGGTATATGTTGAACAAACAGTAAATCTTGAACAAAGAGCGACCTTATCGCTTAAAGCGATCTCATCCAGGCCCCTAACCTAAGGACAGTATTTAGACAACAGTGGTGGTAAAAGCAATAAATAATATGAAACATTCCAAGAATAAATGAAACAGAAATATAATAACAATGTGAAGATTTATATTTACTGTAGCACATATGAGAGTAAGTATGTAAGATTCGAGATTTTTGGTTATAATAAGTCTTAGTTGATTTCAAGACTAAAAACCCAGAAAATAAACATTTGTAATTTTAAATAACCAAATAAACACCATTAAAAAACTTCGAACTAAAAAGTAGAAAATAATCTATAATATGAAGACTTTCTTTTATAGTGTTACTAGCTGTCCCGGCAGACGTCGTCCTGCCCGGTAAAAAATAGGTGTTGATCGTAGAGGGTTGAAAATTGAGGATTGTATGTATTTTTGTATGTTGTATCATAAAAAAATAGAAATTAAAAATTTTGTCTAAAAAATAAAATAAAAAATTTAGGGGTGGACTACCCCTAACATTTAGGGGGATGAAAAATAGATGTTGGCCGATTCTCATAGATACCGGATAAGCACAAAAAATTTCATCAAAATCGGTCAAGCCGTTTCGGAGGAGTATGGCAACGAAAACTGTGACACGAGAATATTATATATTAGATTATGAAAAGCGTTAACTCGGAAAGACGTAATAAACCAAGTTATTAGCATTTACAATATTATTAACTCCGATGACCACGTTTCGCTGTGCACTGGGGTTTTATTGCAAAGATAGAAAAACACAAAAAACACTCTTCTATTAAAATGCAATTCGTTACGTAAAATTTTAAATTTAATCCATCGACTACTTTTCCAGTTTTGCGGACAAAAACAAACGAAAACTGAATTTAGTACAAAAGATTAACTTTTACCTGCGATTTCACTCGCGTTGAAAAAGGATTTATGTAGCTCATAAAGTGGGCATGTTATAATTAATAGAAATGTCATACTTGATTTTTACTTCTAACTAATGGTATATACTCATAACGGCATCTAGCAAACCCAAAACAGAACCACCCATGACAGCAACAAGTAATAATTGTCGCTGTCATATCTCGCGAAAAATAAAACGAGGTTGGAGAACGATTTTTTCTGCTGTGTTCATCTGTTTCTCGGGAACAGTATTTGTTTCTGGATTAAATGGACCATATGCCTTACTTTATATTCCTGAAAATGTGTGTAAACCGTGACGAACTATTACGTAATTAGGACTCCGGTTGCCGTAAACGGTCGAAAGTTGGGTGTCAACGAAACCACTTTTTGTTGATAATCAATTATCAATAATTTACCAAAAACATATCGTACATTTTCACAATTTGAGACGTACCGTGGTGTTTGTGTAATTTTTCTACATGTTTTTTAAGTTAATAAAAAAACCACCAAATCATTTCCAAATGATTGATATATATATATATTTTACTTCTTCGATATTTATCAAAACAGTGTAAATAAAATATCACCCCTGTATAAAAGAGAGAAAATTAATTTGTTTTTTATACTACTTTAATACCACGTTATTAATAGTAAGTAGTAGTAAGTAGTTTAATATTCATAATAAAATAATAATAAATATTAAAAACAACCGCATCTATGGAATCCCCGCTATCACCCGAAAAATCCTCAAGGCCGTTGGCGTAGCTGCAAGCCTTATGGCGTGAAAACTTTACAATCAAACACTCGCATACATAATATTAGTTAGGATTATGAATTCACTGACCAACATCTATTGAGTGCAGACATGACGAAACGATACTTGCCTGGATAAAGTTGAATATTCTTAGCCAACGCAGGTTTCACCGGTTTTCCATCTGCGGCTATAATAAACATCTCTTCTTTATCAACGTGCACAATAATCGGACATTCGATAGCGATTGCATTTATTAACCTCAGTCTGTAAGCGTAACCTGGCATTACGAACAACCTGTAAAAATACATCTTTATATACTACGAGAAGTTAACTTTATATTGTATCACAAATATGAGACCTGAAGCCATAAAAGTCCAATACATTATATGCGAATAAGAACAGCTGCATATTTTATAATAAAACTACGTTATAACGGTTTTAAGCGCGGTAATTTATTTTATTTAGGTTTATCCGACGTTTCGGCCGCTTTTCAGTGGTCGTGGTCACGGAAGACAAAGATGACATTTGTCAAACGTATATTGTCAAAGTTTTTATTCAGCCTACCGCCAACTTGTTTATTTTAATTATTTAGTTTTAATTTTGTTTATGGATATTATTTACTCTATGGCAGCCTAATCTAATTTACCACCGCTTCACAACATGTTGTGGCTTAAAGAGAAGAACAAGAAACATGCCTAGTTCTAAAAAATTTTTTTATATAATATTAAAATGAGTGGAAGGAAAAAATAAAAGAAATTATTAGTCAAGTTGGTTTGTTTCGTTGCACGCAGAAAGAGCTCACAGTGTCTTGAGGTCTGGCAGTTGGTTTTTGCTGGGTTTGGGTCTTAATAGTTTTGATGATTGGATCCCAAACAGGTGGTACCTGCCAACCATCTTCTCTATTGAAATTTGGGTGTTTTTTGATTTCAATAGCCTCACGCATCATTCTTGGTATGAAACGATTCTCTTTCGCGAGGATTTGTGGGTTATCGAATCTGATGTAATGGTTGGGTTTATCCAGCGTGTGTTCACTGATCGCAGACTTCGTAGACCTTGTGTGTTTCATGTCAGCAATGTGTTCTTTTACCCGTGTTTTTATGCTCCTCTTTGTTTGCCCAATGTATGATAATCCACATACACTATCGAGCTTGTAAAGTACCGCGCTTAAAACCGTTATAACGTAGTTTTATTATGTGTACAAGTCGCGAAAACTTAAGAAAATATTATGCATATTTTATTTTATATTACTAGCTGACCCCTGCCCACTTCGTTGAGCGTGTTAAGAATATTATAATAATCACAATCAAATATAACCTATGTCAATCAGGAATAATGCAGATTTCTGGTGAAAGAATTTTCAAATTCGGTTCAGTACTTCAAGAGATTACTTCCTACAAACAAACTCACAAACTACCACTTTATAAGATTCGTATAGATAAATAATACATGTCCAAAACTTGGCAAAGAGTTTCCTTAAATATATTTGGAAAAAACTTTTTGATACTACCCGTGGTCAGAAGACTGGCTCATATTTCGCCAAACTCTTACTCACATTGCGTAACAATGCAACCATCTTTCTGGGCACGCTTCCTACTGTTAGTGATATCATAAACTATAATTGATATTATATGTAATTAATTAATTAAATAATATTAGTTATTTTGTATTCTATCTTCAATCCCTTGAGACTATAGGCAGAATGCTGAACTTATGCCACCGAATAAGATGTCCAAAAGACTGCCGTCGTCCGAAGCAGGAATCAAAATTCACAACTTTACGAGTGAGTTTTCACACTGAATGCCTTCATAAACATTAAAAATATTTTTTTATGCCAAGGAAAATTATACTCTACATTGTTATTTTGTATACGTAGCATCCGTTA
Organism: Dendrolimus punctatus; assembly: GCA_012273795.1. Classification (NCBI taxonomy): domain Eukaryota; kingdom Metazoa; phylum Arthropoda; class Insecta; order Lepidoptera; family Lasiocampidae; genus Dendrolimus; species Dendrolimus punctatus. The sequence continues at coordinate 5,428,534 of CM022537.1, forward strand.
TGTCTTTAGTTTTTATATTTTTTATTTTTTTATTTTAAAAATCATGTTTTTTCTAATAGTAAAACAATAGAAGAACGATCAATTACCCATTTTTATGAGTAACGAATTTATTAGAATTAGTTTTTTAATTAGTGTTGGTTATTTCTTCTTTTATCACTTTTCATACTTATAGCTTTAATAGATAGAAAAAAAACAAATTTAATAATTTGCCTTAAGTTTTTTCAAAATCTTTTATTATTGCTACATAATGCGAATTACAATTCTATAAACTCCGAATGCATCTTTAATTATCTTAGTACCTTTTGCTTCTTTGTTCATTTGAAAATGTTACTAATAACAACAAAATGAAAGAAATAAATCGTCGATGCAGGAACTTTTATAACATTTAATTCAAAAGAACGTGAAGTCGTTGAACTTTGAGCAAAAATTACAACTTACACAGCACCTATAGCATAAAATGCGCAATAACCGGCCCTATACGCCAGCAGCGAGCAAAGAAAGTAAATTTCACTTTCTATTCTATAGACATATACAATTTGTATTATAATAATGGATACATACTTAAAACTTTCTTCATCGCCGTTTATTGCAAGTGAAGTTGGTTTTAGTTCCTTTAAATCTTCGAGATCTCCCGTCAGTAGCTTGGAAAATTTAGCTGCGACTATTAGAGTGTTCTCTGCACTTCTATCGAAGTCATATAAAGAAGCGTGTGGTTCCAGAGGTTGGGGTTGATTTACTATCAATGAACCATATACACCATCGCTTTGCTGAGAAACTGAAATTAAACAGAAATCATTATTTTATTGATTGACTAGAGTTTACCCCGCGGTGTTGCTGTGTTTATTACAGTTGTCAAGGACTATACTTCTATATTCGCCAAGGCTGCACTGTTTATTTGACTTTAACAATAAACAAAAGAGTATATATGCGTGCGTGTGTCAAATACATGGTAGTGTGTGTAATATTTTTTTATTAATTTAATGCATCTTTATGCATATTTTTTTTTAAATATTAGCATTGTGCACTACTTGTCTATATAAACTATAAGTGTGCGAAATTTTAACCACGCCCGCGCAATTTTCGTCAAAAAACCATTTACAACTCAACCACCCTACCAAAGAATTAAGTCAGACAGATATTCGAAAATAAAATCATGATACCTATGATATTCGTCGAAACAAGATGACTAGTTATGTTAATATAAACTATTATAAACCTTGATCTAGATTGCGATATTTTCAATATTTAAATATTATTCTAATAAAATCTACTACGTCACCAATTGTAGCGAGAAATGCCCGGCGGTGTGGACTGATGACCTGTATAAGGTAGGTTGCAGATGAGGAAAGCAAAGGAGCCATGACGCAAACTTGGGAAACATAATTACGTCCAATAGTGGACTGCGATTGGATTACACAGAAGAGTCTATACTTCTTTTATATTATTTATTTATCTTGGAAAGGTATTCTCCTTCTATGTCTATGAACGCACAAGTTATACAGCAATGAGTTACTAACACCAAAATAGTCGCAATAAGTATTAGTTAATAGTAATAGAACACCCCAAAATCTAATCTATCTATGTAAAATGTATATAAAAACCAACACAGACATGAGCAATATCTAAAATATCTTGATGAATTTGTTTTCGTCAAAACTAATTACAAATTATTAAGAACTTCCTAAATAAATATGTGAATAAGGTAAAAAAACAAGTACGGTGCTCGAAAATGAAGAACACAAACAAAATTATAATTAGAGTATTAATTACAACCCAAGCTTAAATCTGATTTTGTCGAAAATAATTGAATGTACATAGTTGTCACATTTTGAGACGACTAGGTCTAATTAAACTATGTGATACTATTATGAAAAAAGAAGGTCTTCAACTTTTTTACATTTTAGTCTGCCTTAATTAAAAGAGGCAAGATTTACAAACCTGAATCACTATGATAGAAGAATGTACCAGGAGAAGATGCTATAAAAGCATACTTATATGTCGTCCCATACCCTATAGGGCATTGTGTCACCATTGGCACTCCATCCATATAAGGAGTTCCTTTTTGCTCTATTCCATGCCAATGTATAGCAATAAATTTATCAGGAATCTTATTTGTAACGTCTACCACAATGACATCATTAACGCAGACATTTATCGATGGTCCAGGAGATAGTCCGTTCACTGTGATTTTTGGTTTACCGTCCTCGTCCAAAGTGGGCTCGATTTTGAAATTATAATAGCACCGCTTTGGTTTTACGTTGAACTTACAAGGTCGGTAACATTTGTCTGTGGAATTAATAAATTTAGATAAGTGGTATATTATATAAATAAATAAATAATTGGAAAATGACGGCCAAGTGCGTGTCAGTCTAAGCGTAAAGAAGGTATCCCAAGATTTGACTAAAATGTCCGTCATTATCATTAGCCTGCAAAATTATAATAATTATCATTTATTTCCAACGAAATTGATGAATATTAAACTATTTTAATGTATATATATTCCCATAGTTTTCAGTTACCACTTTAATTTTTCAGGGCTAGCCAATAGTTTATAATAAAGAGGGTAGGTGACATATTTTTTATGACTGGAATCGAATGTCGTCTACTGATTTACGTAAATAAGTCACTAAAAACTACCATGAATTTCAAATATAGTTAGATAAAACTTTAATAATAATAATAAAATCTTTACAGAAAACTAACCAACTAGTACTATTCTTATTGTGTAAAAAGGGCGATCTTATCGCTGAAAAGCGATCTCTTCCCGACAACCCGTGGCTACAATATTGCTGATTAGGAGTGGCGATGGTGATATACATAATTATTGTACGATTACTTACATTTTAATAATAAATATATAATTTTACAATACATATGCGTATATATATACAAATATACGCATAAGTTATATACAAGATATAGTAATAAAGTGCAACTATTTAAATAAACAAATAGTATATAAATATACAAAAATCTCTGAATACTAAAACCATTTTCATTGCTCAATTATTTATGTGCTGTGGCTACTTCTAATTTAATTGAGCGTTTTAACTACACCATTGTCTGGCAGCATATAGATATAACTTGTTTTTCCTTACATCAATTTAGAATTTCACTCAATCAATTTCTGCACTCAAACGCATTATTAAATAATGTATAATGTCTCGATCAACTTAGATCACAGTTGTTTCTCTTGTCTAAAAACCTTTTTATGGGTTTAAAAAAATATTTTAAACGTTGTGATTATATCCTTTTGGTTCCTAATGAGTAAAAAACTATTGCTAATCTGTCATTATCAACATTGAGAGTTTCTATATTCAAGTTTCTATATTTTACAAACGTAAACTTTATTAAAATGTCGGGATTATTATTTCTTGTACTCATGCAAGCAAAAATCGACTTTAAGGTGACGAACATTTTCGTTCCGCGATAGTACATAACATGTTAACTATCTTCTTCTGGGACAAAAAAGGGATGCAATGCTTATCTCCGTTACAGGAGGGAACACAATTCCAATACACTGTTCATTTCCAATGCCGTGTAAAGGCAAAAAACCAACATACAAACATAACAAGTCACTTTTACATTTATTTGTATATTATAATATTATATAATACAAACCTGAAGTTTTGGTTGAATCCTCAAATAAAACATTACCGCTGGATGGCGCGAAACTTTCCATTGAAGCTTTGCCATTATCACTAATATTTACAATTAAAAATATACAACAAACAATCAACTTCATTTTATATTAAATAACCTGAGAATTTATCTCGCTTATTATTATTGTTTAAGTACCATTGAGCAAACGAGACTCCACTCGTTGCAAGGCCTTCCTCGTTCAAGTTTTACTTGCTACTAACGGCAAAGACCTTCTTACATATGCTCTTTGGGGCATTCACTGGCGCGTACTCAGACAGTATTTCCGAGTGGGTGATACTTACATAAATTTAAGTTTAAAATAATTAGAGTATTTAGTATACTTTAAACCGGAAGCTTTAAATATGACAAATGTCGGTAATATGCTATTCATTACTTCCCCCGGTCTGGATGTTACTAGAACCCAGTGGTGCTCGTAGTATGTTACTTATAAGTCTTATAACTTACCAATACTTACTAAGTTTAAAAATTTACAACTTATGATTTTTTATCAATTAATTATAAATTCTTACATGTAATTTTTCAATGATACCACAAAACGCTTTTTTAAATTTTTAATGTACTCAAATTGGGGTGAAATTTAAGATTGAGGATATATGACCAGACATTGATGAAATGCCTTTATTCAATACATTAATACTTCTAGATACTGAGAAGATACACAGTTTGTAATTATCAAACATTATTGACGAAAAAATAAAGGTCAACCGAGAAAAAAAGGACGAAACAACATTTTAATATCAAAAAGTCAATTAAGAAGAATTGCAAGAATGATTTTGTACGATGATATTTTTATTATATAGAAATACTAAGCATAGTTTTAGGAAAATTTATTCGAAAACTCTGGTGTAGCATGTTTTGCAACTTTGTAGTGCGACTAGGCGCCTAACTAGAGGGAACTTGCAAAACATAAAAGTGTGTTAAGGACAAAATAAATTACTGGATTGCATGCTTTATTTGCACTATAAGTGACATATCTCGGCCTAAACAAATCGCAAATGTTATTTTCTAAACAAGATTTAAGTATCTCAAGAATTCTCTGTACCTCGAGAGAAAGGTGTAATATTTTTTGAAACTTCATCGTATCACAAAATTATGACCCTTATCATCAGTCGCATGTTTCTCTCTAAATCTGATTGTTCACGTTAGACAAGGTTGTTTGAAGATCTATAACTAAACCATAGTCAGTCGCCGCCTGTTCTCAGTTCTGACTCCAACGCCTTTGGCATCAACTTTGCTAACCGGTGCCATCGATAGCAATTCTTATATAATAATATAATATAGTCTATCTATGAATGCTATCTTTACGTTTTTTAGACTGGTAAAGTATTTTAATATTTTTATGTCATATTCAGAATCCTAAGCTGGCATTGATAGTAAAAACCTCACGACTTATTATGAATTCATGCTATAAAACATTGTAAATACAGGCAAATTTTTTAAGTGGGCCTCTATGGCCATGTTCGAAACTATAAAATAGTAAATCAGTCAAAGGAATCTCGGGGCCGATTTTTATGAAAACTTTATCGGCTTCAGGTTCAAGTTTCAGTCTCCCTTAAGAGAACAGCAGTGCATCAGTAGAGCCTTTGGTGTGTAATTTTTGTAAAGGAGCTTTAAACCATGGAAGAAAGCTTTAAACGTTAAACTACTAAAGGAAAAAAGGAGGAATAGAGAAGAGGAGAGAGGAGGAAAGGAAAAGTTCAAACTTGAATCATTTATTCTGTTTCTGGTGTCGTTATTAGCAATCCCTGCTTAAAACGGAATCGTAAGAATACATGAATATAATATCTTTAAAAGAATTTTATTCTTTACGAGTTTACATATTTATATAACAAATGTAAGCAGTGCGTCATTATATTAAAACTATCATTATATTTGTGTATGTTGTGTACACTTAGATTAAATTTAGAGATCAAAATTCGTTTATATTTTGCTAGCCATAAAAAAATATTACAAGGCTATAAAAAATATGCTTCATCTATTAGTTTTTATTTAGAAGTTTAGTAGGTAAAGGTGTTTTTTGTTCACGTTATCAACATGTAAAAGCTAACGAAACAAATGACTAAGACAATATTTGTGACATTATCAATCGTAGGAATATATTTAATACCCATTAATTATTAATTAATTAATAACTGTGAATATTCAAAATTTAATGTTAAAAACAATACTCTTGAGTTTAATACTCAACCTCTTTTTATTGACTAAAAAAAATTACTTGGCTCAAATTACATAATGTTTGGAATCAACATTAATAGTAATACCATTTTGCATTTCACCGCTTAGTGCAAATAAACTATCTATAAGACATGCGCAGAAGGTTTGCCGATGATCACCCCTCCTGCTGCCTACAACTGGGACCAGAGCTTGTATAAGTAGTTTCACCTAGAGCAGTGCAAGTCGCGGTTGTAGGAAGCAAGAGGGGCTATCATCAGCAAATCTTCTCCGTATGACTTATATTTATAATACAAACATTGAAGGTGAGAAGTACTAAGAATGAAATCGCTCCAATAATAACTCGTACTCGTACAGTATCAGTATGGCGATACAACGAGGAAAGGCAGCCATCTGGTACCTTACCCTAGAAGACGGTGACCCATGCTCAGTATTCTACTTGTAGTCTTGAGGGGGGGGGGGGGGCTATGGGTAGAATACAATATAACTAAGTTAAGTTTTATTTTATTGTAGTAATTATTTTTTAAGTAGTTGTGTAGTCTATATTAGTTTGGAATTATTTAGTTCGGAATGTTGGTGATCGGTGAACTTATAGTAATATTTGGCCTTCGTTAAATATGGAATCTAGGAGCTTTTTCAGAGTTAGATTTTGTACGAGGCGATTATTATTCTTAACATTTTTCATGCCACAAGACAATTTGTCCTTCAAAATTTCACTACAGTTACAAATTTGAACATAGCTTGTAGGGTGGTAGCAAATGTGTAAACGTTCACTGGGATAATATCAGCCGCCATAATCTCCACAGGTTTCTGAGCCTGTCTCAACATAACATACACCAACTTCTTTTCGTTCAAATCAAAATTTTCCCAACCACAACTATAAACCGCCCTTTCAAATATTTCGGATGCATTTATCAATTTTTGACATAAGAAACAATACAAAAAGAATACTAAAAAACAATAGATTAGAATAGGTATAAACTGCAACCATTCTTCAAAAGGCAAATAGAAAAATAATGATATACACACAGCGTTTGACCCGAAATTAACACCCATCGGAACGCAGTACAGCGATTTCAATTTATATGTCACATCTAATGTTAATGAATGACGATAGATCAAAGAAGGCAGTTTTTGCTTTACAAATAACTGATGATCTTTCAGGTTTGTGAAATCATTCAAGGATATCATTTCGTAAGCCAACATTTGGTACATAACTGCTGTGTGACCTATAAGAAAGAGCATTAATGCCTGATAGTTTAGAACGACGGTGGCGATAGTAATTTCTTGCAAGCCGAGGATAATAAGACATACTTCACGATTTGGTGAGGATGTTAGCGGCTCCAAACCTAAAACACAAACGAATGACATTAAAAAAGTTACAAAATTACATTTACATTGTTAATAACTGCAACAATACACATTGAATTTATAAAATATTAATTAAGTGTTTTTTTAACTTTTCTGATTATACTCGTAATTTTCTAAATTTTATTATTAGTATTTAGTATTAGTATTGATTGTCTGTTTATTCTAAAAAAAAACAATTGTCACTAACTAATCCAACGATAAAATACTAGTGTACATGACTTATCTCTCTATTATTAAGCAAAACATTAACTACAACATAATATAAAATATATGCAAACATGAATTACATTTGTATTAACCGTGTATACAGTACTTTAATATAGTATGTTAACTTACCCACACAAGGCGTCATGGAGTAATTATCGTTCATGACGTCAGCACGATGTGGCAAATAGATAAAAAACTCATCCATGTAGTTGAATATTAGGAATGTGAGGATCATCAGTCTGATTCTCCTCAATATTTTCTTCTGTTTACTTCGAAGAGTAACATTTTGGTGTGCTAACCCGTCGTTTTCCTTTGTTTTCTTTAAGGCTTCTTTTAATAGCGGCCTGGGAAAAGTTGTAACGATTCATTTCTATAGTAGAGCTATTAAAGTTTCCAGAAAGTATGTTTTAAGTTTAACTGTTTTGCCTACTGCTGGTTTAAAGTAAACTAACCACTATCCAAACTATCGGTGTTACATGTTGTTAAGGATAATACGGAAAATCGTTTTCTCCGTTTTTTTAGCCGACTTCCAAAAGGAGGGTGTTCTCAATTCGTCTGTATGTTTTTTTGTATATTTGTTACGCGATTTCTCCATCAATTGAAGACCGTTTTCATTTTTTTTCTTATCGAGTTCTATACTCCCAAGGTGGTCCGTCCCATAATCGCCATGTCAAGATTTGATGAATAGATCGTAGGGAAATCAAGATAAACGCTCGGAAATTATGTTTGTTAAGCAATTTGTCCGTCAATTGTGGACCGTTCTTTTCTTCGATGAGTATACTCCCGAGGTGATCCCATAGTTACCAAGTCAGGAACTGACAAGGTTCTCATGGAATTTGAGAGTAACCCCTTAAAAATTGTTACTCAAGTTCCTTGTTACATGATATCTCCGACAATTGTGGACCGATTTTCAAATTTTCTTATTCGTAAAAGTATACTCCCGAGGTGGTCCCATTATCATGTAGTCAGAATCTGATGAGTGGAAGGCAGGGAAATCGAGAGCAACCCTTGTTGAAGAGTGTCTCTAACGAAGACTAAAATTACGCTTGCCAGTAGCACAATGTCTAATAATGAGGCACTTCATATATGAAGCTACACCATTTCTAAAGCTATTCAAATGTTTGCGCAACTAAAAAGTAATAAATATATTTTTAAGTAAAAACAAAAAAAACAACAAATTTCCAAAAATATTGCAATTTTTATGACTACTTCGCACCGATTTCAAGATGTTGTAGAATGAACTCGGTTAAATATTATTTTTTTTGTTTTGTTTTGGATATTTCTTCCATTTTTAGATTCCCATATATAATTTTCATACTGGAAAGGTGATGGCTGTGTAATTTGATTTTTAAAAAGACTATACTGGTTAAACACAATAATTTTAAGATATTTATTTCTTTTAACTTAATCTTTGAAGGATTTTGTTTCTGTTATTAAAATCTGACATTTTAATAACATCATGACAAGAACTATGAATGTCAAAGAAGCAAGTGAGGTGTGTAAGAATAAGCCTAAATGGCGCTCTGTTGTTCGTGCCTACCCCGCAAGGGACCTGGCGTGAACTTATGTATGTAACTTATTTATCCGTGCAGGAACGGAGAAAGAATACAATTTCCTGCGGCCCGGCGGCCTGTCGTAAGAGGCGACAAAACAACCCACAGCCAGGTGGTAGGGCATTTGCCCGACTGGATGGCTACCACCCCTGGTCTAGAGTATGTCGCCATAACAACCTTGTGTTGTGTTCCGGCATTAGTGACCAGGTTCCAGGCTCCCTAAAGAGAGCAGCAGCGCATTCGTAGCACCTTTGGTGTTGCAAATGTCCATAGGCGATGGTAACCGCTGTCCATCAAGTGGGCCGTCTGCCTGTCTGCTGATCTCCCGCAATAAAAAAAAATTTAAAAAAAATGTATGTATTAAAATCTCTAATATTGATTGAAATGTGACTTTTCGTGCCACAAGTGCTCCCACAATTGGCGTTAGTCAAATAAATACAATTCAGCTGAAGTCTTTACATAAATTTACTCTGAACCTTAATATACGTGGGTATTTGATACTAGTTAGCAACACAAAGCAGAGGTTTATATAAAGAAAAAGATTCCGATAACGATCATAACATTATTAACTAAATAAATACCTTTTCGATAAAAACCACCAGCTGTTATTTGCGATCAGGCAAAAAAGAGATATGTTCACAAAGTTTTTTATGTAATCACCGGCAGTTTTGGCATCTCTTAACATGTAAACGATACAACCAATCCCGTAAACATATAACAGTAGTACCATATGAACAATCCAGAATGGTGCTGAAAAAATTGAAGAAACTGGTAAGCATGGAATCGGAGTTAAATTGAGATTACAAGTTAAAGGATTCGCAAAACTAGTATATACTTGGAGCAACTTAAGTAAAGCTGGAGAGTGATCTTAAAATGATAACACCTTTAGGAGCACTCCCCACTAACAGAGTATGTACTAAAACCGACTACTATAAATTCAGTTAAATCAAGGTTTATTTATAATTAGTATTATATTATATATTATTTTATCTTGAAGAAATAAACGAATTAAACTTAGATACAAACCAGAAATCTTCTTTCTGTCAATAGAAAAGCCAACCAGATTGGGAATAATGTTTACAAGCCACAATAAACTATCATAGCTATCTTCTTGAAGTCTTCTTCGATTCCTCGAAAAGAATTCCTTGAGTGATTTAAATAAATCCATTTATAATATAACCGACTAATTAGTTCAAATTCCGAATAAATAATACGAATATTGGTTAGATTTTTCTTCAGGTTAATTAGATGTATTATTTAAAATTAATAAATTATTCAAACGATAATAATATAAGCTTCTTTTGATTTCACTTCACGCCCCAATACCTGTATCATTAGGCTATTCCGATGAAACAGAAAAATATATGATCCAAATCAAAGCCAAATTATTGTTTGGCATAATGGTTTGGTGGAACGTTTTTTTTTTTTAAACATCATTTATTTATTACAAACATGGAAAAAGAATACTTCTTCCATGGTAACAAAATGCAAACCTAAGGTAAAATTTACAAGTTTTTACATAGCAGATCACTGTCTGGAGAAAGTATGTCAACAAGAATCTTGAAATTTTGTGAAATGAATTTTACATTTCACACGTCAGAGTTAGGCGGGTGATATAATTTTAAGACTTTATAAGCTCATCTTCCCGTTAATTAAATTAAATAAATAGTTATTTAAGTTATTAAATAATATCTTATATTTTTCCAAGATCTCCGTACGATACCCCAAACGACAGTAAAGGTACAACTGTGAAACTAAGCATTGATCTAGCTACTGACTTTAAATTCGATGAAGCCGGTGTTGACTTCACACTGGCATCGTTTTGTGAAGCCAGTACAGAGAAACTAAGTTAGTGCTGACTTATATTTCAATATTCCCGATTGAATAGTTTATATCAGTCCGCTCCGGAAATCAGTAGCAGGATCAATGTAAATATTTACACTGTGTACTATCTTTGGAGCATTAACAAGTAGCTTGGACTTTAGGCTCCACTGCCGGCAGAGATATCTTTTAAATATTTTTTTATAATATTTATAAGAAAATTTTAAAAATATACATGCGAATAATAATAAAAACCCAAGGATCAAGATTTAAAAAATGCGATGACGATAATTACAGAGATATTGTACTAGAGTGTTTTTAATGCTACTATTTCAATACTGAGGCCCATGGCGATAATTTCATATAAGGTGATGATTAGAAATTAATTCTTTGTAGAAATAATTATAGACAGTACTTTCTACGTGTAGCTTCTATATATTTAAAAATAATTTTTCCAATACAAAAGTGTTTACAATTTAAAAACCGCAACGAATTTGTATATTGATTGCATGGTAGATGCAAAAGTATAAAGACGCAATGGAACAACACTAGCGGCGTAAATTATTACAGGCTTCTGAGCTTTCATTAACATTAATAAGATTGACTTTTGATGTTTCACTTGGATCTTTTCCCACCCACAACAGTACACTGACATTTCAAACCTTTCTGAGGCCGTTGTTAACCTCTGCCCCTGATAGCAATAAAGAAAAAATACAAAAAAGCTGTGATATATCAATGGAGCAAAATTTAAGCATACATCTATTGGCAGAACAAAGAATAAACACATCGATATGGCATCTAGTCCTAAACCAATTCCAACTGCAGTGTTATAGATTTCTTGCAGTTTCTTTACAGTTTTCAATGTGAAGCTGTGACGGATTATTAAATTTTTCAAACGAGCGTCTATGTCAGATGCTAGTTCAGAGTTTGCTTCGTATTCATCGGCCAGATGATTAAAGTCGATCATATCTTCATTAAGTAGTTGAAATGTAGTAGTAATGTGGCAAAAAAGGAATAGTAATATTGCATCATAACTGCTAACAGCAAGTACTGCAGTTAGCTCCTGGGCAGCTAATACTGCCATGCATATTTCTCGATTCGGGCTTACTGTCAGAGGCTCTAAACCTAAAAATTAACAAAACGTTTATTCAATCCATTATAAAATATAATGTAAACAAAGTTTTCCAAACCCAGGGGTTAATTATTTACCTTACATAAAAACATAAATGTTTATTAATATTATAAATGCGAAAGGAACTCTGTCTGTATGTTCCTTTTCACGGAATAACTGCTGCACCGATATGACTGAAACCTTAGAATAATTACACCTAGAACGATAGTTCCCTTCAAAGCGGTCTGTCAAAAGTGTGGCAAGAATATAATCTATGTGTGCGTAAGGTAGTTGTATTTACGCTCGACGAAACGCACACAGTGAAAAAAATAATGTTGCCAATACATTAAATTGTACCTAAAAATAGGGAAGTGGAAACTACTTCACACTTATAGTGTTGATCACAGAACAAATGTGATTATTAGATTACACCATTCATTTATTTGGAACTCATCAATTCTTACTGCTGAATTGATTACAAAGCCCATAGATCCCCTAAACGATTAGTAGTTAAATATAAGTGCAATTCATCTCACCGAAACTATTTGGTAGTGAACCGTTTTTTTCATTTTATGTTCAAGCAATTAAGAGCCAGAATTGTAGAGGAAAGTAATGTTTCAAGTTATAACTTGTCTATAGATAGATACGGGTTCTAGAGTGATCAAGATGAGAACACTTTATGAGAAAAAAAAACAAACAACATGATAATCATTTATTTCAGTAGGCTTGTAACTGCAACTGTTTTCTGTACAATTGTCGCTTCGATGACAAGAATCGTTGTATATTTTCTTTTTTGGATTCATAGAAGAATCGAATTCGCTAAATTCGAAAGCTCCTGCTATTAAACTTCTCTTCAATAATAAAAACGTATTATAAGAAAAAGGTACTTTAGTCTTGTTTGGACAAAAATTGTTATACCTTAGTTGGAACTGCACCCCTGCATAATCTACAAAGACCACCTTTAGTAATATACTTTTCTTTATCCTTGAAATGTAAGGAACATTTTTTTTGTATTTTTAGTAGGCACCCAACTGTCTGTCTACATTTTGATTACGTCTAATTTTTTCGGTCCAACGAGACGCAATGATCGGATCAGAAGGAAACCTAAAACCAAACCAAAACATAAAATTACATATTATTATTATAAGTATGCGAACTTGTTGTTTTTTTGTCTCAGTTTCCTTATTAATCAATTTAATTTAACCAAAAAGAAAAAAAATGCGCTTTTAATTGCCTAATGAGACGTGTTTCACTTTTAATTAAACAACAAAATGTAGGAAATATTTCTCCGTGTTGGCAACATTTTCATAAACTGTGACATGACAAATTATTGAAATTTATTTATCATTTTGATGAATGTTTGACGTAAAAATATAAGTTCAAACGCATTACTTACCCGTGAAATGTAATGTTACATCTTTCTTGTGTTTTTCCGATGTACTGTGACATCTGTTCACTGCACAAACCGTCATATTTCGGGAGTAGTTTTCGCTACGACACGACCTTGAGCACTGACGGGCCGAGTAATGAACTTAGCCAATATGGCTAGGTTTGAGTTGCCTCACTTTACGGAGGCGGACTCGGTTTCTAGGTGTAATTATTCTAAGACTGAAACTAAGTATATATATCGAGGGCTTCATAACATAGGCGTATACGCAAAAATGCCATTTCTTTGTTGTTTACTAAAAAGTAGGCATGTTACAATTTAGAAAGTCTTATCAGTATGCAAGTGTACCTAAAAAGAAGTGCATTCCAAATTTAGCATTATACAATAAAATACAACTAGTTTTGTTTTATTCACAATTTTGTCCCTCGTATTAAACTGTACTTTTGTCTGTACGAAACAGTTTTAAATATTTGCATTAAAGATAAATAAACACACAATACTGGAAACAAAATCACTTTCACTTTCAATATGTGTATGCAATATTTCTTAAAAATAAATTCAATAATAAACCTAAACCCCAAACACCAGGACATCTACCAAGGAGGAACTTCTCCAAAACTGATTGCCTTATCTCATTAAACGTAATGATAATATCACCTACGGTCTCGGACCAACCAATCAACCTTTCCTTAAGTTTAATTTTGATTATATTTGTAACAATAATAATAATCATCGGCAGACAAACAACAGACAGACACATTGTATCAATCATCAATCAACGTATGCACAATCATCTGTATGTATGGAAGTTAATTAGTTCTTGTAATTAACAGGCGTTATTATATAGATGGGATTTCTTTATAATCTTACCAACACAAGTAGCGACTGAGAAATCATCCAGTTTCATAATTCTTGATGGTATGTATATTATGACAGCATCAACAAAATGAAAAACGTAACAGGCTAAAACGATTAGTTTCATCTTGTGCAGTAGTTTTTCTTGCTTATCCAGAAATCGACCTGAATCTCTAACAAGATCATCATTTCGTTGAACATAATACAAAAGTTCTTTTAAATCCGCCCTAAAAACAAAACCATTGAATTTGAAAGTATTCCAATCTTGTAGCAGTATGTACTTCATTACCCTAGCAAACAATACTATAAATAAAAAAGTTAAAATAAATTCAGGTATACTAGCTTCGAGGCATTGTTGCATTTGTAGTATTTTTATATTTACAGGAATTCTAAACTTTAAACTTATTTTTCTTATACAAACAGCAAAATAGATTCGTTACTTTTGAAGAAGAAAATATATTTAAAATTAAGTCAATGATGACAGTCAAACAAATAATAATTATTTACATTGTTGTGTGGTCTGACTATTTGGTTTTAGTTCGATAATTAATCTCAATCAATTTATTTTTATTTGTGGTTCATTCTTGTTATTTAGTGTTCAGTGTTGTTATTTGTTGCTAATTGTTGTTATTACAATATTATTATTAAAAACTGTTTATTTTTTTAATACAAAACTTAAAAATAAACTAAATTTTAAATAGATTAATTAGTATAAAGAATGTAGCAATTCGCTGCCAGAGGGAAGCGTGCCCAGAAGGCTGGCTGCATTGCCACGCTGTATGGCAATGCTGATTCGTTGCGTGAAATACGAACCAGCCTTCTGATCATGGGTGGTATCAAAGAGTTTCTTACAAATTTCTTTGAAGAAACCCTTTGCCGATGGACCCCACGGACCTAAAGTTTCAACTCCAAACGGCACAAATATGTAACCCCTTCCTAGGGTTCCATATTTGCGTCGTTTGAGATCTTCAGCTGTTGAAGCAGCGTTGCCAGCCCCTAACTTAGTCTTATTGTTGTTATTTGATATTAAAGTTGATAATTGAAAATGGTTCTGATGTTGAAACATAATCGAAGAAAGGTAATGTAATAAAAAAAAATTGTTACAATGAAGATGAATGAATTGAATGACATTAGCTGAGAAAAAATTTAAAAACATAACTGTAAAGGAATAGAAAAATGCTGTATACATGCTCTTGATGTGGAAAAGAAGTTTCAGGGCAGGATGAGGCTTTACGTGTAATATAAGGAAGA
Organism: Dendrolimus punctatus; assembly: GCA_012273795.1. Taxonomy (NCBI): domain Eukaryota; kingdom Metazoa; phylum Arthropoda; class Insecta; order Lepidoptera; family Lasiocampidae; genus Dendrolimus; species Dendrolimus punctatus. Next base: position 5,443,925 of record CM022537.1, read on the forward strand.
CTTAGAATAAACACAAATGATTCATCACAGGAATGTGAGGATGAGATTGAGTACGAAATGTCTGGAGTTGAAGAAATTTAGTATTAAAATGACGTATAATATTTATTATTGTAATATTTCAGTTTCGTATTAAATACCTGCCTATAAAAATAATGAAAATATATAAAAAGTTTCATTTATTTATTCATGTGCTGACCGTATACTACTATAAAGGCAAAATCGTTTTGAACCTAACTATTTATAGTATACTATTTCGCAATGTGGTCTGTCTAAACACATTGTATATTTCAACTACAAGACCTTTTAAAGTGACGCTTGACATTTCAAGTGTGCAGTTTCCTTGATTATTTATTATCACGATTTGTCCAACTTTCACATTTATGAAGAAACTAGAAACTGTTTCTTTTTGCCAGATAAAATTATTCTAAATATAAATTCCCATTACATAATGCTGTTAATATTTTCATAAAGCACAATAATTATATATACCAGACTTCAAGACAATCGATTCTTAAATATCACTCGAGGAAACTTATTTTTTTTTTTTTATTGCAGGAGATCAGCAGACAGGTAGACGGCCCACTTGATGGACAGCGGTTACCATCGCCTATGGACATTTTCAAAACCAAAGGTGCTACGAATGCGCTGCTGCTCTCTTTAGGGAGCCTGGAACCTGGTCACTAATGCCGGAACACAACACAAGGTTGTAATGGCGACATACTCTAGACCAGGGGTGGTAGCCATCCAGTCGGGCAAATGCCCTACCACCTGGCTGTGGGTTGTTTTGTCGCCTCTTACGACAGGCCGCCGGGCCGCAGGAAATTGTATTCTTTCTCCGTTCCTGCACGGATAAAACTTATGAACCTAAATATGCTATGAAATATGTCATTTTTTCAGATAACAAATATTGTTTTCACGTTTTTCACCATCATTATTGACACTTCTGCTATACATAAAGCAAATTTCGGATTGGTATTGTCGGTGAAAGCAAAACAGACAGGAATTACATGCCTGTCTAAATTCAGGCTAATGTTTTTATAATAAATCTTTATGGAAATTCTACTACATTACCAGACATATCAATGACATTGTGGAGCCCCCGAGCTTAGAGGTGCCCCAACGAATGTAAGCAAAATTATTGCAATGATCCACAAGTTAACTTCTATTATTGAGAGAGACCCATATCATAATCAATCTTCATATAAATAGTCTATTAAAAAAAAGAATATAACTTGACTGACTTAGTCCTGAATCATTTACTCAAAGTTATGTTATACGTACACACTTGTTTGTGTTGTATATTATCTGACACATTATGTTAACTAAAGTATTTTGTTTAGTTTATATGAAACACGTCACCCTAGTTTTGGTGTATAGCCACAGTCTTGTAAGAAAGGCTCTCCTAAAAAATATATGATAAGACCTAAGATTAACTACTATGTCTGTAATAGTCAATTTAAAACTCCTTACCTCTTATAAAGCAGCCACCAGCTACAGTTGCATATAAGAATACATAGAGAAATATTGAAGAAGCTATTAATAGAATCAATAAATCCTTCAGCGTCGTATATTTGATACACGACGGTCCCAACAACGTGGACATATAAATACAAAAATGTGTGGATAATCCAAAATTTCACTGTAATTTTACATAATGTGTCATGAATAATGAAACATTCAAGTATACACAATTTATCAACGTCTTAGGCTCATACCGTACAGACAACATCCTTTTTTAATAAAACTATCTTACCATATTGCGCATTATAGAAATTACTTGTATGCCAATACTAAGTTCCATAAAATCATTTTATCCGTGTCATATCATAAATATTTTCCAGGGTATAAATTAGCCTGTATTTTCGTCTCCATCATAAAAACAATATAGGTGCATGTTTATATACATAAAACATCATTGGAAGTAACAACCAAGCAGAGTGTTTTACTTCTAAATTTTGTGTGCATCACTGACAAGTGGATCAATTTACCGTCGCTCGTCCACTTTGAGGATTCCGTCCATTTGACCGTCAGTCTATGTATGTTTGTCACTAATATTTATACCCAAGTACTTCTAAATTCTACAGATTTTTTAAATATCCCGTTACCACTATGTTGGAGTAAAATCGAAACATTAATTACAATTAATGATGCCCATGCCTGTGGGACAAAAATATATTCAGTATACAGAGGCATGTAGGATATCATTAAGCAGACATGTCTTCAAAAATCATAAAGATGTTTCTTATTACTTTTTTCCTTTAAGTCTATATTGTTGATGGGGTAACATTTTTCAACCGAAGTCATAAAAATTTTAACTTTGCATTTATGTGGTGAAACATTAAATTTTTTAAAATATTTTCTACTAAAATCAGCCTGAACATGTGCAATATGAGCCATTAACGACAAGTTTACTTCTAGGAAGCCCTTAAGTGTTTTAATACTAATTAAATACGCTTTCTTGGAGCCGATTTTTGTAATTATAAATTGATAATTTTGTATGTTTTCTTTACCGTCAAATTTTTCGCTTTGCAAAGAAAATCCTGCGATGGTTGGTAAAAAATTGAGGATAGCAATCAAATTCACACAAGTATCTTCTTTCATAATTCGTTTTACAATTTGAAAGAAACCCATCATGTTGTGTGTTGGACAGCTTTAAACTCACAGCTGCATTTGTTAACAAATTACCAATTTATATGTAACACAATCGTTTCATATATTATTAGACAGGCACCTTATAAGTGTGAAGTCGTTATATTAATTACATAATAACTAAGAATGTAACACTGGTGATTTGTAGTTAAGTTACTTATTTATTTATTATCTTTCAGAACTACATAATCATGTCAAAAGTGACTGATATATAACTGCACTCTTATGTAGGTATCCTAATGCCATTGCAGGACATGTTCCCTTTTCGGAGGTCAAGGCCCATTTTGGCCCTGTGGAGTGCTGTAACCCACAAATAACATGCTGGTTCGATTGTTATGGACTGTATTGAGAGAAATATGAACCTGATCCATGCACTAGAAAAGCAGAAGCTTCACCAACTCTAAGACCCGCTCTCTCCTAGCTTGGTTCAGGTTACAGGAACAAAGGAACACTGCACGGCATTACACAATAAGTTCTTGGCCCGGCCAGTAATTACAATTAGTATAAAATATATTAAAATGAAAAAACGCACGGTGCAATGTCTTGGCTAAAACATTGACAGTATTAAAATATGGCTGCCCCTGCACTGCTACGCATAGGCCGTGCCTTATACAAAAAGACAGGTACAGGTATTTTACTAGTCACGGACCGAACAGACCTACCTTTATGTTTAGACACCACGTCCACACACTGTAGCAGAAAGCTTAAAGCGGTCACTTTTATGTCTTACAATTATCCATATACATAGGTTATAATAGGCACGTCAAATTTACTAAGCGATTCTCCAAAAGCGGCCTCTTCAGGACATCTGTTCCCTAAATAGTGTTAAAAGGGTCACCGTGAGAAGAATCAAAAGGTCTAACCATTTAGAGTTACTGTCACTAAAAATGAGGGCATAGTACTTACAGTGTGCTAACTACTTACGAATAATAATATATTCGTATGTATAAGCGAGTTTCACTATCTAATATACAAAATTCTCGTGTCACAGTTTTCGTTGCCATACTCCTCCGAAACGGCTTGACCGGTTTTGATGAAATTTTTTGTGCTTATCCGGTATCTATGAGAATCGGCCAACATCCATTTTTCATCCCCCTAAATGTTAGGGGTAGTCCACCCCTAAATTTTTTTTTTTTTAGACAAAATTTTTAATTTCTATTTTTTTATGATACAACATACAAAAATACATACAACCCTAGATTTTCAACCCTCTACGATCAACCCCTATTTTTTACCGGGCAGGACGACGTCTGCCGGGACAGCTAGTCAATTATATAATTTTTCACTGACGTTTACATATATGAAAAACCAAATTAAGTTTTCTTGCAGGTAAAATAAAGTTTTAAGCGCTAGTTTTAATGTATATAAATACGGATGAATGTGACATAATCAACTTATTATTACAAATATTTAATTGCATTATTTATATCACAGGTGTTACTGTTCACATAGCTGACACCTAATATGTTATTGCACTAAAAGCAAATATAACAGGAACAAAGGCTCTAGTAAATTACCTATGATAATTAAACAACTAGAGGGTGCAATAAATGTGTTAATGATGCGAATAATATACGTCGGTCTTTTTCAATTAAATAATACCATTGAGATCACCATCATGTACAAGGTTTCCCCTGAAGCCTGCCTAAGTGCTTAATAGTTATGCACCATATATTCTCAATTTATTATCATATATACATGGGACACTCGGATTTTTTTCTGGAAATAAAATAGTTCCACCAGCCTCTATACAAAGTTTCATGCGTCTGAACCAGTTTTTAAAGCACTTTATCCAGTCCACCACACACACTTCGTTTACAACTTGCTCGAACGCTTACAGCGCAACTACCAGCCACGAAAATTGTATCCCTTTGAGTTGGTTTTTTATTTTCGGGACTAAAAAGAAGCACACGATACTAGGTCAGGGCTGTAAAGAGAGTAATCCAGGAGTTTGGCCGGCGTATTGTTCAAGAAGTCCCTCGTTTTGAGCGCGGTATGGGCGGGCGTGTTGTCGTGGTGGAGCAGTAGCCCGTGGAGCCCTGTGTTTGGTCGCTTTTTACTCACAACAGAGAAAACTTCTACCAAGCATTTGGTAGAAAATTGATACCAAGCATTTGGTAGATACCATTCAGCGTAGATGTTTCTTTGACACCATAAAGGAATTGACACCAAGTAGCCAGTCAAATTGAAAAAACCGTCGAACCAAATGTTCCCCACGCTTTTAGATCGCTTCACTTTGGTAGACGCTGATTCATTTTGAAACACCCATACCGTCGACTGGCACTTTGTTTCTGGATCGTATTGATAAATCTAGGACTCATTGCTAGTAATTATGTCGTAAACAGGCCGAGACGAGCCTGATTCAAATTTGTTTATCGTATCACGGCACTATTCCTCCCGGGCCTGCTTCTGAACATGGGTGCGTTTTTTTATGTATGTACACCGATTACTCTAAGATTTATGATCCGATTTACGTGATTTTTTTAGTTCGATGCAGAATAGTTGCCATTTGGTCCCCTAAAAATTTAACATAGTTTGGCCCAGTAGTTTTCATTTTATGAACTTTTTTTATGAAACAAATTCCATTCCGTTCCATATGTACACCGATTTCTCTGAGATTTATGATCCGATTTACATGTTTCTTTTTTAGTTAGACATGTAATAGTTTCCATTTGGTCCCCTAAAAATCTAACATACTTTGGCCCAGTAGTTTTCATTTTATGAACATTTTTTATATAAAAAATTTCATTCCGTTCCATATGTACACCGATTACTCTGAGATTTATTATCCAATTTACGTGATTCTTCTTTAGTTTGATGCGGAATAGTTGCCATTTCGTCTCCTAAACATTTAACTTAGTTGGGCCCAGTAGTATTCATTTAACGAACATTATTTTGTTCCCGTTTCTTGGGACTTATATTTTTTAAGGCGTGCGGCAGCTTTCGTAAGCCTAGCCGCAGCTAGATACTAAAAAGTAACAGATAAAATAATAAAACTTCGTTTAAAAAAACCGACTTTAAAAACTAAAAAGTATAAAAAAAAGTTATTTCTAAAGCTATTATTATTAATATATATTATCTAAAACATCTTGAAGTCAGTGCAAAGCAAAACATAAAAATTACTATATTTTGAAAATTACTAAGCACCGACTTTAAGATGTTTAAGATAATATATATTAAAAATAAGATATTATAATTAAAAATAGCTTTACAAATAAGTTATTTTATACTTTTTAGTTTTTGAAATCGGTTGTTTTAGAATAACTTTTAACTGGTGATTGAAAAATCGGCCCTTAGGTTAAAATGTCTATTACCATTTTTTTTCAAATGTGAAATTCGTTTGCGGTCAGCCTACCACAAAAAATCGTTTTCCTGTCAGTAGAAAAACTACAAACAAAAATTAAGAATCCAGAGTAAACTATTGTAGGTATATGGTATCTTCTTGAATTATTCTTCAATATTTCAATAACTTTTTTTGGCAGATGGCAAAAGTAGTAAGCTCAGCAAGTACAATTCTGAAAACTAAAAATTTTATATAAAAAAACATAAAAATTATTTTAACACTAAATAAATAATAACACTTATTATTTTATTTACGTATTATTATTTACTTATTATTATGCTATTTACGTAAATTTCAAATTCTACAATTATAATAAGTTTTTTGAAATTTATTCTACGAGTATTAATAGATGATACGTTATTGGAATAATTATATAAAATGCAATAAAATAATCAAATTCTTTACATTTATTTTTCAACACAATGTTGTCTGCGTAGAAAAAAATTGTAGTATACTGGTAGAAAATTATACGGAAACATACACTACAAATGAAAGTGTTAATTTTCTACGGCGTTTTCACCATTAATTAGTGCAAAATACATAGTATTTTTTTCAAATTATAGTCGAACATTTTTAAACGAACGGGAAAAATTATATGCACTCGATCGAGCCTTCTGGCATCCTTGCTCATTGAATATATTAAATAGCAAATAACTTGCGCTTAGCTAGCACTTGGCAGGCCGCGTAAGACGAAAAGACAATTAATATGCTCCCTGTTTTCGCTATTTGGATATGGAACCATAATAACTTATTTCTAAAGCTATTATTATTAATAGAATAGAATAGAAATAAGTTATTTGATACATTTTAGTTTTTTAGTTTGGTTTTGTAAACGAAGTTTTTATTTTTTATTTGTTACTTTTTAGTGTCTAGCTATGTATGGGTGGACATACGAATGATGCCGCGCTTCTTACAAAATATAGGTCCTAAGAAACGGGAACAACAAATTTTTCGTAAAATGAATACTACTGGGCCAAACTATATCAAATGTTTAGGGGACCACATGGCAGCTATTCCGCGTCGAACAAAAAAGAATCACGTAAATCGAATAATAACTCTCAGAGTAATCGGTGTACATATGGAACGAAAAGGATTTTTTTTTCATATAAAATGTTTATAAAATGAAAACTACTAGGCCAAACTATGTAAAATTTTTAGGGGACCAATTGGAAGCTATTCTTCGTCGAACAAGAAAAGAATCATGTAAATCGGATCATAAATCACGGAGTAATCGGCTAACATACATAAAAAAAAAACAAAAAAAAGATCCCGAGGAGTTGAGAACCTCCTCCTGTTTTCGAAGTCGTTTAATAATATTTAATAGAATTACCCGATAGGTATCATATAAACATATGAACAGATATTGTTCAAAACAATGTTTCGAAAATATTTTTTGAAACGATCCTCTATATTTTCTTGAAGACATCTTCGATATTTTTCAGAACTTTCAGACACAATTTTCACAACTTCCAGAGGTACTATCTTGCCATCTTTTGACTTAAATTAAAAGTCATCAAGAAATATCCGGAGGTAGGTTGTAGTCCGTCTAATCCTGTGTTTTTCAATCTTTTTGAATACGCGACACCTTTACAGATTGAAAAATTTTGGCGACCCCCCTTTGGCCATAGACAGACAAAAAGTTAGTAACTACGTTTATGTCTTTCACTATTTTGTTAACTATGTATGTATGTATTCATTATTAAGCTCTATAATACTCTGCAAAAAGCTGCTGAGCTTAGAAAGTACTTAATATGAGTTATAAACTTTAATTGCCGTTTCCCTTTTTCCGGTGACCCCCCCGAGCAAGGCTCTGCAACCCCCCTAGGGGTCGCGACCCACAGGTTGAAAAACACTGGTCTAATCTAACTGTTTTGTTTAAAAGCAAACGTACTCTATCCTAAATAGAAAAAATAATATTTTAGACAACTAACGCCATCTTCTGAACTGAGCATCAACTCTTTCAAAGTGCTAGTTAAGGTACACGCTTGCTCTTAGCATCACATAGATGGTGTTCCAATGATTAAGTGCACATTTAAATATGTAGGTATTCCTATAAACATTTTTGGCAGTATTTTAAATATATCTGCACAATTGAAACAATTTAATTTATGAATATAGATTTAAATGTTAACACTAACAATTATGTTATCTGCGTATCCTGTCATACTTACGAGTCAGACTTTACAAAATTATGAATAATAAAGAAGTGTAAAGTCCATTTCATGAAAGAAGTCCCGCGGAAAATTGTGGAACTAAATTTGACAGCTGTGGAGATCGGCCATGTTGTCGTTTGTCGATGTTATCAAGGTGCGTTTGTTGTGGTAGATATTTTGTGAGTTTATTATTTGATTAGTGCGTTATAAGGTTTATTTACGATGCCAAAAGTTGTAAAAAGTGTAGGTCGAGAAATGATATTAAAGGTGAAGGAGTTCTGTGAAGCGGAACACAAGAATCACGGTGTTCTAATACCAATAAACAATGTTCGCAAGAGAGTTGCCGCCATGACAGGTAAATTTTGGGGATGCCATATACATATTTTTTCCCGATTGATTTCTTAAGATTGGCATTAAGTTTTTTTAATTCATGATTTTTATTAAGGTAAATTTAAAAGAAATTAACACAACACAACAAAAAAATCGTAAAGTTATATTCAACAATAATGTAATTAAATACGAAAACAATCATTCAAACTTGTTCATTTTATTGCAGGTGTATCAGAGAAAACTGTAACGAGAGTTACAAAAGAAGGCGCAACAGCGACGAGTACTTCTAAAGTTATCGTCACCCCAGGGAAGAGTCGCCCGCATGTCAAAAAGTTCGACTTGGATGGGTTTGATTTGTTCGCTATACGGCAAAAAATTCACAGTTTTTGTGTTGTGAGGAAGGAATTACCAACATTGGCTAAATTACGTGCAGCTTTAAGAGAAGATATAAATTTTCAAGGAAGCATCACAACATTGCACCGTATATTGCAAAGTATCGGTTTCAAGTATAAGCGATGCCAATCGAAACGTAAATTACTTATGGGACGTTATGATATTACTGCATGGCGTTCGAGATATTTGGAGAGAATCCGCAGAAATCGCAATGTGGAGAAAAAACCTGTAGTATATTTAGACGAGACCTATATACACAACACTTATCATACCAAAAGTTGCTGGCAAAGTGAGAAAGAGCCGGGGATGTTCGTGTCAGAGTCATCAGGGAGTCGTTGGATAATTGCTCATGCGGGAACTGAAAATGGTTTTGTTAATGGTGCATTGTTAATGTTCAAATCCCAATAGAAATCCTCAGATTACCACGATGACATGAACTCAACTAATTTTTGGAAATGGATGAGTGAAAAAGTAATTCCTAACCTACCTGAAAGGTCACTAGTGGTAATGGATAACGCTCCGTATCACTGCACTCAAATAAATAAAGCGCCTACAATGTCAATTATGAAACGTGACATATAGGAATGGCTGCGAGAAAAGGGAGTATATTTTGAAGATACTTGGACGAAAGCTGTATTATTTGAATTAATTAAACAAAACAAAGGTCCGCCTACATATGCCGTGGATGCATTATTAAAATCTCACAACCATGAATTGCTAAAATTGCCGCCATACCACTGCGATCTCAATTCGATCGAAAAAATGTGGAGCCTTGTAAAGAGACGGGTAGCGGATAAAAACGTGGGCCAAGATCCAAAAGAAATTGTACGCCGAACAGAAGAGGCTTTTGAAACTGTTACAGCGGAAGATTGGGCAGCTCAATGCAAACATATACAGCATTTGGAGGAAGAATATTTAAAAAATGATGGTCTTATAGACGAAGAAATGGATCGATTTATTGTATCCACGGCTAGTGATAGTGAAACAGAATCTGATTCTATTTCTATTCACTCTTCTGACAGTGATCATTGTATGACCGATGATAATTATTCAATAAAACTTTGAATAAAACTTTTAAATGTTATTTCATTTTTCTAATTTAAAGTTGGTCGAACATCTTCATTTTATATTTTAGAAATTACAGGAAGATTTATTTTTTATTAAACCCATATTAAAAATACATTAAATTAAAAACATTTTATTTAACTTAAATATTCGAGCCGTAGTAGTTAATTAAATGAAAGTAAATGAACGATAAATTATTCCCCTGATTTACTCGTATTTAACCCTGACAACATTATGTCGCGCGACTACAGCGCTGCGTCTGCGGGACTTCTTTCGTGAAATGGACTTTATGTCAGCTCCAACACACGACTAGTTTCCTCAAGTATGAAATGAAAGTTACGCAAGGTAATTTGCACAAAAAAACGTAACGATTTTGTGTTAACGTATTAATTTCGCTCTTCATAAAATTTTCATACCGGAGACTTTGTATGAAAGTTGATTCTAAAGGAGTAAACTCCATTAATATGGATGCATTCTGTCGAATTCTACACTGAATTTCAATTCATAAAGAAAATGAATATTATTGACTAGACACTTACAACGTCATCTATATGCACTAACACATCGTGTGATGTTTGTGATACCTTTGGACTAGATGGCGCTTTTTAGATTTACAAAATAAACCGTCTAGTCTCTGTTTGCCAACGAATCACATGATATAAGTAAGGTCATCCAAGCATATCGAATATTTGAAGTTTCGCGTCTATTGTACATTGCGTTGCTGCTTTGTTCTATTTTTTTTGTTTGTTGACTTGTTTTAAACTTTCTTTCAATCAAATACATTTTACGTATGACTAGATAGTTAATTAGGTATGCCTTATAAATTGTTAGGTGAACAGATCATAGACAAATAATATTTTTAGAAATAATTAAAGGGTATTTAGAGAAGTTAAGATTATATAAGCAATACTTATAACTTATTCATTCCAGTATTTTCTGATTTAGCAGAACTCGATTGTCTTGCTCGAGGTCGCTTGTTTACCTGTAAGGAAAACTACAGCTTTTATTTAAGTGTCGAAAGTGCAAGATACCGATAAAATATTCGTTCAAGAACATTCGCCGACAAATACTGCAAGGTGAAATAAGAATGAGGGAGACAAAAGCTAAAGAGACTATTGTATTGTTTATGTCGATCTTAAAATATAGCTATGCAACGTCTTGACAGTCGTGTTATTTTAATTCTCATATTAGACGGATCAACCATATTGAAACAAATTGGTTGAAAATCAAAGAATTGAAGAGCACAACGATATTCATTTATTTAAGTTTGTTTATATGAATCACTTTCATTCATTCGAGTTGAAATACGCAAATGACCAGTTTAATAACGGTTTATCCCTATCTTGTTTTAGTTTTTAAGGAGGCTAATTTTAACAAATAATTAGAATTACATAAGTTCTAGTAGATGTATATATAGCTAGATAAATAAAATAGAGGGGTCCGTTTGTAGTGTCAAAATAACATGTTTCTACTACATGCATATGAAAGTATATTTTGTTGTTTGTTTTTATTTTGTCTGCCTGTCACTCTGTCTGGATGTTCCGGCTAGTATCTGAAACGGTTGGACCGATTTTGGCGGGTCTTTCACCAGCTGATGTTATAGTAATTTGGGCTACTTTTTTTAAAGGTTTCGGCGAAAAAAAACGCAAAGTCGCGGGAACAGCTGGTTTTATATAAACTTCAAAGGGCTTTTCACAATTTTCTACCACCATAACTAAAAAGAAGAATAGTTAAATATGCAATTGAGATTCCTATTGCCTTGATTTGATTGAGACTGTCCATTGTGCACATTTAGAACATTTTCTATAAGTTTTTCTGTGTTTTCTGTAATTGTGTACAGTAAAATGTTATATATAATTATGTATCTTGATTGTATTGTGAGATAAATAAACAGTATACCGATCCACCTGATGGAAAGTAATTACCAGCCAAAGTAGGTATTGACGACTTCAAAGAAATTTAATGACACCCGTTTTAAAACATTGATATTGTAGTGCTTTGGCAACTAGAAGCTCCTTCCAAAACCTGAGTGCGCAACAGAATCGTTCTTGAAATATTTTGCAAACAACATAGCGACTCAAGAAACTAAGAATGAATATCTACTATGGACAAGGGATCATTACGGCAATTCAGCGAGGTAACATAGCGGTCTGCTAAGTACCTTAGCTCCCAATGACCTAAGCTCCTATTCTGAATAGTCTTAGGGGTTTTTAATTATTTTTACAACTCTACGGACTCGAGTTCGGTACCCTTTTAATACAACATAATTTCTAAGATTTTTTTAAATTTATACACGCTTATTGCTTCTATTTGTTAGTGTGTGTGACATTTATTCAAAAATATTTGTGTTGTGGTGTACCTTACGAATAACTTATTATATTAATTTATTCTTATTTGAATACAAAACTAATACTAATGTATGTCTTAGGGGGTTAAGGTTAAATACAATATAACTTATATTGGTTGTTTTCTTCTTTGTATTAATACAAATAACTATTTGAAACATTCCTTAATTGGGATATGTACAAACAATTTGTACAATAGGATGGGTTAATGGGTTTGTTTTAGGTATCGATTAAGCAATTAGTAAGTATTTACGAGAACTATTAACTGCGATAGTCACAACTCTTCATGTGGTCAACAGTTTTAAAAGAAGCGGTTTCTTCAATACAATAAACTCTGACCGTAATTACACATTTAGTGAGATGAAAATCGGCCAAGAATGTATCCCAATGTATAAGGAAGGTTTTTTACTGGAACTGGAGGGATTTAACGTTTGCGTAAACGTTTAGCTTGGATAAAATCTTATACTAATCTATATATATAAAAGAAAATCATGTCAGTTGTACTATTTATAACTCAAGAACGGCTGTACCGGTTTGGATGAAAATTGGTGGGCTACCTCAGCTTAAAACTAGGGTTGTAACGGAACTTCGCTTCCGCCTCCGTTACTGCGGAAGTTAATGTACCTACCTCCGCATCCGTGTAATTTTGCGGAGTCATAACGGAGATTTATTTACGAATCATACGCAAGCAGCGACGCTCGCGATGAATCAGCCGTCCGGCCGCGCGCAGCAAATGAACAAAAATCAACGCATGCGCGGCGGGTATGCGGTTGGGGTGGGGCGGGGGTCTTGCAAACGTCATTTGTCAAATGAATGATACACTACAGGAATCAACCTGTCAAATTGTTTAGACGCGTTAGACGTACGTACGAAGTTTTACCGACGTGATGTAATGTATAAACCATAAACTACTATTTTTTCTACATCCAATTTCACTTCCGCCTCCGCCTCCGTTAACCTCCGCATCCGGGAGGTGAAACCCGCCTCCGCATCCGCCCGGAAGGTCGTTAACCACTTAAACTATGTCGTCTGGATATTTTATCCGTGACGTGTGCGCTGTTTTTTTTTTTTTTTTTTTTTTTTTTTTTTTTTTTTTATCCATGACGGTTCCAATTGTGGTACCAGTGTACGTGGCGCTGGGATCGGGTCCTAGATTTTTATTTTTTAAGAGCAGGACAACGTCTGCCGGGGCCGCTAATACTATATAAAGCTGAAGAGTTTGTTTGTTTGCTTGAACGCGCTAATCGCAGGAACTATTGTTCTGATTTGAAAAATTAGTGTTAGATAGCCCATTTATCGAGAAGGCTATAGGCGATATATAATCACGCTAAGACCAATAGCAGCGGAACACCAATGAAAATGTTTCAAAATCGGGGGGTTTTTAATTACTTTTTTTACTATTACATACGGATGAAGTTGCGGGCAGAAGGTAGTAAGTACCCTATCTTTCAAAACAGCTCAAAGTATTTAATCTAAATCAATTTTCAACCTTGAATTTTTCTCGCAGTTCAAGTCACAAATCACCGTTTGGAGGAATACTTTTATGTACTTCCCGAATAATATCAAACTGAGCACAACGCAGCGTGGCCGAGTTTAGCTAGTGAAGATAAGTATCTATTACTCCTGCTTCATTTACTTTGTAAAAAAGGCCCCAAGCTCTTTCTTCTTCATTAATTTTCTTGAATCTTTCAGTCAGTGAGTTTTTCTTAAATAGTATAATTTGTTTTGTAAAAATTATCCCAATGGATACTAGTACATGCTTTCTTATTGGATAGTTCTCATATATTCGATAGTTGACACTAGTTTTGACTTATCATAATAATAAGGTACGTAACATTTGTGAATACTTATTGCTTTATAACGTACTAGCTACGCCCCACGGTTTCACCGGCGTCGTGATGGAAAATCGTTATATTTTGGATTATTCACACTATATCTTTATCCATTATAACCATGTGTTATTCTGATGTGTAAGCTATCAAAATTCATTAAGTAGTTTTTACATGAAAGAGAAAAAACATACATCCATACATTCTTACAAGTTGTCGCGTTTATAATATTTGTAGGAAGGATTAGATACTGTTCTTCTGTTTAAATCTAGATTTGACAAGAAACTTCTAAGAATTTTATATATAACGATTTGGTCTATAAAATACATTTTAAGTTATGAAATGTTTATTGATGGTTAGGTGGTGTTTTTATATATTAACGATTATATTTATAACGAGACGAGACTGACCTGGAGTGCCCTCTGTAGTGCGCAGAATGAAGACTCAAAATTAAGACTTTACTGGACTATTTTCATTATCAGTTTTCTTTTTCCATGGTGAGGTTATAAATAAAAATATCAAGTCAATAATCTCACGTTTAATTTAAAGCAACACTTGACCGTAATCAAAAGCAACAATCATCAGTAACCATTTTAATCTTTCAATCTCATACTTTCATACATTATATTGCACTGTATTCAAAATATTTAAATCTAGAAAAAATACATTAATAATGGAGCTATTTATGCAAAACGGAACCAATCCACAAACATGCCAAAAATGGGTTAAGGATGCAGAAGGCTTTCAAATGCACCTTCTATCGACTCAATAAGAATCATAATAAGATCTGACAGCATTTACAGAATAAAACATTTTTATCACAATGTAGCTAACCCACAAAACACCAAGAGTATAATAAACTAACAAGATCCATGACCTATGATAGTCCAAAAACCTAAAGGTTTACTTGAATATATAGGATAAAATATACACATTTTTTTGTATCCAAAATATTAATAAAAACGGCTTTTTCTCAAAACTGTCAGTATGCGGGTTGGTTCCATTTTGCATAAGCAGGTCCAATTTATAAATTCTCGACTATAAAACATAATACAATTATATTTATCAGGAACGACTATTATTATTTACGTTATCGTCGAGCTCGTTTAGTCATTCGTGATTTCGAGGAATGTCTAATGAGTTAAAGCTTCAAGTGACACTGTAAGCCGGGATAGCCCGGCATGGCTCATGTCAGCTATGTTCCCCACTGACGCTGCGAACCCGCCTTATTAGTTCCTCTACCCTTCTGTAGGGACTTTGGCATCTTTCTTGGTTAGAATCTATTAGGTAAGGCCCAGCTTCGCTGTCTCTACACTCAGGCGTATGACATTCGCTGGAACCATCAACTGCAATTCTATTAAGAAAGGGCTCAACATCTGGCACGACAGGCGGGGATGTAGCTACAGCCCTATTTGCTTCTACTACGCTATTAACCTCTTCTTCTTTCTGCCTCAGCCACACAGGAGAATCAACATATAATCTTGGTCGCTCTCTTAAAGCGTTACACCTTTCTAAGGCGGGTCTTCCTATTGGCGCTGGAGGTCTATACGCCGCCGGCATTGCGACACCTCTCCCAATCACTGAGCATATCAAGCCTTTCAACGCGGCTCTAAAGTCTCTCAAATGATATGCATACAGTAAAGGATTGATCGCAGAATTAAGATGAGATACTATGATGCAGACGTATGTAAGGGGATTCGGAATGTCCAATTCAGGCATGAAGGCTTTAATGGCGTTTATAGTGTACAAAGGTATCCAGCATATTATAAAGAAAAAAACTATAATGGCTAGATTTTGGGTTGCTTTCACTTCCCTTTTCTGAGCTGCTCCTAGTACCCTTAACATGGTGCCACCACCAGTTATTCGTCCTCGTCCACCGCCTTCTACAGTCATTACTTCACTAAGCTGAAAATACAAAAAAATACGGCTTTAATTTACTATAAACATACAAATGCACGTTCTACAGACCGACAGGCCGTCGTCCGAAATATTACTCGAAGGACTTAGTGGAGATTGACCGGTGTGAGCTTCATGTCAATAAATGATAGCATCCCATAAACATATCTCTGCATATTTTGAGCTAAGATAATAATTATTATTGTTATAGAATAACCGCTACGCGTATCCAATTGGGATTGGTTGCTCTTATATATCAACTACATTACATATACAAGTTTCTTGTCGATGATTTAATTACCCTTCATGTTATAATCATTATAATATGCATCTTAGTCAAAAACTGCTGTAGCGGTGCATGCTCTCCAGACAACATATAAACTAAGGTCAATAGGAGATGCAGATGACGCTACTGAGACACCACCAGTTCGGAGTTCGGAATTTACACATAATTAAATTGTGTCATATACAAAAAAAAACTAACATTTTTTTTATGAATATTTTTGCACTTTTCAATTATTTCTATTATTCTGGGGACAGGAAAAACGGAGATTATAAATGAGGACAAGTTATTAGTCAATTGAAATACGTTGTTAATTAATAATGCAGTCATTAAAATAACAAAACCCTCATTATTACTCATTGCTACATATGTACCTACAAGCATTAACTGGACCAGTAAACATTAGTATCTATGACGCTGCTTTTGTAGAAATCCCCAACATTACAAACAATGAGATATTACTGCTCATACTTCAGTTTTCTCCTAAGGCACTTGTAGTGTCCTAACGCGTCATTGTAAATCCACTTAATTACAATGAAATAAAGTATATAGCTTTCTAAGAAATATATTTTGTAATGTTTTAAATTAAAACATTCTTGGGTAACATAGTATAAGTACTTATTATATTAATATCTAATCGTGCAGTTGTGTTGATTTAAAAATAAACAGAAGTGTGTGTTCAAGGTCTTAAGCCTGTGTTTAATATAATATTTATGCGCCAATCCGCGTTTAAATAACACATACCATCTAAATTTATATCTATTCTATCCGCGCAGGCACGGAGAAAGAATACAATTCCCTGCGGCGGGATGGCTTGTCGTTAGAGGTGACAAAAAAGCCACAGCCAGGTGGTAGGGCATTTGCCCGACTGGATGACGACCATCCCTGGTCTAAACTATGTCGCCATACCAGCCTTGAGTTGTGTTCTGGCATTAGTGAGCAGGTCTCCCCCTTAAGAGAGCAGCAGCGCATTTGTAGCACCTTTGGTGTTGCAAATTTCCGTAGGGTCGTCTGCCTGTCTGCTGAATATCTTCAATAAAAAAAAACCAAATGTGTGCTGGGACACATATTAGAAGTGAAACTTCAACGGACAAGTTGAAAAACGAATCGCAACGTACAAGTGGAAAAACGAATGGCAATGGATAAGCGGAAAAATGAATCGCAACGGAAAAGTGGAAAAACGAATTGCAATTTATAAGTGGAAAAACTTCAACTAACAAGTGACAAAATGAATCGCAACAAAATTTTAGCTTGAAGTTTTACGGGTAGATTGTAAATGTATTTGTCCAATTTAAAAACCGCAAACTTTGCAGAACACATCATTAGTTACAAAAAGTGTCGCAACACTATGTATCTAGCTATTATAATTATGCCACAATAAGTGTTCTTTTATTTTAAAAATTTAATTAAAATGCTGCCGCTAGAAAATGCTCTTTATTTGTATCTTGGTATTAATCTTTATCAAAATAAATTATTTTATATTCAAGACTGCTTCAGTACCTTTATATAACTTTTTGAATTATTCAATTTGGACATTCCATTCGAAAGATTTCACGAGTTTAAAAATGTAAGAATTAGTGACGGAGACCACGTGACTGTAACACGTTTTCGTGAGCGAAAAATCGTAAGACCCCCCCACTATATAGAAGTTTCACTTCAAAATTACACTGTATCATATTCTCATTACAGTTTACGTCCGAAATCACAATGTATGAAACGCTCAGCAAATTTCCTCAAAGCGATTCAGTTTGCGAATAACCACATGTTACAGGTTTATTTTAAATAATTTGGCCATCAATATATCGAACCATGCATATTGAACGATTCCGTAGAAGTGATTTACGTAATGTGGCTACGGAACCCTAAAATGCATAAGACTGATATCGATTCTCTTTTGTCTTTCAATTTGTATGAAACCACCAAAGTTATTCTTCTAACCATAAAATATGCACATTCATCATTGAATGTGGTCGTTGCCTTTTTTTCATTTCATTTCTGCGCCCTTTAACAAATTTGATTCAGTTTATTTCAACAGTGTAATTCGGTTTTTACAAGTATGTTCAAACCAATTTTCATTTAAACTATTTATTAAGTTATATTACCTTTCAAAATCATGACTTCATAGTTCAAAAGCTGAAGACAAAACAATCAATTTAAAGAGGTAAGCTAGCAAAAATAAGACTATACTTAGGTGTAGTCTATTTTTGGCGCGAGGTCACTAGACAAATTCATAGTAACGCTTAATTTGAAAATTGTCGAGAATAAAGAACAAAATCCATTGGCTTAGCAACAGAAACCGTGACTTAGACAATTTTTCACTTTCACACTATAAGCTTGAAGTTCACACAAGTCAGCCTAATTGCAACAGTATTTTGTTTTATCCTTCAATCTTCCCCCAATTAGCTCCATGTGACAAAGCCAACAGAGGAGCTGACCTTTTATTTCTTATATGGTTTTTAAATTCGAAGCTGGCAAATAGGCTGACGACCCAATAGAAAATGGTTACCGTATTGCCTATAGACATTTGGATCAACAATAGCGACGCCAACGCGTTGCCAACCTTTGTCAGAAGATAGAGGGAATATATAAGGAGAAGGGTATTAGTGACGCATCGGAACTCTCACTCATCGAACGCAACACATCTAGCTCAAAGGTAACCGTTTCAGCTACGAGATCTGCAATTTCCAAGTTAGTTCAGACTCTCTAGTTTTCATTCTCTTGTCTTTTTAAGTCTAAAATAGAGATATAATTTAAATATATTACCTGTTTAACAACAACTCTGTAGATATGAGCGTAGAATGCAGCAAGTAACACGCTCGGCGTGACGATAGTAGCAAAATACAAGAAGAGGAGGTAGTTGTAATCCATCACTTCAACGAAGTAGCAGCCTGGAGCCCTTTCTGCTGAATGCCAGCCGAAGAGGGGTAGAAGACCCACTCCAGCACCAGCGACCCAACATACTGAGATTATACCTGAAAGTATAGGAAATAATTATAATATAGTCTTAAAGAAAATGTAAGCATTACTTAGAGCACAAATACTTAAGTATTTGTAACAGTCACGCAATTCATTATCGTGCGTCCAGATATTATTTTGAGGGGAAGGAAGTCAGTCATCCGTTGGAAATTTAATGGGTCTTTATTATATTTGAATATATAGGTATATATTGTACATTTATGACAGAACTTTGACATTATTTTCTGTCTCTATAGCAGAAATTTCTCTGCTATTTTAGACCAGGGTAGATCAATTTTGAAACAAAAAAATTAAAGTAGGATGACACCCATTGGAAAAGGAAGAGAGTATAACAAAATTGAAAGAAAAATAGTTTTCGGGGGATTTGAGGTCGGAAAGGAGAGGGGGTTAAGTTTTAAGGGTGAAAAACGGTTTGTCTCGATTTACGGCAAAACTACCAGTCCTATAGAAAAAATTAAATGGCAAAGTTGTAGGTAATAAAAAGATCTACAACTTTTTAGTAACACTTTTTTCACATAACCACAAAATTTATGTGAAAAATTCAAATAACCAAGTTTTTGGTTTTTTATTTTCATCTTTTACAAAAAACAAATTTTTCACGAAATTTAGTGAATTAGCCCCTTTTTATGTTTCAAACCCACTATAATTTTTATTTATTTTGAATATTTATATTTTTACCTTATTTTGACTTAATATCAAAAGATCACACTAATTATCAATCGAAAATTCTCGAGTCAAAATGTCAGTTTTTTTTAAAGAATTGATGCGGTTTTTTGTTAGTTAAAATCTCTTCTTTAGGATGGTGCAATAAAACTACACATTACTATGGTAAATGTTCTCATAAAATGCAAATAAATAACAGGTAGTAAGGCCCCCAAACCATTCTAACCCCTTCCCTACATCACTGTGCACCTTTTGGTGCTGCTTTCAACATAAAAAGGTCCTCGCAGATGTCATTTTAGTTCAGGGAATTAAAAATCGGAGTATATATATTGTTACGATCTAGGTGCCGACAAAGATAAATTCACACCTGCAGCCCTGTAGAAACACATTTTATTACCTTTTCGGCATTTGGACATTTGTGTTTAAAATTTGTTATTAGAAAAACTGGCCATTGTGTATTGTAATCTTTTATGGCAGTCATTAGACAGGTGTGGTTCTAGGAAATTCGATCCACGCGGCCGAGCAGACATATTGCATTTGTACAGTATAAAGCAATGCTCCAATTGAGATATGGGGCAGTCAAGAGAAGCAAGACATGTGAGCATTCGGTAATCTATTTAGTGACGGACTTTGAGCGTATTATTAAATTGTGCATTACGTTTGGACTGGTTGTGTTCAGTTATATTTGTACCTGTGTTATACGCGTATGTATCGTTCTAATAATCTCTATAATACTTCCAACGGCATTTTAATTCGAGTCCTGCAACTCGCAACAATATTTTTCATCCATGTGAAAAAGTGACACAGTCCATAAGGTCTCCCACTCCTGGACATACTTCTTTATTGGAGTCACGGACTACTTCTGTCTACGTTTAGTATCCGCTATGTCTAAGGTGGAGTGCTAGGATTGGCACATCAGTTATCTCGATATTCAGGTATCACTTTTTCTTACACGAAAGCGTGGTAATTGTAACAATATGCACACTTTACAGAAAACTGTTAAGTGTTTTATACTTCCCGGGCAGGATTCGAACCTACGTCTTTTTTGAAACGGGGATTTGTGACTCGAAAGCGTTTCTCACTAAGTCAAAGCCTTCACCAATGTGAATTGTAAACATATGGATACAGCTTTGATTATATAACCTCGGATACAGAATGCTTTAACATAATCAAATAACTAGCACGATAACGTACAATGAACCTATTTTGTAAAATTCCCGCCGCCAATTGAGCGTTTAAAAACATTTTTGATGGCTCGTTTTGACTCACCATTTGTTATTGTAACCCATTTGGGAAAGTCTTCTATTTAAAATAGAAAGAGTAGGTACTCAAAACATTTAAGTGATATTAATATACACCTTTGAATTATCCATAAATATTGTACTCGTAATATGGGCAATGTACCTACATACCTAGGTGAATCAAAACATTCTTAGAAGTGCATTATATATAAAACCTCTTTTGGCAGAAGTTCGATATTCAAATTAAAGAGTGTCATACACACAATATTTATGCCAACCGTCAATTGTTATTTCTATAACCATTTAAACATGCTGAAGAACTTTTACGATGTATTTGCTAGTCAACTCCTACTGACGGTCATTTGAAAATCGTTACCAAAGAGTATATTGATGATCGTTACTTTTATCACTTACGACTACACAGACACTACGCGCACACACACACATACACAAAGCATATTGTTATTACTAACATCTTATAATACTAATTTGTAATTTTTAATTTAACAATAGAAAATATTAACCTATTTATACATCTACACATAAGAATTATATGACCGAAGCGAATCCAACTGTGGCCCGCCACATAAGCTCTAAGGAGACCTAACGCGGGAAACGGATTTTATTTTGGGACGCCATTTGTACTGTTCTCTGTATTTTAGTCCTTTTTGTATATACTACTTGCTTTCATGCTAATAAATTTCATTTCATTATCATTATTATAAATTATTTCTCTGAACAATTTTGTTGATATTATTACATCATTGCGTAGTATTTTTTTTGTTCTTTAAATAAGTTATATAAAAATAGATAAAAATGCATATTCGTGGCAGGCGTCACTGAAAAACGGCGGTCTAAAACTAAATGTGGCTAAGACGAGTACTTGGCCTGCAGCACTACAGATCTCACATCCGTGCGCACAGACGAAGATACTTTCGAGCGCATGGACCAGTTTAAGTACTTAGCGCGTCCGGGGATATCGGCCATGACATCAAGACCCTTATCTCGGCAGCTTGGGCCATGTGGCGTAAGGTGACACATATCATTTGCGACCCCAAAATGCTGGCTAAGTTAAAAGGACAGGTCTATGGATCCATCATTATACCTGTCCTTTTGTATGGCAGTAAAGTGTGTCCTGTACACACAAGCGGGAACTGCATGTCACGGAGATGAATATGTTGCGATGAATGTGTAGAGCCACGCGGAAAACGCGTCAGGAACTCCGGCATCCGCAGCAGACTTTATATTCGTGATATAGCAAACAAACTGCAAGAGTGTTGCTGACGCTGGTACGGCCACATTGTGCGGAGACCGGTTAATTATGTGGAGAACAAATGTCTCGCCATGCCGCATCCGCCAGGTCCCGGTCGAAGTGGAATGCCCAGGAATTACTGGCTTGACGTTGTAAAAGATGAATTGCGTAACAATGGTTTCAAAACGAGGGATATTGAAGACCGCGCAGTGGAGTAGGAAAGTAGGAAAGCGGACTCTGGGCGTCGGAGAGAAGAACGCTCCGAACGCAACCGGATTTTAAGCTCAGATGATGGTGATGATAAGTAAAATAAATAAATTATCCTTCAGGCTGAGACTAGTCTTATTTGTGTAGATGGTCAGACGCACGGATTAAATAAAGTCGTGTGTAGGGGTTATAAAACCGAGGAGAGCTGATATGCTTGGCCTCAGTACATTACTAAGAATGAGTCAACCTATTTAAAAATATCCTGAATGAAGCCAATAACGCCTCAATTGAATGACACAAATTATACTTTATCTAAAGATAGTCAACGGACACATGAATAGAACTTTGACCAGTCGGTCAGTAAAATAATTAATAGTAATAAGTCATTGGTCATTGGTCAACATTGGTCAAACAGTGTTTTTTTTTTTTTTTTTTGAGGCGGGGAAAAATTACTAACTAACCGATTTACGCACTCTCTGGGCCGTCACTGGGAAACGGCACGAATCCACGGGGGCGGTAACGCTAGCAATTGTATGCTCTACTTGCGCTCCGTCCGCTATGGACTACACAGAGGAGTGTGGAGACTCCGAGCGATGCCGCACGGGCGAGCAACCTCAATACCACTAAAAACCCTCCTCCTTCGCGGCCCTGCGCTTTGATGTGAAGGAAAGACTGAGATGTAGAACATAGTTACTCAGCAGTCGATCCAGCGCATAAAGTGCTGAAGTGTGCCCTGGAGAACATACTCCACTACGAAACGGGGTAGTTGTTAAGTCCTTGCTTTACCTAGTAGCTAAGGGCCCCCATCGTTCCGGATCCTACCTCAGGGAGGGAAGTAATGCGCGTACCTGCCTCTCCGGGTGCCGGCTGAAGTTGGTCAAACAGTGGTTCTGTTAATGTTGACCAATGCAATTAGTGAAATTAACATATTATTATGTTATTTCTAAACGCATTCGTATTAGTGGTTCGTGTTTCAAACTCGAAAGCATGAACCACGACTGTGGACGTCGTCATATTAATATATTAATTATTTATAATACACAATTTTATGTTAATATGTATTTTCCCATACTACGTGCATATACTTAACCAGTATTTTAAATTGAACTAAGAAATTAAAATATTTATACTGCTATTTGTATAGAACATTATTTCTCAACGTGACCCACGAAAAAACCAAAAAGTTAAGTAAAAAGTCTTGCGACCCCCTCACTACAAAAATGTAACCATATTTTAATTAATAGTTTATTTATACGTATGTTTAGTTTTATTTTATGTAAAAGACTGCGATACCCGCGACCCCGAAACAATGATATAGAATATATATATTAAATACTAGCTGTCCCGGCAGACGTCTTCCTGCCCGGTAAAAAATAGGGGTTGATCGTAGAGGGTTGAAAATTTAGGGTTGTATGTATCTTTTAATGCTGTATCATAAAAAAATAGAAATTAAAAATTTTGTCTAAAAAATAAATAAAAAAATTTAGGGGTGGACTACCCCTAACATTTAGGGGGATGAAAAATAGATGTTGGCCGATTCTCAGACCTACCCAATATGCATACAAAATTTCATGAGAATCGGTCAAGCCGTTTCGGAGGAGTATGGCAACGAAAACTGTGACACGAGAATTTTATATATTAGATTTAAAATAAAATAAAAAACAAAATTACGTTTTTGAAGACTGCACTGATGATCGTCTATAATATATATATATATGTTTATAGAGGGGTCGAGTTTCTACCTGTAATGGATTTAAAAAAATTAAGTTGTTATATAGTTCGGAACAGCAGATTCCAAAAACATAACTTTTATTAACATTGCCTGTCTGTTAGAGCATCACCTAAAAACTACTGAAGGGATTCACACAGAGTAAGCTTATATCCCAGGGCATAACTTAGGATGTTTTATATCCCGACAAACGACGTCGTTTCCGTCGGATAGACAAATATAAAATTATGTAAATAATTTATAGCACATTTTTGAAGTGATAACTTCTTAAGGGCGGGTATACCGCTTCGTTACGTAGCTACGGAGCCAGCCTATCTGGCTTCCCTTTCTCTCTTACATAAGGCAGCGGTAGGCAGGCTCCCCCCTCTCTCACTCTAACCCACAGCGCTAGCCGTATTTCGGACAGACGGTTCCCCTTCTCTCTACTCAGTATTTAGTGTGCGAAAGACATATACTGTTGCAATATATGCAATGTATCACTTTGTTTGATTCAGTAGGGGTTTTCCTATATAAGAAGTTAATGATAGAAGTTTCTAGATGTACATTGTTTATTGCGAAAGTTATGCTAATAGAACGATTATATTTATAATTGTGCTAGGTCTCAGTCTGTTTTTCCAACTAACCGAGTACGGTGTTAAACGGGTAATAATGAATGTGGTATGCTGTGCTAAACTTCACCTCTGACACAGCAATGTACAGCTGTTGCTCGTCAGTACACATTCAGCCAAATTGAAGGATAGAAATAAATGGTCTTTAATTTAATTTCATATTTCTTTATAGATTATTTGGGATTTACAATGTCCTAATTTTAAACTATGCTAAGTATAAGGACTCGAATTAAAATAAATGCCGTTGGAATTACTATAGAGTTTATTAGAACTGTACAAACACGTATGAAACAGGTAGAAATAAAACTGGATGCAACCAGTTCACACTGCACGATCCATTGCAATTCAACACGCGCAAAGACTGTCACTATATCGCTAATCGAACTTACTACACACGTCTTGCTAGTATCGTAATCGTCGCTTGACTGCCTCACCCCTCCGTTCGGGCATTGTTTTATACTAAACTGTATAATAGAACAAAGGACCGAGTTAATCCGCACATCTGACAAGCTTCAACGCAATGCAATAAAAACAAGGATTAGCTCGACACTAATGACAGCCATAAAATAAGTACGATCACAATAGAAAGTTTTTCTTAATTGTTTGTAAACGCGAAGTAAACAAAAGAATTCATAAATCTCAGTAGGCAATAAACTGCGTTTGACGACAGCCAGATGTGCGT
The DNA here is from genome assembly GCA_012273795.1 of Dendrolimus punctatus. NCBI lineage: Eukaryota > Metazoa > Arthropoda > Insecta > Lepidoptera > Lasiocampidae > Dendrolimus > Dendrolimus punctatus. Next base: position 5,469,569 of record CM022537.1, read on the forward strand.
TCTTTGTTGGTATGTATCATTATAATAGAAGTATACACACAATTATAATATTTTAAAAAACCTACGCTAAATTCCACTTGACCAGTATTGTTTTTTGTACTAATTAACATATGAGCTGATAGACTAACTTAAAATAACAGACTAGAAACTCATAACATTTCTTAGAAAAATCGCTCTATGCATTGTAATAAGCCCGTAGTCTTAATAAACATCTTGTATTGTTTCGATATTCTTTCAAGTCTGCCTTCTTGTGAAAACTGCGCAAAATGAGTTGAATTGTAAATCCTGATTTCCATCATATTTTGAGGTCAATCAGCTCGACAAGTCAGTGGACTTAGGGAGAGCATTGACTTCGAATCAATTTACACGATGCCAATATTAAATCAGTACTGGGTAATCAATACCTGGATTAACGTAAATCAGCTTTAATATGTAATATACATAATGTTCCTATATATATCTAATTTCTATCCGTGCAGGAACGGAGAAAGAATACAATTTCCTGCGGCCGGACGGCCTGTCGTAAGAGGCGACAAAACAGCCACAGCCAAGTGGTAGGGCATTTGCCCGACTGGATGGCTACCACCCCTGGTCTAAAGTATATCGCCATAACAACCTTGAGTTGTGTTCCGGCATTAATGACCAGGTTCCAGTCTCTTTGGTGTTGCAAATGTCCATAGGCGATGGTAACCGTTTTCCATCAAGTGAGCCATCTGCCTGTCTGCTGAACTCAAGCTATAAAAATAAATAAAAATGTAACTTTTGTGAATAATTCTCTATAAGCGAATTGTTGTTGTTGAATTCTTTTGAGAATTTTTGAAACAGTAAAACGCATTTACACGTACATTATTTAGGTATTGAGGACGATAATAAAAACGAAACAGACTACTTGCACAGGTGCCAAACGTTAGTTTATCTCTATTTCTCATGCATTAAATATGAGAATGCGATAGAGATAGAAGATGACATAGCAATATATCGCGGTGCAGCCAATTTTGTCATACCTTTAAAGTTGATTCCATCGATCCAGCTACTAGTTAGTGACTTGGGGAGCGAACTGATTTCAAATCACGATGCCAGAATGAAGTAAGCACTGGCTTTTTAGAATTTGAAGTCGTTAGTAGCTGGATCAATGTAAAGTCAAGGTTTATTTATTTCTTGAACATGAGTATTATTTACATATCAGAGTATGCATGGTGGTATAAAAATAAATGTGCATCATGTTTTACCAGTTAGGTATAGAAAAATTACAACAATAAATATAATGATTATTATTGTAGTGTAGTGTCACGCCATATTTAGATTAAATTTGTCAAGGGGCCTCTACGTGCTGGCCTCCCCATGGCCCCACGCAAGCCCTCCAAAAGTCCAGGCCATTATTATGGCCCGTGGTCTTGAAAGACATACATTAATATAATTAAATGTCTTACAAACAATTTCATAATAATAACTCAAAAAAATGATATAAACAAATTATTACTATACCAAATAATTAAATACAATTATTATTTTATTATAATAATGTATCAATACCACAAATTAATATATATTTAAAGAAAAAGATCAAATTGTATTTATAAAGTAAAGTAATTCATAATAGCATTTAATTAATAAAAATGTCCCTATTTTTTTTTTATATATGTCACGCTTCAAATCTCTCCAGTAGTAATTTATTGTAAACTAGCTTCTGCCCGTGACTTCGTCCGCATGATGCGGTTCCCAGGGAACTCTTTATTTTTTCCGGATCAAAAGTATCCCATATGTTGACCAGGCATATAAGCTACCACCATACAAAATGTTATTTAAATCGTCATTTCGGAGATTAGCCGGTACAAACAGACATACCGACAAACAGAGAAACAAAAAAAAAACAAAAAATCTAAATTAGTTCTATTTCATTTCTTACATCCCCCTCACTCGGTTTTTAGCATTTTTTTCAGTGTACAGAAATTCGACCTCTACAGTTTTATTATGTGTATAGATGATTGGAACCATACAAGTTATGCTCTTCTATTCATAAGTTCTGTTTTTGATACTTCTAGACAAAGCTGCAATCTATACATATATCATTGCTTCTCCTCACTGACTGATTGACTGATTGATTGACTACTGAGGCTAGGATCATGAAAAATTTCATTCGGTTTTTTCACACTAAGAAAGGATTTTGAAAATTCAAGTTCGTATGAAAATCCAACATTTTTCAAAGTAACAATCACGAAATTTGACACACCTGCTTCTGGTTAGAAATCAATTTACACGTGTATCGGCGTTGGAAATAAGGGGATAAAAGGAGATAAAATTTTGCTCAAACTATGACTATTTTAATTTACGCACGCAGGCGAAGGTACGAGTAACAGCTAGTATGTAATATACCTAGTATGCACTTATGTTATTTCTCTACAATCAATATTTGTTGAATTGTTTTGAGAGAATTTCGTTTGAAACGGTGAACCGGGTATTTACATGTTGACAATGATAAAGAATGAAACAGACTGCTTGCACAGGTGTCGAGCATCATTTTATCACTATTTCTCAAGCATGAAATATAAAAATCCGAAAGAGACAGAAGACGGCATATGCAATATTGTGCGATGTAGCCTAATTTGCCATACCTTTATAGCAAATAAAGCCAGAATAAGGTCATCAACATGCCGTAGTGTATATGAAATCTATGAATACACAAGAAAAATATTAAGCAAACGAGATAGTCGTGTACATGTTTACTAGCTGCTAACTTAATTCCATTAAATGTGTGATTTGATGATCCATTCAATGTTTATTTTTTTGCTTTTAAAGTATATTGTTGTCTTCTGTTAACGCTTTAAAGTGCCAACAACTGTATGGTTTCCCCTACATACAAAGTATTCAAACAGAAATTTATTTATCATATTTCGTATTCAATTTTGATATTTTGCAGGGTTGAAAGCACGCGGACCTATAATGGCCATAGCTAACTTTATAATACGAAACGATCCCGCCGCTTTTCCATTATATTTTACTGCAAATTACCACTTCCTTTTTAGTAATACGAGAACAGAACGATAATAAAAAAGGAGGGTATGCTAATGACGAATGCAAATAACCACTACGTTTTACAATACAATACATAAATACCATATCAAGTCATCGGTTTTTACTAGGGTTCTTCAAATACCAAAAACACATCCAATCAAGGATTGAAATTAAACAACAAATTTAAACCGGTTTGGAACTAGTCTTATTAAAATCAAGGCCACAGTGTAAAAAGTATCAGTGGGCTTTTCAAGACTTGCGACATCGCGCATCCCAAGCGGATACGGGATACAGTGTAGTATAATTTTACACAACTAAGAATTCCTTGCGATGCATCGGTACAGTAGACCAATTTTGGTGGCGCTGACAGTGTACGAATTGTTTAAGCGGAACTGATCTAAAAACGCATAGCAAGCAACACTCTGTCATTATCCACTCCGCTTGCGAATAGAGTTTAATATAGATTATTTACATGTCGGAAACAGTTCTGCATTTGAGCAAGGAAAACTGCTGAATAAACTTATAAGTCGTGTAAGACTGTACATCCCTATCTTACCAGTTTGATGTATGTGCACTACGCATCGCAGCACCGCCTTAATAAATCGTGTGCCTAGATTCTTAGCGCGCGTGTACACGACACTGTCATCGCGCCGCTGTATACCACTAGGGGGCGTATAGCTGTCAAGCGAACGTCGGTGGTAAGGTGACGATAGGAGAGAGCGAACAACATTAATATATACATAAATTCAAAGAATAACAGCGCGGTGGCGGCGCGATTACGGCGTAGTGGCATGGGTGTGTGATTTTGTGTACACAAGCGTTTAGGCTAAGCGAATACTATCCAAACAAGTGTATGGTAAATTGGTCTGGTCTGGCACAATCTGCACTTTTAATCTGCCTAGGTAGTAGATAGCATTTCCGTTGACTGACTAACTGGCTGTTTATTCTATGGCACAGCCACCATAAAATATGTTTTTTGTAGGTACCTAGATATTTATCAATACTTGTATCCATATACTAGAATATTTCTCAAATACACATGTTTTTAAAACTGAACGGATTTTGATGAAACTTTCCAGTAATACAGCTTTTAAGTGCATAAAAATAATTTCTTTAAAAAACATAGTCAGTTGTAAACTTATTATTTTTTCACATTAAACTTTAATTTAACACAAAAGTAAAGGCACAAACTATTACAGGTCCAATAACCGTGCGTGTGTGAGATAGACAGCAGTATTCTTTATTTGATTCATAGTGTTCGTGGAAAAAAAGGTTAAGGCACATCAATAAAATATCAAATTTTCACGAATAGTTTGCCCTGAACAAAACTACTCATAAAAAAATTAAAAAGTCCAGTTTATCTGCAAGATTATAATTATTTTGTTCAATACCGTCCATTTATAATATTAATTAATTTAAATAAAGACAAAATGATCCAAATTATTACATTTTAAATTTTTTTTAAATCGCAAATAATATTCTCAAAAAATAGCCTATTAATTAAATAAACTTTTTTTGCATTATCATGAAAGAGTAGTCTTAAAGCGCAGTTTTAAAGACACTGCGAAACGTAAGTTTAAAAATTCGATTCTGATTCGCTGGAAATATTTTTTTTCACTTTCAAGTATTAATTCAATTATAATTTATGTTGATGTTACGGCTCTAATTATTTTACATGTAAAAATGCAATTCATAAGGAATTACTTACATTCAAAAAACTCCCAATTAATCATACCAAAAATACAATAATAAATAAAAATATTTAAAGGCGATGCGGTTGAAATTTTTCCAAAATCTCTAAGAAATTATTAACTTCAAAACTAAAAATTTTGGTAATACATACATGGCGTGATTTGGGCACCTCTTCATATAAACGTACTAAATTTAAAGTACAAACACTTTTTTTTTTCATTGTTATTAAATATGTTGTGTTTATGTTATTGTATTTATTTATTATCAAAAATTTTACATTTTTTTAAAAAATATATAAAGATATTTTTTTATAAAAAAATAAATTACATTATTCTTTTACAAAAATACATCAAAAAATAAAATACATATTCAATAAAAAAATATAAAATCTTGCTGGTCACCGTCAGCGGGGCCTGGGGTCCAAACTACCGGTGGTTAGGGCTCCAGAGACAGGAACCTCCTCACAATTCGTGCCGTGTCCAAGAGTGCTGCCTTCTGTATCTGGCCCTTCACCCAGCTTCCCAGCGAAAGCCTCTCTAGATGACGGTCGAGGCTTTTCGCTATAAGACCATTGACGGTTACAACTATCGGCACAATGCTCGTTGACTCCAGCCGCCACATAGCGGTAACCTCGTGAGCAAGATCTAAGTATTTACTTAGTTTTTCTTTTTCTTTCTTCACGAGATTATCGTCATGTGGGATACTGATGTCAACGAGTATTGCTCGTCGCGCAGATCGATCTATTATCACGATATCAGGCTTGTTGGCTACAATATTCCTGTCCGTAATAATTGATCGATCCCAGTAGAGCGTGGCACGACTGTTTTCAAGAACTGGCTCCGGCGAGTACTGGTAATAAGGCACCTCCGTTTCCACAAGACCGTATCGAAGGGCAAGTTGCTGGTGGATAATCCTGGCTACGAGGTTATGTCTGTGCAAGTATTCGCCGTTAGAAAGATGTGAACAGCCGGAAACAATATGCCTGAGGGATTCACCTGGGCGATGACATGCCCGACAGATGTCCAGGGTGCCATCCTTCAGGATATATTTCCGGTAGTTATTCGTCTTAATAACTTCGTCCATAATTGCAAAGACAAAGCCTTCGGTTTCTCCGAAGAGGTTACCGAACCGTAGCCAGTTTACCGACGCTGACAGGTCTATATCGGGCCCTGTTAAGGCCCGATAAAACCTGCCATGCAGCGCCTTGCTCTTCCATACGTTGATGCGGTCGGAGGCGCTCAGTACTGCTAGATTGCACCAATTCTCGTTAGCCAACGAGAGCGTGGTAAGACCTTTGTCTACTGCCACAACATCTTTATGCAGGCCCACGTCTATCTTAAGAAAATATGTCCTGAGATTGTTCACCTCGCGATTATGCAGATCCTTGGCATTTAGAAAACCTCGGCCTCCACATCTTCGCGAGATGTACAATCTCATTACTGATGAACGTGGGTGATGCATACGATATTTTGTCAGCAGACAACGGACTCTTCGATCTAGGGCGTCCAGCTCCGTTTGAGTCCACCTAAGTACGCCAAAGGAGTATGCTAACACGGGCATAACCCAGCTGTTGAAGGCTCTGACCTTATTTCCACCTGAGAGAAGGCTGGTTAAAACCTTCCTCAAGCGGCAAAAGAATCGGTCCTTCACCGTCTGTTTTACGTCCGCGTCAGCTATACCTAAGGACTCTGACATACCCAGGTACTTGTATGTTTCGGTTTCGGAGAGGGATTTAAGAGACATGTTCTCTGAAAGTTGTAAATTCGGTGAATTCAAAACTTTCCCTCGCCGCACATGCATGACCGCACACTTTTCTATCCCGAATTCCATATTAATTGACTTACTGAAGCGTTCTGTTGTCTTCAGTAATTCAATCAAGTCTGGTTCGTTGGATGCGAAAAGTTTGAGGTCATCCATATACAGCAAGTGCGACATGATCTCTCCCCCTCTTCGAAACCGATAGCCTAGCTTTGAAGACTCTAGCAAAGTGCTAAGAGGGTTCAATGCTAGGCAGAACCACAAAGGACTCAGGCTGTCACCCTGGAATATTCCACGCTCTATATTTATCGCGCCCTCCGGCAAAGAAGGCCCTCTCCCACCTGGAAGCTTAAGGTGTGTAACCCATTGCCTCATACATGCCTGAAGAAAGGTTCTTAGAGTTGCATCGACTTTATACAGCTCTAAGTTGAGTTTATTATTATTATGATCAGTGATAATAAAACCACATTTTATTACTTCGACCGATGTTAAAAAGTTGCGATAAAAAAAACAAGTGATTTACAACTCGGTTACTTTATTCACTTCACACATTTGAGCTAACACTCGCATTCAATATCATAAAATATCACAATAAAACGAATAAACAATAATGCAGTCATTCGTAGATCTATTAAAACTATGAAATATGTATTATTTTAATCGAACTTATATAAATACTTAACAATGTTGCAAATTACATACATACATTTTTGTGATGACTTTAAACTGAACATTAGCTAAACATTAAAAAATATCAAAAATATTGTTATTACAATGTTACGACTTTCACCATGAGCACGCTGATAAGCAATTATTCGGACGAGGATGAAACAGGCTATGGAAGAAATGCAAAGAAATTCATCCATCCTGAAGAAAATTTAACCTATTTGGCTCTGCAAGTCATTTCCTCTCATAGATAGATAGCATATTAATAGAAATCCAGCGGTGCGAAAACTTGAAGACAAACATTTCATTCGCATATGTGGAGTTTCCACTTTCACTATGACACGATAACAGACCAAGCGATATCGTCCGAAGATATTATATATATAGCTGCTCTTTCACTTTTTACTTACGACGTAACAATAACTATTGCTGCTATTTACCTAATCAAAGTACATTATTTAGATGCCTAAAGTACCATATATTAAACAAGTATAACAATATTAACACCATATAAAAAGAGTGTCTATAGTAGTTGAGACGTTAAGTAAAATTAAAACAATATTGTAATGGCTCATTGCTAACAATAATAGAATATTTCTTTTAAAGAGTAAGTATGTTCTACCAACAAACAGCAAAATGTATTTCAAATTACAGAATGTGTAATTCTAATGTGGCATATGTCATATCAAAAATGTTTAGACAGACCTGTCTGAGTAAAGGCAATAAGACATAACGTAATGTGTGTACAGCTAAATAAAAATAATACTGTGATATTAAAATAAGAATTTATACTGTTTGTCTACGAGTCGTGCTAAATTGATGATGGTATGATTCTGAAATAACTTTATACTACCGTCTTGCTCATTCAAATCAATAAGACGGAGTATGAGGAAAATAAAAAATAATTAATCTATGATAATATCAAAACACCCCTTAATAAACTAAGCAGGCTGTCATTACAACAGCTAATACGGTTATAACTGGGACATTCCTTACTGCTGCATTCCTTTTTAGTGATTGATTTGCGTACGACATCAACAAACCGCAGGGTACTGATTTTCTCATGTTGCCTGTAGGGCTCAATCTTATCACAAAGCATTGCATTCCGGGCGTAACTTCAATCGGCTTGCCTTTCACGTTTAATGCGTCGACGACTGTTGTATTCACTGTAGTGGTGGAGACTGTCATTGATGATGTTATTGTATTGTTTGGCGTTTGCTGAGCTGATGCACTCACTGTTCCATTTATATTTGTCCCATTGAGAGGTATTAGGGTACCGTTAGGCAAGAGTGAGTAAATAATATTACCAAGCTGAGGCGTCACCGGTAGGGCCGGTTGTGGTACACCGGTATTGTTCACTACTGTCACATTAGTCACGGTCGTTGTCGTAATTGTAGTGTTCGTATTCGTTGGACTTTGTGTTTTTGCTTGCTCCTGGTAAATGAAACTACTTATCAACTGACAGTTGATTTTAGTTTCTTCATAATCACCGTTATCTTTTTTAATGGCAAACTTACATATCTCACCAGGCTGCTCTTTGTAAGATGAGCCGCCTCCGGAGCCGCGATGACTCGATGCATAAGCCGCACCGGCTAGAGTTCCGAGGTTCAAGAGGGCCAAGCCGGCCAATAAGGTGCCATATTTACTTCCCGAATCCTTGTACTGATAGACGTAAGTCGGTGGCGTACCACGATAAACTGGATAGGTCATAGGAACTCCTCCACCTACGGGGGTGTACCTGATTTGTTGTGGTGGACTGTAGTGGTAATGATGATGAACGGTGGTCGTATGGGTAGCGTGGGTGCCACCAGATGGATATCTATTGCTGTTACCTGATAGGCCGCCAGAACTGGGGTATCCATGATTATTTGACGTCGATGGGTATCCGGGTTTATTTAACGAAGACGGGTATCCGTGATTATTTGACGATGAGGGGTAACCTGTATTCGACGGATAACCTGGTGCTCTGCTGCCACCTGACATTCCTCCACTTGAAGGGTATCCATGGCTGCCACCACCTGACAGTCCTCCATTGGAAGGGTAGCCATGGCCACCACCGGACAAGCCACCAGTACGCGGATATGAATGAGAGCCTCCTCCAGACAGACCACCAGATTTTGGATAACTGTGACCACTAGATCTTTTTCCTATAATAGGCTTAATTTCAAGTATCGAAAGCACAAAAAGTGCGTATAGTAACGCACGCCAACGAAACATGTTGTTACACTGACACTTGTTTCTCGTTATACAACACAAAAATAACTAGTTTTGACACTCTTGCGCATTGAACTGAAACCGAGTCAACCGAGTTGAGTGAAGTTGGATGCTAATCCGTCCCCTTAATATCATTGGCTAGCTTTATGTGAACATCGAAATGAATCATAAAACCAGTGATACCATTTCTTAAAACACATTACATCTACATTTTATAATTATTTCAACTAAATTTGTTATGTTTTTTCAGATAACTTATAGATATTATTGATACAGATAATTGAATTTATACTTTTAAAAAAAATTACTTAGATTCAGTACCAGTTATTTTGCCAATGCTTTTAAATTTGAGTTTTATTTTTGGTCGGGGAATGCCGCAGGAATATTAACTGATTTGGACCCTATTAATACTAAAACAATAGTTTGCGACCTTTTCAAGTGTTGCGATACATTGTGCGTTAACGTAGTTACTAATGTACGTGTAAGCAACACTGCCTTATCAAACACTAATTAAGCCAAATAGTACAAACCAATACCTAAATGGCGCTTCATGGGGGTTTTTTGCCTCCAAGATACGATTGTCGAAAGCAAGAAAAAATATTATCATGTAAACTAAACATATTTATTTTTTACATGATAATATTTTTCAAGTAGAAGGGCCACAATCGACTGTTTATTGAATACTGATGTCTGTGTGTAAACAAATACAAAATACTGTGCTAATCATCGAGCTCGAAAAGATAGTCTCATGTACAAATCGGATCAAACTGATTTGTATGATACACATATGAACTTGAAAAAATGTCACACAAGTTCTAATTTAGACTAGTCGAGATATCGAAGGCAAATATCTCGATTCGATTTGTGTCGTAGTGTAAACAAAGCTCTCGGTGAGAATTACCTTACGATTATCGTTTGACATACTTGTAGGGGAGTTTTTGTTATTTGGTTGAATGTAAAAATGTTAGGGTGATTATTATCTAAAGAGTATCGCTTTCGAATGCAGTATACAGTCTAAAGTGCGATAAACTGTCTCCATGTAAGTGCTAACACTAAGACCATTTAATGATCAGAAGGCTGGTGCCTACCTCAAGCAACGGATCAGCATCGCGATCCATTTTAAAACTTAGCCAACCTTCTGGGCACCTTACTCACAGCAGACGGTGATCTAGGCTCGGTATTGTAGTTAATATTCTTGAGGGAACTACGGGTAGAATACAATATAAATAAGTAAAATTTCTTTTATTGTATTTAGTTGTTAATGGTATTAAATTCATTTAAAAATTTAATTTTAATTACAACAAATTTCTAACAAGATTTCTACTGAAATAACTATTTCGGTAGAAACAGCAACTTGAGAGAGAGAGAGAATGACAAATTGAGAGCAACTGCTCTCAATACGCCTAAACTCATCGAGTAATCTGAGATTTGCCTGGACAATGGATCAATACGACGATCCGGCGAGGAAACGTAGCTAACCTTCTGGACCTTAGCCATAAAACACGGTGAGCTTGTACCAGGACGGAGGCTCCATATTCTACTTGTAGTCCTAAGATATTATTAGTTCAATACAATATAAGTAATTTTAATTATTTAGGATTAATTAAAGTTGAATATCTTCTCTGTACTGTTATACAACATATGCCTACAAACTCTGTCGTAAAAATAATTCTTATAAAATTCAAATAAAAAATCGGCTTTTTTTAAACTTGCAACATAGATCGAGAGAAACCGCTGGTATGAAGTCAGCCTCGGTGCGTTGCATTAGGGCCTGTCCGCACAGCAATATTTCACAGCACGATTTTTTTCCCGTAATTCTGTAACACATTGAATATTATAGGAGTAGCCGGACTGGCGATAAAAAAATCGCGCGAGAAAAAAATCTATAACTTGATGCAAATTGATCGCAAAGCGGTGCGATTTATTTTCGCCCGAATATTTTGTACCGTATAGAGTAAGTATGGCTATGTTCGCACTGTGGAATAAAATTCGCGCGATTCGCTCAGTCGTGCAACGTCGCTATTGAAAGTTGTAGTAAATTTTCGATTTTTTTTTTCATTTTGTAATAGCCAAAAAACTTTTTGCTGTATTTTCGCAATTCTTGATATTTTATATGGAAAAATACTTTCATGGGTCTCAATGCCGTAAGTGGGTGAATCCAATGTTCATGACATCTTTTGATACGTCTATTTCGCCGCCTTTAGTATTAGATAAATTAAAATTTTAGTTCGGATGTCCATTTTACACGTGCATCTCGGCCAAGAACTGAATTAAACTGAAAAAATAGTACGAAATTTTATTCGCAGTGTGTACTAGGTGTAATTCCGGTCGCGGAATTTAATATGCGCGAATAAAAATCGTGCTGTGAAATATCGCTGTGCGGCCAGGCCCTTAGTTAACAGTTTTACACTTCGCAGTATATGTGGTTTTGATGCAACTTTATAACCTGTTTTTTGTTGACGTCAAAACCATCTGCACCGACGCTCACTGCGTTAATTCTCCATTAGTATTAATCACCACTTGGGTTTTTATTCTGTTCACAAACTAAAATGTACTTTAACATGAATTATAATATTATTTGCTGTCGTAAGGTCTGGTCAGTTAGTACATTATTATAAATTTCCTAGTAATTGAAATTCAAATTGGAAAGCTTTTATTTAAACAAGTTCCGTAGGGGAACATTTTTGAAGACGATATACAAGCTTTTTGTGAAGATCACCTATTATAAGCTGTGATAGTTTAGGAGCTAATACATACAGATCAGGTATTTTTAAATATTAAAATTATCTTAAAAGAAACTCTTTCTTCTTCGTCGAAGATTCCTATTAGGTCTACTCAAAAACTTTAAAGACAACACGTTGATTACTCCATTGTTTTAGAAGTAATCATAACTTTGATAGGATATAAGAACAACATGAGGAATACACTGCATATTATTTAATTATGCAGTTAAATAATTAACCGTTTCGAAATATATTATTAAAATATAAACTACTGTTGCTCTTTTTTATTAGTAGCAAATTATTTGCACTACCCGAAAATAATTGCTGGCATATTTAATATAGGCGTTTGAAATTATATACTACTATAGGACTCCGGTGGAATCCTGTCTGTCCTATATAATGATCTAGCAAAATAAAGTAAATGTATATCAGGCTATAAAAACGGAGTAAACAAACATACTTACATCCAGTTACATCATATAACATACTTTTATATTTTAGTATGGAGATTTTACATCAATATTAATTGTAATTATATATGTACTTGCTGTCCCGGCAGACGTCGTCCTGCCCGGTAAAAAATAGGGGTTGGTCGTAGAGGGTTGAAAATTTAGGGTTGTATGTATTTTTTAATGTTGTATCATAAAAAAATTGAAATTAAAAATTTTGTCTAAAAAATAAAATAAAAAATTTAGGGGTGGACTACCCCTAACATTTTGGGGGATGAAAAATAGATGTTGGCCGATTCTCATAGATACCGGATAAGCACAAAAAATTTCATCAAAATCGGTCAAGCCGTTTCGGAGGAGTATGGCAACGAAAACTGTGACACGAGAATTTTATATATTAGAAGAAAATAAATCTCTCCTGATATAGATTTTTTTATTTTTTTCCTAAGTAAATAAAATTGTACATACAAATATATTTATAAACTTTATTAAATTAAGAGTTCGGATATGAATATACGAATAGTACTTTCCATTCCAAATCTTATTTTATTTTATTTATTGATAAAACCAACAACGAATAGAAAAAAAACTGAAACCGTTTACAAGTAAGAATTAACACCATAATGAAGTAAATTTTAAAGTTTAGAAATTAGCGTACACCACTTTGGAGGTGAACACGCATCTCCTATTATTATATTATAAAGTTCGCGTGTACAGGAATTTGGAGACGAAGAAACACCACTTTGTAAAAAAGAAAACATCTATGTTGACTTTTTTGAGGCGCGTAACCAAAACATGACATTGTAATAGTAGTAATAGTAGAATTTGCCACAAAGGCAGGCAAAGGATACATAAAGGATCGATACAGCTAATTCTGATGTATAAGTCTTCGTATATTCGCGCCGTTGTATTGTAGGCTAAATGCGACGCCATTCAACGGAGTTCTTGTGAAAACTCGAAAGGCCACATTTCTCACAAAAAATATATAATTACTACTCAAAAACTATCAATATCCTACAAATATTGTTCATTTTAGAGTTTTTTACACATTTTTAGAAAATAAAACTGCACAGCACATCGTCCCCTTTCAGTTCCCGCGAAAATTTCCTGACATTGTAATATGTACGAAGTAATAATGAAACATGGATGATAGATTATTACAATCTTAAAACTTGTGTTGCCACAATAAACAAGAAAATATAGTGGCGAGGACGTCACAAAAGTAAACAAAAATTAAAAGTGCGATATGTTAAGATGAATTCTATAATTTATTGGCAATACTACTATATTAATTTTACAAAATTTTGTAATATTAGTACAAGTGATAAGAGTAGTAAGGAATTTTGAAAGTGGTTGGTAGAATGACAAGGGGCATAAAGCATTTCAACAAAGACGCATGACGCGTACGGCTAGATGCCGTACATGATATACTGATTTCGAGACTAGATTAGGACAGTTAACACCATTTAGAACTGTATAAAAAAATAGTGATACGTCTAGAACTCTGCGTCTTTGGTCCAGCGAAAGGAGCCTATGTGAATAAGAATTGAGACTTTAATGACTAAGATAGTCAAAATGATTACTGAAGATTCTTTGTATTCTCTCGAAACTGTTTTTCTATGTAACATTGGACCAAATATTTTACTTTAATAATACAATTGTGGATTTAGTCAGATTGTGGAATTGCTTCAAACTTTTAACAGGCATTACATTTTTTTTAGTATATTCGTATTTAATAAGGAACTATTTTGAGCTTTGACTACTTAATGTTTATAAAGTTTTTAATAATAACTATTCATATGGAGATACCCATATCCTATAACTTATTACATAAGGATGGATTGGTCTATGAAGTTCTTATGCGTGCAGGAACGGAGAAAGAATATAATTTCCTCCGGCCGGGTGGCTTGTCGTAAGAGGTGACAAAACAACCACAGCCAGGTAGTAGGGTATTTGCCCGACTAAATGGCGACCACCCCTGGTCTAACCGTGTGTTGTGTTCCGGCATTAGTGGCCAGGTTCCAGTCTCCCTTAAGAGAACAGCAGCGCATTTGTAACTCCATTGGCGTTACAAATGTCCATTGGCGATGGTAACCGCATTCCATCAAGTGGGCCGTCTGACTGTCAGCTGAGCTCCTGCAATAAAAAAATATCTATAATCCCTTTAGAGTCGTATTTACCCGGGGGTACAAGGAGTGCCTGGCACCCAGGGAGAAATCTAGAGGATCCAAATTATAGTCTTATTATCTATATCTATTATCTCATTACCTACAAGTAATCTACTAGCTTTAGTAAAAATTGAACTTATTTTTTTTTACTGTTAAGAAAGTGGCTCAGACTGATTTTCTTATCCCAGCTCCCATAATAATATGTTAAAGATGCCCCTGACCCAATATCTCAAAAAGTATTTAGCAGATCTTGGTTAAAACAATTTGGTTGAAAGTAGTTTTAAGTTCTACTGCGTAAAAAAATCCAGTGTTCTACCCTATAGGTCAAAAGTTATTGTTCAAAAGCACTGAAAAAGAAATATTCATCCTTGTTATCCTTGTTGTAATATGGCAAAGTTTTTGACTGAAACATTGTATAACGTAGACAGACAAGACGGACGTTCTAATTTTATATGGTTTCCGTTTTAAAATCTTTAAAAACCGTTTCCTAAAAAATCTTCATTTTTATGTTTCTACGTATTTATGTTTGCAAAATCTTGGCCAATATCTGTCTCAACAGGCGAGGAGGGCCTCCTGACCTCACTGGTTCACTGTTCAAAGTCATGCCACAAATAAATGATTGCTCTGTTGTGTCTATATTAATAAAAACAAGATAATTATGAATAATTTTTAAAAATGATATGAATGATGTTGTCGGAAATGGTGAACAACAAAGCTTGTGATCACAAAAAGATACTTAGAAATTCGTCATAATAATTTTACGACTTAGGCTCCGACACAGACAAATTCCACAGATCTATCAACATTATATATATATGTGTGTATATATATATATATATATATATATATATATATATATATATATATATATTCCTTAAGCCAAGAGGCTTAAGGAATATAAAACTTGCGCTTTTTAAAGATAAAAACCGCAAATCTTGATTTGGTGTCTTGACTATATACAAGCCATGTGTTGAGGAGATAACCCGGGGAATGATAGGCTTAGGTAAATGAATATATTTAATGGAAAAATACAATGATTGTTGGTGTGGCAGACAGAGAGAATATATTAATAATTTTGACAACTTCAAATCAAAAAAAAAAAATATACATAAAAATTTGAAATCAAAGGAGTACGCAACATCCTCCCCCTTTGTGCAAGCACTAATTTACATTCAGCTTAACTAATTTACTTAGGGGACGACGTAGCGTACCTGCTGCAGTGGATACGTCCACCACCCTCACTACGTTGTCGCGACCTGGGTAAGTGGCTGTTATTCTGCCTCGGGGCCATACTCCTCGTGGTAGGTTGCTATCAGCAATGAGCACTAGATCTCCACATGCAATCTGGCTAGCCAAGCTTCGATAGGGTCTTTGTCGAGGCTGCATTGTTGGTAGTACCTCTTTCACCCAGCGTGACCAGAAAAAATCTGAAAGTCTCAACGCTTTTTTCCATTCCGTTCGGCCAACTAAAACATTATCGATCAATGTGGCCGGCAGTGCGGCAGTCGACGAGGAACCAATCAAAAAATGAAATGGTGTTAGGGTCTCCGGATCATCGGCGTGGACAGAAACATATGTCAAGGGACGAGAATTAACGACAGCTTCGGCTTCTGATAACAGAGTTAAAAGCGTCTCCTCTTTCGGTGAGCGTGATTTCAATGTCGCATTCAGTGCCACTTTAATGGAACGGACAAGTCTCTCCCAACAGCCACCAAAATTTGGAGCAGCTGGTGGAATAAAATGCCACTTTACTCCGTTGTTTGCGGCAAAATCTTCGACACCGTTGCTGTAAAATTCTCTCAAAATTGTATTTGCACCGACAAAAGCTGTCCCGTTATCGGAGAAAATTGTATCGGGAGCACCTCTTCGAGCGATAAAGCGACGTATACATGAAATCGCTGAATCTGCAGAGAGGGTGTGCGCAAGTTCTAGGTGCACAGCTCTTGAAGTTAAACAAGTAAATAATGCCACGTACCGCTTCTCTCGCCTCCGTCCAATCGTTACGCTAACTGGGCCAAAATAATCCAAACCAGTGAAAGTAAAACAACGTTTATGGTGTGCCATTCGTTCTTGGGGAAGATTCCCAGTGGGCGGTGCTTGTGGCAGAGACTTGCGTATTTTGCAAAACAGGCATCTATGGGCAACTGTTCTAACTGTGCTTTGAAGTCGTAGAATCCAATAACGTTGACGTAGCTCGTTGATGACTGTCTCATGGTTAGCATGACCCATCTTGACGTGAAATCGATAGACTAGCAGCCGGGCTACGGGGTGACTACCATCAAGGAGCACGGGAGTCTTGACACTTTGGTCCACATCTGCTGCTCTAATTCTTCCTCCTAAGCGAAGGAGCTTGTCATCACCGATCATAGGTTATAGCTTGGCTAGACGACTAGTTCTGGGTAAAGGCTTGGCATTCAAAATACACGTGATCTCTTCTAAAAAACTATCAAGTTGTATTTTCCATAAAATGTGCCTTTCAGCGGCGTTTGTGAAATCAGCCGTAAGCGGAATTAGTGAAGTGACGGTGGACGTATTTAATAATTGACGTCTGTGACCGGAAAATCGAGGATTTTGAATTAATTGCCGAAAGATAAAAGCAGCTTGGTGTACGCGTGCGGTCGCGCGCACCAAGCGGAGCCAGCTACTGAAACGTGAGCAGTCAGCTGTGACAGCGCGAGTTTTACCAATATGCTCTGTCAAAGCTCCCACCATTTCAATCGGTAAAGATTTCAGCTCAACTTGGCTTTGAACTGATGGAACCTCTGAAACAGGCTCTTTTGGCCAATTTTCCGAAGAAAGTAAAAGAAATGCTGGTCCGGTGAACCATCTACTTGATTGAACTAATTTAGCAGAATGCAGTCGAGTCGCATCGTCTGCTACGTTCATGCCTGTCGGTACCCATTTCCAGTCACAAATACTAGAGTTTTCAGTGATTTCACCAATGCGATGGGCAACGAATGGCTTGAACGAACGCGCGTCACTTCGTAACCAACTAAGTACGGTAGTGGAGTAAGTCCAAAAAAATGTCTTAGATGGTTTTTTAACGTGACTGTCTTTGATAGTTACGGCGAGACGAGATGCTATTAAAGCAGCCATCAGTTCTAATCTCGGAATCGATATTGGTTTTAAAGGTGCTACTCTAGCTTTGCTACCTATAATTGCCAGTTTTACGGATTTATCAGCATATAACAATCGCCAGTAAGCTACACAAGCGTATGCTGATTCGCTGGCGTCACAAAAAATGTGCAATTCACGCTGCAGAGGTTCAGCGTCGAAGGCTTTGGAATACCAGCGTGGAATTTTGAAGGTAGAAACGGTCAAAAGTTCGTTAAACCATTCTAACCATTTAGAAGTTTCTGTAGGCGAAAGCTCAGAATCCCAATCAATATTAGACCGCCAATTGTTTTGAAATAATATACGACCCTTGATAACTACAGGTCCTAGAAGGCCTAAGGGATCGTACACACGCATTAAATGTGAAAGTACTTTCCGTTTAGTCAATTGAGTTGGAAACGTTTCACCTAAGCCCGTTCGGAAACCTAAAGTGTCAGAATTAGGATCCCAAACTATACCCAGCGCTCTTACAACTGTCGGTGAACTACCAAGGTTAACTTCTGACGGTTTCTTAGCACATAGCTCGGCAGGGATGAGTCTCAAAGCTATATCATCATTGGAGACCCATTCTCGCATTTCAAAGCATGCTGCGTTATGTACAGCCACTATATCCTTTGCAATTTTAGCTGCTATTTCAGAACTATCATGGGAGCCAAGGTAATCATCCATGTAATGATCCTCGATGATTGCTTTAGCAGCGTTTGGAAAACATTGTTCATGTTCTTCAGCATTTTTATTTTTTATGTATAATGCCGTAAAAGGACTCGATGAAGCGCCAAATATGACGGATGTCATTCTGTACTCTTTGATAACTTGCTTCTGGTCACCATCTCTCCATAAAAACCGTAAGGCGTCCCTGTCTTCGCACTTGATCCGAATTCGAGGAAACATTTCCTTTATATCGGCGGTTAAGGCGACGCGGCCTTCTCTAAATCGAAAAAGAATATGTAGTAGACTTTGGAGAAGGTCAGGACCTTGCAGCAACAAAGAGTTCAGAGAGACTCCTTCATTCATGGCGGCGGCGTCGTGAACTACACGGAGTTTGCGTTTCTGCGGATGGTATATGCCAAAATGTGGTAGATAAAGTCTAATATTATTAAGACTCAACTGTGTGTTTTTATTGTAATAAGTATTTGAAGGACATACCTCAGCATACCCTTTGTCTACCATATTGTTCATGAACTTTCGGTAAGCAACTGCAAACTCGGGTTCCCGACGCATGCGTCTTTCAAGACTTAAAAGACGTGACAAGGCTTGCGGATAACTATCTGGTATGTGTTTGATATTATCTCGCCATGGCAAACCTACTTCGAAACGACCAGTTGGTAAGCGAGAAGTCGTAGCTTCTAAAATGTCTATTGCACGCTTATCCAACTTACTATGTATAGTTTCATGTTTAGAAATGCCTAAAGATTCTAATTTATAGTGTTCCTTGATTAGAAAATCTAAATTGTCGTTTTTTGGCGTGAGCTCTTGGCCTATAAAGGCGGTATGATTTATAAAATGTACATGTTTTGTTGTACTTGAAGGCTGCCCGTAAAGTGTCCAGCCTAATGCAGTGAGACATGCTACGGGCTCGCTCCGTTTGCCTTTACGTACTGAATGATTGATTGATAAGTGCCAATGCTCAGTACCTATTAGAACCATCGGCTTAGCGTTCTCATAGATAAGGTAATCAGTCAAATCCTGTAAGTGTCTGTACCCCGTAATACTTTGCCTTTTTACTGTCTGAGTATGAAGCAACAGTGAAGGGAAAGACCTAGCATGTTTGACGTCAAAAATGTCTTGTGTGTACTTACCCTTAATTTTGAAATCAACGTAGGCTATCTCTACGTTTCTGGTAAGACCACCTACACCGTTCACGCTGATTTGCTGACGCGGCCCCGATGCTCCTATATGTGCAGCGACACTGGCATCTATAAGAGTGGCAGTGCTGCCGTCGTCGAGCAGAGCGTATGTGTCGTAGCTGCCTGATGGACCGTAAACGGTAACAGGTACGACTTTGAGTAACGCGGCGGGAGACGCTTGTTGCAAATCGCGTGGTGAGACTGTGTCTGTCGATGTGGTAGAGATGACCACTTGTTCATCATGTGGTGAATGTGTAAGTACAGGTAAAACATCATTCGCGATATTATTGACCGCAACGCTAGTTTCGTTTGGCCACGGGCTACCATGAAGTAAAGGATGATGGCGTAAAGTGCAACCATCGATGCCACAAACGTTGACTTTACACGTTTTCCATTTGTGTGGCTTGCGACGTAGGCATCTGTAACATACTTTTGCTTCATGTTGCCAGCGCCATCTATCTTCTACAGTAAGTGCTTTAAAGTCGGAGCACATTTTTATGCTATGTAACTTTTTACAAAATGGACAACATTTACTATTTACATTATTAAAAGGAGCAGTATTTACCTCGCTACTGCTGCTATTATTATGTACAGAGCTATTTACAGATTTGTTTTTATATTGCGTAACAGCATGTACGTACTCCCGTTTATTTTGCCTGTCCTGCGAGGAGTTTGATGCTACTATAAAAGAAGCGTGTTCAGGCGACAACCCAAATCTAACGTGTCTGTCAAATTCTCGCATAAGGAAACTGGACAACAGCTCTAACTTTGGTTGATTTGGTGTACAGTTATCGACTGCGAAATCCGTCCATCTCATTTTTACTACAGGATTCAATTTCCCTAGTATAGTGTGATACAGTTCGGGCGAGTACAAATATTCGACGTAATCTAACATACGTATTGTAGACAAACTGTTACGAACTTTTGTCGCGAACGTTCCTATATCACGTAAATCGTTACCCAATCGAGGCAACGCTTTCAATGCAGCAACTTCTTGGAAAACAATCATCTCCGGGCGAGCGAAGTTTTGTTCAAGGACGCCGATTATTTCTTCGGGATCTTGAGCTGACACGAGAAGAGCTGCCACGGCTTCGCGGGCGGCGCCACGAAGTGCTTGCTGCAAACGTGCAACGTTCTCTAGGGGAGAAAAAAGAGCTTTTGTAGTTTCAAATAATCGTTTGAACTGAAGCCACTTAGTGGTTTCTCCTGAGAACTGCATTAAACCAATCGTTCTCTTTATATTATTGTTATGAGCGGTTGCGAGAGCTTTCGCTGCTGCCGCTGTGTCTGCCACTGCTTGTAGTATTTTGCCAGAGCCAATTCCGGATCCAGACAGACCAATGTCTATGTGAGGATGTGGCGAAGTGCGTGCCACAGTCTCAGACTTATTTGTAGCCTGTGTGGGACAATGAATGTTTGGCTTATGAAAGTCAATATCCTCGTGAGACGGTACTCTCTCAGATAAAACTGTGACTTCCTGCTTATTTTGAAAAAGAAAAGGTACATTGCTAACCGCGTCTTCAACCCATGCCTGTGTCCTACATGACTGATGCGAACGCTCGGAGCCACGACGACTGCTTCGCCTGCTGGAGCTCCTTTCTGCTTCAATCGCAGCCAGCTCCGCCTTCAGCTCACTCTCTTGAACTTGCTTCTCTAGTTCGAAGAGACGGCGTCTTGCATTTGCTTCCGCTGCAGCTTTGCGAGCCTTGATTGTCGCAGAAGATATCGTAGACGCATGAGAGTTGATAGAAGTGGACACTTGCGGTGGATGATCACATGGATAGGGCGAGATGCATTTGCTAGTGGTAGCAATGTCGTGCATTGATGCTGACTTACCTGCTTGTGAACGGGTTATCATGATTACTATGAACTATGTGACGAACTATAATGAAAATTGTACGTGAAAAATGATATAATTTAGGTAGCTGAAATTCAATGGTCGAAGGACCAAATGTTGCGGAGATAACCCGGGGAATGATAGGCTTCTCCCCCAGGGGGTGCCGCCCTGGTTTCTTCTCCGACCAGGTAGCGGTACAAGGGGATGCGTCCCCGGGGCCCCGAGCGGCCACTGTCACATTCCCCCCTTCGCTCCGTGACAGTGGTGTCCCACCTTTCCGCCTCCAAATCCCAATGCCTGCCCTTCCTTACCAAACCTCCTCCCCAAACGCCCCTCCTTTCCGATGCGACCGCCAGCGTCGAGGTGTTCTCCGCTGGCTGTCAAGGACGGCGGTGGTGATGTCCACCCCACCACCGCCCTCCTGACAGGCGACCTATCCTCCCCGACCCCGTCTGCCAACGCTGCTGTGTGCGCGAGGCGACGGGAAAAGGGGAGGAAGGAGAGGGGGGAGGGGTGTTGGCGCAGGAGCAATCCTTCGCAGCCTCCCCCTCCCCCCATCGCGAAGCCCCCCCCCGCCGCTGACGCTGCTTAGAGCGCGAGGCGGCGGAGGGGGAGAAAGGAGAGGGAGGGGTGATGGCGCAGGAGAAATCCTTCGCGGCCTCCCCCTCCCCCCCCCCCCCATCGCGAAGACACTCCCCCCCGCCGCTGACGCTGCTGAGTGCGCGAGGCGGCGGGGGGAGGAGGAAGGAGAGGGAGGGGTGATGGCGCAGGAGTATTCCTTGCAGCCTCCCCCTCCCGGCGGCAGCGGGCGTCGAGGTCTGGGGGATCAACATAGACCTCCGCCCGCACTAATGCCGCGAGAGGGCGCGAGAGGTAGCCGCGCGTCCCTCTCAGGGCCGGGGACCACCATCTCCCCCGGCCCGCACACAGGAGAGGCCGCCTCTGCTTACGAGGCGGCCGGCCGCTGCCGGGGTTGCGGGTTAAGCTCACGCATGTACCGCGACCCCGGCGCTAGGCGGAAGGAAGGCTCCCATGGGGTTTTAGTGGGTATACCGGCAGCCGGTCGTATTGAACCGGCGTCGGGGAGCCCCACACACCGGCCGCGCATGATCCCCCGCGCGGCTGACGGTGCGGCAACGCATTTCCCCATGTAAAAAAAAAAAAAAAAAAAAAAAAAAAGGCTTAGGTAAATGAATATATTTAATGGAAAAATACAATGATTGTTGGTGTGGCAGACAGAGAGAATATATTAATAATTTTGACAACTTCAAATCAAAAAAAAAAAATATACATAAAAATTTGAAATCAAAGGAGTACGCAACACCATGGTTTTACACATTTGCTCATGTCTTTTTTTCTCTCCTTTTAATTTTCTCGGTCTTGTTCTTTCTTCTTATTCGGTTAACTTTTTATCTACACCCGCTAAACATCCTGGACACCGTGGTTCTCTTTATTCTTGTAAAAAGATTTTATCTTCTTCTATTCTCATCCATTCCAAAGCATTTGCGTGTGCTATATCGAATAAATTATCTAAAAAAATTAAAGTCCCCCTAATGGCGCTTGTAAACATCGTGCGTTTTTTTGGAATTTTTGGTAACTCTCTCAAGTACGGTGAAGATCCACAATGTTTTTTACACATTTAGGCACAGCTCTGGTAGGGATTCTAGCTTTTTCCCAGAATATAATACACTCTCGAAGGACAAGATTTGTGCTTTCATTAACAGTCAATTTAACTTCGCGAATGTTAAAAAGAGGACTGCAAGAACTTGACAAGACGGTAACTTTGCTTAATTTATTTGATGGTTCACGTCACCAAGTAAGAAAAACACTTTTTTATTGCTTCTTAATCCCACTGCCATTTTTAAACTATAAAACAATTTGTTAATCACGAGACTTCCTGAGAAAAAATGACAAACACGGCGAGTACGCGCCGGTAGTTCCGCGTAACTTGTATGGACATCTTTCGATGCAAGTCGGCACGGTTTATCCTTCTCCAAATGAGGTAAAAAATTATTTTCGAGTGTTTTAGGAACAAATGAACAAAACTAAGACGTATGCGTTAAAAAATAAAATCTTTGAAAAATAAGGGACACCCTAATATATATAGTATACCTAATATATATATTAGGGTGGCGCAAAAAAATTTTTGGTCTCTAAAATTTTACCGTAACAAGAAAAAACATTATAAAAAATTGTTTTATGACGATTTTTGAAATTATTAAAAATTTCGAGCGACCTCTTAAATTTTTTTTTTGAGCTGTCGTTTAGAGAGGGCTTATTGTACTCGCTCAAGAGCATCATTAGCCATGTGTTGCGGAATACAAGTACAAGCTAATTCTATGAAGTTTTATCGACGTTGCCGGGCGGGCACATTTGTTTTTGTGAAATATAAAACGACGGCCTGATTGACAAAGGGAGGCAGCTGAGCTACAACTGCGATACAAGCGTCACGTGTGTACTTTCGGGAATCTAATAGTAACGGACTTTGCGCGTTTTATTGAATTACGACCGAATTTGGATTTGTTGCGTTTAGGTATATTTGTACCTGTGTTATACGTGTTTGTATAGTTCTAATAATTTCTATAATAACCCTAACGGCATTTTAATTCGAGTCCCGCAAACTCGTAACAATAATATTATATAACCAAACGAGTACTTTGTAAGTACGTTTTTCCATATGGGTAATACTTATTTATACGACGAAAATCAGGCCAAATAATAACAGAAAGTGTTATTAAGAAAATTAGTCTGTCGGGCATTGAACCTGCGACCCCTGTGTTCAAGTGAACATGACAAATGCGTACTGCCCGACCACAACTTTTAGCGTAGCGACGGACGATGCGACAGCGGGGTGACAGTGGTAAACAACGCAACGCAATTTACTCATGTCACGCAAGTGTCGCTACAAATGAAGTATTCGTTTGTAGCGACAGTGACTGCAACGACCATTGCCGTGCGCCTTCTTTGCTGCTGCAAATCATGGCCCTCTCCCTAGTTGGCCGCCTATATTCATTTCGTCACACGTCGCCTCTGGATTGCGTCACGGCGCTCATTGTGACAAAAACGTGGCAGGAACGTTAAAGTAATTGCTTACGGAGACCGTTACATTATTTTTATGCGAAATAACAAGTTATGATTAAATAAAACCAATTCCATTTATATATTCAAAATTTATTGTTAAAAAATTATATGGCACACGAAAATCACTTTAAGGTAATTAAATGCATTAATTCAAATTTACATACTCACTCAAGTTGTTTACAGAGAAATTAATTAACCATTAAAGAGCGACTAGCGAAAGACAATTTATTATTAATATATAGATTTATTTTTTTATTGCAGGAGATCAGCAGACAGGCAGACGGCCCACTTGATGGACAGCGGTTACCATCGCCTATGGACATTTGCAACACCAAAGGTGCTACGAATGCGCTGCTGCTCTCTTTAGGGAGCCTGGAACCTGGTCACTAATGCCGGAACACAACACAAGGTTGTTATGGCGACATACTCTAGACCAGGGGTGGTAGCCATCCAGTCGGGCAAATGCCCTACCACCTGGCTGTGGGTTGTTTTGTCGCCTCTTACGACAGGCCGCCGGGCCGCAGGAAATTGTATTCTTTCTCCGTTCCTGCACGGATAGATAATATATTTTCTCTTCTTTCACGTAAGGACGTGACGCTACCGAGAAATTAATAAAATAAAATTGTCTTTCGCTAGTCGCTCTTTAATGGTTAATTAATTTCTCTGTAAACAACTTGAGTGAGTATGTAAATTTGAGTTAATGCATTTAATTAACTTACAGTGATTTTCCTGTGCCATATAAATTTTTACATGCTGCCGTGATCACGGCAACTGAAAAGTGGCCGAGACGTCGGAATAACCAAAATCAAATAAATTACCACGGTTAAAACATAGCTTTATTATGTATACAAGTCGCGAAAACTTAAGAGAATATAATGTCGCTTTTAATCATTATCGTCGGTTAGCATTCACCCCAGTGAATCAATTAAAATGGATTGAACGCTGCCAAAAGATATTTCTAAAAAATCTCAGTTCTATCATTTAGTTTTGTTATTCTTCTGTCTTCCGAAACCATATTCTCCACCTTATTGACATTTTCTTCCATAACGGAGGTTTAATCCCATCCAGAAGGCGGGTAATCTTTATAGGTTGATGTACCGACGCAACCGTAGCATACGGGTACATATAGCATATAGGTACAGCATTATCCCTTAATGTCTGTTGGACTGAAATATTTTATCACCACACGTAACTCACTTTTATCCATAATTTTGCGTTTTTAGCAACTCGTTGCACAAAACAATTTATTTCGTGCGAACCATCTTACAAAAACGAGAGACAGTTGGCATATAAATAATGTGTGATTGATACTCTGAATTTGAACATCCAACTTCTTCCAAAAAGATTTTATATATATGCAGTTCTAGTAACTTTTTAATTCGCCTAGGTATGTTTTATTGAGGGATTGCCATTATTAGTATTGTTGTTGCAGGTGATGTTTATTTTCACTTTACTTCGAAGTCCCACGAAATAAATAATAAGAATCAAATTGAAAGGTTTAAAACTATGAGTATGGCATTTAAAATTAAGTTCTTTATTCGTTACACTGCAATCATTATGAACAACCACCACGGTGGGTTCGCCAACCAAGTCATTAGTTTTTGTCTCTCAGGTAAAATACCACTTCTTTCGTTTTCTTTCTTTGGTTCAGGCATTTTAGCATAAGACATCAGAACCTTACAATCTACTTCGTTCCGTAAATATGCATCCTTTGTCTGAATTTCTACAGCACATTCCATATTTCCAGAGCTTACTGGTGGCCCTTTTACACTTAATGGATCCTTAGCAGTCACAATATTCTTACACACAGTCACATTAACGGTTGTAACATTTGATTGTGTATCATAGATTTGATATACTGACTGTCGTCGTAGCAGCTGTTGTTGAAACGTTGAGTCCATTATTCGTAGATGTAACATTAGATGCTATGTTACTTAATCCTGCACTAGATAACAAAGTGTTGATTGACCCTTCAGAAATAAGCGTTCCATTAGCTAATATTTTCATACCTGGTACAGCAGTAACATTAGGAGATAATGTGAAGTTAGATATTGTAGTTCCGTTATTGAATGTAACTATTCCATTTCCGAAGATTGTTACTGCTGGAGGCGTTATTGATTGAACAAAAGATGATGATACATTCTGTGATAATTTCTCATTTGATGTGGTAATTATGTTGGACACAAATGATGCGTTGGTTGCTGGTACAATTGTGTTACTTTGAGTAACGTTTAGCGTAGAAGTGTTTTGCATAGCAGTAGTGTTTTTCGTGCAAACAGTGCTATTTATAAAAGTCTGAGGAGTATCTTTTTCTTACTGCCGTCAGTAAATGTTGACACAATTTCGCACGGTATCCGTAAAGACTCTTCTCTTCCGTTTTCTTTTATGTTTAATGCGCAAGTTGCTCTATCTTGAGGATCGTAGCTAGGCGGTTGGTTACTACTATAAGAATTATATCTTCTTACATAATAATCGTCATGGTAATAATGATCATGAAAGTGACTATGAGATCTACCCATATTATACAATGTTAGGCCAGTTATAGATTACTGTATCGACTTCCTGAATTACGGTATTCAGTTATATACACGTGCTGTGGAGATGAGTAATAGGTCGGTGGTATGTAATAATTTGTATGTATTCCACCATGGGGATGAGTGCCCGATCCGTAGCCTGGGCTGTAATTATTTGACCACGTTCCTCCTGAAGATGAATAATATGGCTTTGGCGTGACACTTGTTGCTGGCGGATAATAGTGCACACCCGATGAGGGTGGCGGTTTATAATTAGATCCTGTCCCAGATATTCCAGACAATGATGGAGGATAATTATGGGAACTTGTTCCTGGTGATGAAGGTTGATAACTAGTTCCGGATCCAGATATTCCAGACAGCGATGGAGGATAATTATGGGAACTTATTCCTGATGATGAAGGTTTATAACTAGTTCCGGATTCAGATATTTAGATAGCGATGGAGGAAATTTATGAGGTCTTCTACCAGGGTGTGAACGCTTCAATTTTATTCCTGATACTATAAATGAAGTCTGGTCACTTATTCCAGATGATAATGGCTTGTATTTAGAACTGGAACCTGAAGATGAGTGAGAGCCATAGCTTGATCCTCTTGAAATACTAGATCCCCAGCCTCTTCCCGAAGAAGAATAAGAGGAGCTTCCACGGCTACTACCTCTACTTCCACCTCTACCTTCCACCTTTAGCTTCACATTCTGCTAAAAGTACTGTTGATAAAATTAGATATAGGCACAACAGAACTTTTCTGTCGGCCATCGCGAGTGACGTCGCCGAAAATCTGGCGCAAACTCATTTGGTCCATCGCATTCAACAAGGTTTTAATCAACACATTCGCTTTGAATGTTTGAGGAAACTGTATAAGGCTGCGTGTGCGTCTTTATTCTGGGAACCTTTAACCGTCTCACTCTAACATTTACAAAATAAAATATAAAATAGGTGTCGTCCAAACACTCAGTTTATATTTTATTTATTGTTTACTCACTCTAAATGAAATAACATCCAGTAAATAACTATTTCGTTGTAGTTTCAATGCTGTTTCATTTAAAGTTGATACGGAAAACCACAATTGATGTTACTGGCGTATTACGTATACGACCTGTTGTTTTACCAGAAAACCCGTGTGCATTAATAACGGTATTTTCGTGACCAATTCTTTAAACTATACTAAAATAATCTTTATTTTCAGGTTATATGTGTATATTTACATGATTATATTGTTATTCTTGTCTGCCTAGGAAGCAGATTATATTATTCTTTTACAAAAACTCGAAATGATTTAAGTTACACAATTATAATATAAATTACATACTATTGAATACAATGTAAGAAAACTTAACTTATTTGTATTGTATTCTACCCATAGTCCCTCAAGACTATAAGTAGAATACTGAGCTCAGATCACCGTCTTCTATGGGTAAGGTGCCCAGAAGGCTGGCTACGTTTCCTCGCTGGATCGCCATACTGATCCGTTGGCCGAGGTAGGCACCAGCCCTCTGATCACCTGAAGAGTCGATGAGTCGTTTTGATAAATTTTGGTAGAAGCTCATGGCCTCAGGACCCCACGGTCCAAGCGTCTCGACAGCAAACGGCACAAACATATAACTCTCACTAAGGGTTGCATATTTCCCCCTTTCATTTTTCCCCCTACAACATTCTATCTTCGGACTACAAGGCGCTCTGGTCTACGCCATCGTTTCACAGTGGAAACGCTGCCGGTGCGCACTAAACGTTTCGCCTCCACGTTCCTTGTGCGTACCGCAGAATTGTGGAATGCTCTACCAGAGTCCGTGTTTCCCGAAAAATACAATCCGGGTATCTTCAAGTCTCGTGTAAATAGGTACTATCTAGGTAAGCGTGCTCCATCTTCGACCGCATCATCGTCCGGCATCGGGCGTGATCGTGGTCAAACGCGAACCTATTTAATATAAAAAAATTAAAAAAATCCGTCGCTTGAGTGATTCCGCTGTTTCCGCCGCCGAACCGGCCGATCTAGAAGTGTTTGGTAAATGGATGCGGCCAACGTGTCTACGCAAGTCGCATCCCACACCAAAGGCTTGCCACGCCGCCAGGGAATTAGAGTCATTCCGTCAGGGCGCCTGCCATCATCACGTGCAATACCGTTCGGCTCCAATAGAGCCGGCACGTTAGCGGTGACAAGCGCCCTCCGTAAGACATCATTCAGGGCGGTGTGGCGTGACCATCTGCCGGCACTGCGGCGGCAAGAAAGACCGTGGTATCCCGGTGATGATATACATGATATATATATTATATATATATATATATATATATATCTTATATATAGATATACATGATTTAAGTATGTGCATATGTATATAGACTGGATTATCTGGCACTGAATTTATATATTTACAGTTTACTAAAGGTATTAAGTAAAAAAAAAGGCTGCTGACCGTATACTACTACAAACGCAAAATCCTCTCGAAGCTAATTTACCTGTAAGCGCCTGTAGAAATCGTACCACCTGCACGCGTATACATGTTTGGAATGTCATTCTTGGGTGTAGACGCTATTAAATTGCTTCAAATTCTGAGAAAAAAGGAGACATGATCTACCTGATGGTAAGTGTGTTACCGCTGCCAATGAACACCTACCATAATTCGTTAATATTTTAAATTTATTATTACAATTAGGTACATACTTTTAGAGAGCCTCCATAATTGTATTGCTCTAAAAAAATGACGAGACTGAGTTCATTTCACAGAATTGAGTTTTTGAGACAGGGATGTGTCTCATGTGTAGGTACATATGTTACAATACATTCTAAAATAATTCTGGTATAAAAGTGAGGTTAGTATGAGGGCATCTTATCATGTTCCTTAAAATATCTCGATGGAAACATTTACATTTCTGTTAAAACTGTAATGATTGCGCAATTTAATTTATTTTATTGGTACATATTTGTAACGCGATTAGCGTTAGTACGCTTCTAAAAATCTATAAAGCTGAGGCTTTTATAATATTGTAAGAAGTATCTCAGTTTATTTCACTGTCTACCATATTATTACGTCTCATGGGGGCCTAGGATAAACAATTGAAACAATATTAAGTATATTCTGAACTTGCTTATGAGATTATTAATGGCATGTTAAAACGTGACAAATGCTGCCTCATCAGTTTGATGTAAAAATAAATTATTTATAACATTATCCTGACATGCAGAAAGACATCATCACATGCGCATTTTTGAATGATTAGTTATTGTATCCATATAATAAGACATGAAATATTAAATTTAGTAATATATAATATTATGTGACTAAATTTCCTAACTTTAGAAATAGACATATCTTGCAAATTTTCACGCCATTACAGGATAAAACAGGTGAAACTCATTAATATACTGTCATCGTCTCTTTACCGTTGACTGTTTTTCCTGAAGAATACAATCTAGGTATCTTTAAGTCTCACGCCAGCAGGTATATTCTATAATAAACTGACGGACTCATAAACTGCATCAAAGTTCAGGATTACTTTGAAATATTTTTTTTAAATAAGTATGCAAACTTTTTAGATTAAATTATATAAATATGGAGAGACTGGCTCTTAATCTCAAACAAAAGGAAAATTTAAAAATAGAACTGCAGTAAAACAAATGAATATAGCCGGGAAAAGAAAATTTACTCGTAGTATCAGATTTACGTGTTATTTATAGCAAAGTTTTAAATTGATTCTCATTGATTTTTTATTCTTTTGTCAATTGAATTATTGTTACCAGCAGAATTGTTGGGTTAGTTTTTTAACTCATCGAGAGTTTTTGAACCATAATATGAATACTTCGTGCGAATAAGCGGCTCAAGTTGTAGCATTGGTGCGGGAGGGCTTGGATCAACAAACGATTGGTAAAAAATTAAATTTAAACCAGTCTACCGTTTCTAGAATATACAGAAGGTTTGTGGAGACAGATTCTAACAGAAGGAGACGTGGTACAGGCCGGACTCGAGCAACCACCGGTCGTGATGACCGATTTATTGTTACAACTTCCCTGCGAAATCGTTTCCTCACGTCTGTTAACATCAAAACAGAGCTTAATGAAGTGCCTGGAGTAAACGTGAGTGCACGAACAATAAGAAGAAGGTTAAAGGAAGCGGATATCACCCCTTTTAGACCAGCAAATGGTCCAAAGTTGTCTGTAGCTCACAGACAAGCTCGCTTAAGATTTGCGCGTGATCACCTGAATTGGACAGAAGAGCAATGGACCTCCGTATTGTTCACGGACGAGTGTAGGACATGTTTATATGGTGCAGATGGTCGCAGAAGAGTCTATCGTCGACGTGGTGAGCGATATGCTCAAAGTTGCATTGAGGAGCGTGTTCCTTTTGGAGGCGGTTCGTGTATGGTCTGGGGTGGCATATCGATGAACGGGCGAAAAGAACTTGTGTTCATAGGCATGGTCCGTCAAAACGGTAATAGAGGGGGTTTGACTGCACATCGCTACATAACAGAGATCTTAGAAGATCACATGGTGCCTTACATGGGATTCATAGGCGAAAATTTTTGCTTTAATGCAGGATAATGCCCGGCCGCACGCTGCTGCACAAGTTCGACAATATTGCGAAGAGGTTGGGATACGTACAATGAATTGGCCAGCACGCAGCCCGGATCTTAATCCCATTGAGCATGTTTGGGACAATTTAAAAAGAGCTGTATATGCGAGAAACCCTTTGCCCACGACAGTGGCAGCACTAAGAACAGCACTTTCAGAAGAATGGGACAATATTCCGCAAGATCTTTTAATAACCCTAATAAAATCTATGCGGAACCGTAGAATCCATAATAAGGGCACGAGGAGGTAATACACCTTATTAAAACATAAATAAACCCTTGCATAAAGTTTGTGTGTATTGTTAATACCAATTTTTTAATTAAACCAATTTTCCTTAAATTTCTGTTTTTTCTTCCAAAAAAGTCTAAAGGTCCTTTCCGGTACACAAACTTAAACTTAAGGATATGACCCTACGCTGTTTTTAAGTTCACGAACCAATCTAGAGGTTTTAATTTAAATCTGTATAGAAAGTTTGAATACTTGGTTAAAATATTTATTTCAAAGTCGTCTATTAATTTGATGCAGTTTATGAGTCCGTCAGTGTATTTTCTTAAGTTTTTGCGACTTGTATACATAATAAAATTACATTTTAACGGTTTTAAGCTATTGAAAAAAAAGCACCCAAATTTCAGTAGAGAAGATGGTTGGCAGGTACCACCTGTTTGGGATCCGATCACCATAACTATTAAGACCCAAACCCAGCAAAAACCAACTGCCAGACCTCAAGAAACTGTGAGCTCTTTCTGCGTGCAACGGAACACAAACCAACTCGACTGATAATTTTTCTTTTTCCTTCCACCCATTTTAATATTATACAGCGTGTTTCAGACCTTACGACAATAAATCAGACCACGTTTTCTTCATGACGTACTCTGCCCAAATATAACAACGAATCAAGGTAGCTTCTTTGGTTTAGCCACAGGACCTCATTTTTCATTTCAGAATTTTACAACAACATGTATCTGTTATTGTGACTAAATCGGTAGGTTAGTGACCTCATGTATCATGTTGCCAGCTCGTCTCTTCATCATTAAACGCGGAAGTTGTTCATTCTTACGCTCTCGCTCATTACAATAAAAAATAATAGGTGTAAAGGGACAAATACTTTTCTTTTTGTCAAAATCTGCGCATCAAACAAACGCCGCAACACGTGCGCCGTCAAGTTAGTACTAATTAGTGTTGTACTAGTTCATATCGTTGTGTTTATCGATTTTGGTCTCGCAACACTTCAGTTAAATTTACACTTCATAGTCTATTAAAATAACTTAGGAATAATTTTTAATTTACAAAACTAAAACAGGTAATGAGGATAATTTCGACAGAGATGTCAAAAAGTGCAAAAATTTCAAAAACCCTTGTTAAAAATTACAGTATAGATAATACGAAAGGACTTAATAACGATGTTGCAATGAAAAGAAAGGTTTTATCACAGAAGTTAAAGAAACCAGCGTTGAATTTTATATATATTTTATTTTATAGTGAATAAAATATTATTTTGAATGAAATTTCTTAAATTGTGTAAAATACTAAAATTAAATTAATTATTTTAAATCTGGCATGTATGTAATATTTTTTGTTACACACACAATTAAAAGTAAGTAAATCACATATTTAGCAAACCATAGCATGGATAAATGTCTTTAGATACAAGTTGCTAGCCCCAGCATTTTTAGGTGGATTTTATTGGATAGTTTATTATTATCATTAGTAAGTAAAAGTTTATTACGTATTAGCATATGGTGATAATATGAGATGCTATGATGATATGATATGATTTAGATTGTTTAAAGTAAAAAAATCTTCAAATAATGAAGTATAGCTATTTCATAAAATGGCTCATTAAAAAAACTTTAAAAGATATGTGCGGGATTATAATACTATAAAAAAAATTAATAGTGTTGTACATTATAACAAGTGAAAAATATCGATATCGACTACTGGGACTCCAGACCTGAAGTGAAACCACCAGAAATTTGTGAAACTGACCTATTCTATACTTGTTTGTTTTATGTCCGTTTTGAGCCGGCCTTGAACCTATAACGTTGTTTGGATCATTGCGCACAAGGGTTGGCAATTTTGAATCTATTAATAGGACTTTATGTTTATTGATATAAGAAAAATTAGTGTATGGAGCGTGTGAACAATAAGTGATTTTTCAAAATGCCTCGGTATAATTTTACAGCATCGGAATATGCAGACATGATTTTGATTTACGGGGAATGTCGCGGTAATGCTGTTTTGGCTATCCAGACATACCGTGAAAGGTATGGGTACTAAAAATTTCAAAATGATCATTTGATTAGATACTTATAACTCAGTGATTAAATGAATGAATGCCTTGTGGTGAATAATTTGTGAGTAGATATTATTAGTGATTGTTTATGTTAGCCCGACACATGATCCATGTGACATGTTGCCGTTCTTACCAAGGTCAGTGAACCAATATTTACAAGGATGTTCTGTTTTTATTCCCTTTTTATCGTAATTAATTTGTTCGAAAGTTGCTTTTTTTTAATTTGACATTAAATTTGATTTAATAGTACCGAAAAAATTGTATGGAGTACGACTGCTAAAATTATGATTTATTGTCATTTGAAATGAAACACGTTGTATAAAAATTTTAGAACTAGGCATGTTTGCTGAAGAGTTTCTTGCCCCGCTTCTTCTCTTCAAGCCACAACATGTTGTGAAACGGTAGTAAATTAGATTAGGGTCCCATAGTGTAAATAATATCCATAAACAAAATTAAAACTAAATAATTAAAATGAACAAGTTGGCGGTAGGCTAAATAAAACTTTAACAATACACGTTAGACAAATGTCATCTTTGTCGTCCGTGACCATGGCCACTGAAACGCGGCCGAAACGTCGGATAAACCAAAATCAAATAAATTACCGCGCTTAAAACCGTTAAAACGTAGTTTTATTAGGTATATTCTAGGTAAGTGTGCTCCTCCTTAGACTGCATTTCCGGCTGGCATCATGCGCTATGTCAGTCAAACGCGAACCTATTCATTATTAAAAAAATAATCGTAAATTTTAACATATAATTTAGCAGATAAATAAAAAATAAAAAAAAGTCATAATTGCGTAGTCTGAATTTCAGCTATAAAAATTAATAAATCGGCAAAGATAAATTGCGAGACAAGCATATTCTCCCCAAGCTCTAAAAAGTAACGCTTGTTGTATGAATAATATACAGAATAACACTGGGATCCATTCCAAAAGCCCGGACCAGAGAAAACAACGGAATATAATGTTATTTTACGAAAAGTGTCCACTTTCCTTCGTCAAACCGCAGTTCCGAATCTGTTACAAAATTCTTTTTCCCTGAAGTCGCGCGGACCTATATTATAGGAGGCAGCTTGGCTAAGCCGGCCTGCACACCCAGTGCATTCTCGGAATACCTGTACCGTTTCGACTACAAAGAGAATCCCTCGAGCATCTGCGATGAGGATACGGTGAAAGATATACCGCATCTGATCTTCCGGAGCTTGCGTATTTTCGGGAAATAAAACGATCTAAGGTCCAAACCTCGCATAGAAGTAAGTATGAAAATATGACGGACTTAATGTCCAAAACTAATCTCAAAGACTTTTTAGACTATTGTGGTAGATAGTTACTTAAAATAGTAGTGCACAGAAGTAAGACCCGATA
This sequence comes from Dendrolimus punctatus, assembly GCA_012273795.1. Taxonomy (NCBI): domain Eukaryota; kingdom Metazoa; phylum Arthropoda; class Insecta; order Lepidoptera; family Lasiocampidae; genus Dendrolimus; species Dendrolimus punctatus. The sequence continues at coordinate 5,504,883 of CM022537.1, forward strand.
GATAATAAGTACATTTAATATATATTCAGTATAATTATATTGTTAATGTATAAATATAAAGTCATATCTAAATTATAATAAGTCATAAAACCAGGAAATGTAATAAAAACTAGAGTAGGTATATATAGCATATTATAAACATTGGACATAAGAAACCAAGTACACTGTTGATAAAATAATTGTATAATAGACATACGGTAAAATTTAATAAAAGTAAGTAATAGTACATACATAGTGGATAAGAAATAAATACATATCGCAAAGTTTGTAAAGTAGATATAAGACTCCTTTATAAGTTTGGAAAAGGAATAAAGATAAGAGAAACATAGACCTAATTAGCCCGTACAAAACAGTTTCGTAAGGATAGAATATGGACGTATAAAGAACAACTGTTCTTTATACGTCCATGGGATAGAAGTACTACTTAAAAAAATATAGCGGTATGTTCGTTTACATAATTTGATCTGGGGTCAGTTTGGTCCATACTCTTAAAATTTTGAGGCTCTATGAGTCAAACTGATTCGGATTCAGCGCATTGAAATACATAAGAATTGAAAAATAGCTGTTTCTGGTCAAAATTACAGACCATTTTTTTTGTGGGTCGTGTAATTTATTCATAGCATTAGAGAAAAATAAAAATATTTGTTTTCCTGATTTAAGTTATAGATAACTGCTGAGCTGAGAATACACACATAGAAAACAGATATTCCTGCATATACTCGTATTATATAATAATAACATAAACAGCACACTGCGTATTATTTAGGTGTGTAGTTAGATAACCAATAACCGGTTCGCAAAATATTGTTCAAATAATATTTAATAATGATTGTGCCCTTTCACTACTTTGAAATTATTCCATACTCCGAAAAAGGGTTGATCGCATGTTAAATACAGGTGTTTAAAATTATAGTTTGCTATAACTTGCGAAGGAATCTAACAAATCCTGAATAAAAACCTATCTATATTTTTTAAATAAAGTACATAATATGTGCACTATGCATCCAGCTTCATTATACGCACCGCAAAGGAATGGAACTCATTGCTGAAGTCTGTTTTTCCCGATACTTATAACCTGGGTGTCTTCAAGTCCCGTATGAATAGGTACCTTCTAAGGAAGCGTGCTCCATCCTAGACCACATCTTCGCTCTAGATAGGATGAGATTGTGGTCAAACGCGAACCTATACTACAGTAAAAATGATTGTTTACCAAACTTATGACAATATTATTATGTACATTCTTAAAGCTATCAGGAAGGGAAAACTAGACATAACTATATGAAGACACTTACTTTTATACTTTAGTATATACTTACTACATTAAGATCCCGGAGATGAATATAGGGATACTTTCATTCCGGATATTGTGATAGGTACCGCGGCATACGGAACCAAATTTTACGCAAATGAAGTAGGTACGCTAATTATATATAGCTTTAGCAACAGACGGTTCTAAGTATTATATATTTACATTGTCTACTGTATATTGGACATTTTTTTATTGCAGGAGTTCAGGAGACAGGCAGACGCCCAGTTGATGGAAAGCGGTTACCATCGCCTATGGAGATTTGCAACACCAAAGGTACTACAAATGCGCTGCTGCTCTCTTAAGGGAGACTGGCATCTAGTCACTAATGCCGGAACACAACTCAAGGTTGTTATGGAGACATACTTTCGACCAGGGGTAGTAGCCATCCAATCGGGCAAATGCCCTACCACCTGGTTGCGCGTTGCTTAGTCGCCTCTTACGACAGGCCGCCCGGCCGCGGGAAATCTAAATGATATCACTAAAAGCGATCTCTTCCAGACACACAGAAGCAGGTTTAATACAGATCGCCATGTCCAAAGTGGTACGAATGTTATACAATTTTAATTAGATATACCAGCGATGTCACTCGCGCGTCGCTTGGAATTTATGCTCCTAAACCCTCTGATATTTCAGAAAAATATTTAAATGAAAGCCGTTAAGCCATTTCAGAGCCTATCAATAGATTATACAAACATTTAGAAAGATTGGTAGACTATAATTCTACAAACGCTCATTTATGATTAGACTGATGATTACTGATGAATAAATACAATGGAATGGAATGGTTACGGAATTTCCATAATTGGATAATTAATATAGATGCGGTCAAATAACCCCTGCAAGTTAATGTTTATTTAAAGTAAGGAAAATAACACAACATTTTGTTAAATTATTAAAAATTTCCCTTAGTTTGATATTACTTTACAGAAATTCATGTTTACAAGCTACGCTATGGGATGGAACCAAGTGTTTTTTCCCAAAATCAGCCTATTCGATTCCTGGCTAGAGTAATTGATTTTTCAAAAATTCATGAAACCGCTATATTTTTTTTTCAAAATGGGCCCCATTTCTCCTGTTATTATTTTCGCTATTTCAAATAGTTTAAGATTTTGCCCTGAAAAAAATGAAAAAATAATTCTGTATAGCGCTTTACTTCACAAACAAGGGACAAAATTTCGGAAACGAATTTTTTAATACAGATTATATATACTTAGTACTATTTGAAAAAATGGTTGTAACCCACAGACGAGATCTAGACTTTACGTTAAAATTTTGTATGATTTCTATTTAAGATTCATAAGACTAATTCCCTAAAAACAAATCAACATTTATATATTTCTGCATATTTATGTTTGCGAGATCTTGGCCAGTATATTATTATAAGCGAAGAGGGCCTTTTGACCTCATTGCGTCACTACTCAAAGTCATGCCACAGATAAATGATTGCTACGTTGTGTGTGTATATTAATAAAAACAAAACAAGGTGATTAGTTATAATTTTTAGGAATAATATCAAAGCTTGTAAATTCAGGAAGATACTTAGTAGTTTGTCAAGTTGTTTGACAAGAACTTTTTATTTTTTCCCCATATTGTTTTTTTCTTAAACAACCAAAACAGAGTACAGTGATAACAGAAAATGTATTTATTATAATTAGCCTGCTGGGCAACGCACCTACGTTCCAGTAAACTACTCGTAAATAGGCCAAATGCTTACAGCCCGGCCGCAACTTTTGGCGTTGCGACGAGCGACGCGACGGGCGGAGTGGCAAGGCGGTCATACACGCTAAATACTTATTCATAACGACAATGACTGCAACTATCACCGCCATCGCCGCTGCGGCGTCATTGCCACTGTGAGTCATGGCCTCTCTTTAATTCGCCCCTATAACTATTTTGCTTCATTGCCCGTCGCTTCAATAAACGCGTCGCGTCGTTCATGACGACAGCATCGTGGCCAGACCGTTACGTTAATTAGAAACTCTTAAAATATTTTTATTCCAGATAACATTTTATTGATAAAATAAAACCAAATTAATTTATAAAATAAAATTTATTCTTATAAAAAATATATGGCACAACAAAATCACTACTGAAAACTTAAAAGTGATTAAATGCATTAAGTTTACATTCTTACTGCTACACTCAGAAAAATTAATTGACAATTAACTTAAACAAAGATTTCAGTTTATTACTATATTTATAACAGGTAAAGGTAAAGTCGTTTTCGTGACTTATAAAATTAATGACAAGCAATCACGTAAACAAAGAATAGTAGGAAAAATATGTACCGCCGTCTAGTCATGTAGGGTTTGGGTGCTTTTCAGAGTTTATGTTTCTTACTGGCGATTGTCATTCCTCGTATTTTTGTGTGGTAATGTTTACTTTATTTCGAAGTTACACATAATAATAATACAAACCCCATTTAAATTATATTAGACAATTTTAAAACTATGAATGTGGCGTTGAAAAATAACATCTTTATTCGTTACACTGCAATCAACATGGACATCCACCACGGTGGGTTGGCTAACCAAGTCTTTAGTTTTTTCCTCTCAGGTAGAATTCCACTTCTCTCGTTTTCTTTCTTTGGTTCAGGCATTTTAGCATAAGACATCAGAACCTTACAATCTACTTCGTTCCGTAAATATGCATCTTTTGTCTGAATTTCTACAGCACATTCCATGTTTCCAGAGCTTACTGGTGGCCCTTTTACACTTAATGGATCCTTAGCAGTCACAATATTCTTACACACAGTAACATTAACTGTTGTAACATTTGATTGTGTTGTCATAGGATTTAATATACTGACTGTCGTCGTAGCAGGTGTTGTTGAAACGTTGAGTCCATTATTCGTAGATGTAACATTAGACATATGTTACTTAATCCTGCACTAGATAACAAAGTGTTGATTGGCCCTTCAGAAATAAGCGTTCCATTAGCTAATATTTTCATACCTGGTACAGCAGTAATATTAGGAGATAATGTAAAGTTAGATATTGTAGTTCCGTTATTGAATGTAACTGTTCCATTTCCGAAAATTGTTACTGCTGGAGGCGTTGTTGATTGAACAAAAGATGACGATACATTCTGTGATGATTTGTCATTTAATGTGGTAGTTGTGTTGGACACAGATGATGCGTTTGTTGCTGGTACAACTGTGTTACTTTGAGTAGCGTTTAGCGTAGAAGTGTTTTGTACAACAGTAGTGTTTGTCGTGCAAACAGTGCTATTTATAAAGGTCTGAGGAGTATCTACTTTCTTACTGCCGTCAGTAAATGTTGACACGATTTCACACGGTATCCATAAAGACTCTTCTCTTCCGTTTTCTTTTATTTTTAATGCGCAAGTTGCTCTATCTTGAGGAACGTAGCTAGACGGCTGGTTACTACTATAGGAATTATATCTTCTTACATAATAATCGTCATGGTAATAATGATCATGATAGTGACTATGAGATCTACCCATATTATACAATGTTAGGCCAGTTAATAGATCACTGTATCGACTTCCTGAATTACGGTATTCAGTTATATACACGTGCTGTGGAGATGAGTAATAGGTCGGTGGTACGTAATAATTTGTATGTATTCCACCATGGTAATGAGTGCCCGATCCGTAGCCTGGGCTGTAATTATTTGACCACGTACCTCCTGAAGATGAATAATATGGCTTCGACGTGACACTTGTTGCTGGCGGATAATAGTGTATACCCGATGAGGGTGACGGTTTATAATTAGATCCTGTCCCAGATATTCCAGACAATGAGGGAGGATAGTTATGAGAACTTGAACCTGAAGACGATGGTTTATAACTAGATCCTGCTCCAGATAGTCCAGAAGACGATGAGGGATATTTAAAAGAGCTTGAACTTGAAGTCGGTGGTTTATAATTCGATCCTATTCCTGATATTCCTGATAATGATGGAGGATAATTATATGAACTTGTTCCTGATGATGAAGGTTTATAACTAGACCCTGCTCCAGATAGTCCAGATGACGATGAAGGATAACCATAGGAACTTGAGCCTGATTGCGAAGGTTTGTAACTAGACCCTGCTCCAGATAGTCCAGATGACGATGAAGGATAACCATAGGAACTTGAGCCTGACTGCGAAGGTTTGTAACTAGACCCTGCTCCAGATAGTCCAGATGACGATGAAGGATAACCATAGGAACTTGAGCCTGAGTGCGAAGGTTTGTAACTAGACCCTGCTCCAGATAGTCCAGATGACGATGAAGGATAACCATAGGAACTTGAGCCTGAGTGCGAAGGTTTATAACTAGACCCGCTTCCGGAGTAAGATGAAGAGTAACTGTGTGAACTTGATGACGGCTTGTATCCTGAACTTGATGATGAGTGATGGCCATAGCTTGATCCTCTTGAACTACTTGAACTTCCCCGACTTCTTCCTGAAGACGAGCGAGAGGAGCTACCACGGCTACTACCTCTACTTCCACCTCTAGCTTCACATTCTGTTAATAGTACTGTTGATAAAACTAGATAGAGGCACAACAGAACTTTTCTGTCGGCCATCGCGAGTGACGTCGCCGAAAAACTGGCGCAAACTCATTTGGTCAATCGCATTCAGCGTGGTTTTAATCAACGCAATAGCATTGAATGTGTGAGTAAATGGTATCGAGGCTGCGTGTGCGTCTTTATTCTGGGAACTGTTTGCCGGCTCGCTCTAACATTTACAAAACAATATATAAACTCAATACCGTCACAAACGAGTCTACTTCGTTGTTGATTGGATGTTGCTTATAATACAGTACTCGTAGATAAGGAAAATTATAATTAATATAACTGACGTTTTACGCGGCCTGTTCTACCAGAAAACCCGTGCGCTGGAATTCCGGGATTTCATAACAATTACTTAAACAAAACTAATAACGTGATTTTTAGGTAAAATATTTTTACAGGATTATATTGTACATCATTTTTTACATAAAGAGTCGAGTAGTTTAGCGGTAGCGCATTCCTATACTAAACGCGGTTTTGAATTCAGACAGAATACAGTACATGCGCCTCTTGGGCAGGTTTCTGGCGTAATATGCGTATTGTTACAACTATTATGTGATAACGGTGAAAACTTATTGTCTAGCAAGGATGCTGAATATGTATACGGTGAAAAACATAGTGATAACTGCACACAGATACAAGAAATGTTAGCCCCGCCAATCGGCCTTATACAAGTGTGGTGCGTACACAATCCGTTCCCTATATGAGCGTCAGCCTAAGCGGCTAACCTCATTTATTATTCGAGATAATACTGGAATTATCTACGTGCTAAATATAATGCAAGAATGGCCTATCTTTGGTTTGTCACTTGATATAGATGCGTTCAAAGACTTTTTGCATTTCCTTAGTTTACATAATTTCCAGTATTAACTCGAATATAATAAATGAGGTTAGGCCGCTTAGCGCTGACGCTCATATTATAAATAAGGAAGCCCAGAGCCTAGCGGTGGAGCGTTTGATGGCTATTGTATATATTTACTTATATTTCACCATGTTATCTGACCAGGATGCATTGTTATTTAACAAACCACTCGCTATTATAAATTAAGTATTCCTCATGTTGAATTATTTACTCATCTTAGACTTATTATTTGCGAAAAGTAAACATAAACAATTTCCTTTCAAATATTATGTGGTTAAAATCATATTACGAGGGTGAATCAAAAGGTTCTTGGAATCAATATTAAATTTAAAAATATTTTAAATTTCTACATAATCTCCCTCTAATGCAGTTGTAATAGCAATTTAGAATAAAGCGTTTTTAACTTCCTGATTCCTTACGAAAAATATGTTTTCCTTGAGTCTCAATAACTTCCTCTACGGCGGCCGTAATCACGTCAATAACGTGAAATTTACTACCAAGAATTTCCTAATTTTGGGTGTAAGTGAAAATCACTTGGGGTTAAGTCCGAAGAATATGGTGGGCGTTTAAAGATATTGAAGCCAGCAAAGCGGATTGCGTTGAGTGTTACTTCCGAACGACGAGCGGGAGCGTTATCGTATTTATCGGGACAAACAACACGCCCAAAGGCAGTTTTCCACGACGTTTTTCTTTAATCGCTTCACTCACTTACGGAATTAAATTTGCAAAATAGGGTCTAGTGATCGTCTGGCCTTTTGGCATGTAATCAATAAAAAGGATTCTTTCACTATCCTATAAAACACTGAGGCCATAACTTAGCCAGCAGTAGGAGCAACTCGGAAATTTGTTAATGGATGGAGAGGATGGTCATTTCCAAAAAATGCTTTGTCTCTTAGTTTCAGGATCGAAATGATGGATCCTCGTTGCATCCATGGTGACAAGGCGACGACAAAAATTATCCGAACCAGGCTAGAACATTGCCAGATTATGCTAAGAAATTTCCAAACGTCGGTTTTAATTTTCGTCGGACAACATTCATGGAACCCATGTTGCCGACACTTTTCTGACCCTCAGTGAATCGATTAAAATCATTGAACGCTACCAAAAGTTATCTTAAGGATCTCAGTTATATGTTTTAAACAAGTGACAGTTGGCACAAATATTGTGTGATTGACACTCTTAATTTAAATATCGAACTTCTCCCAAAAAGCATGCACTTTTAAGAACTTGTTGATTCACCTCGGTACTAAATACATATTTAAGATTATCTGGCGCTGAATATTATGTTAGTTATTACTTTTCCGGGTATTAGAAGAAACAAGGAACTTTTTCGGTATCACTTTAGTATCTGCTTTTTTTATTGAAAGAAAAATCCAAATATGAAAATTTAAAAAAGAAAAGTAAGGTATCATACGAACGAGCCCATTTTGGATTTATAAAAAACACTTGTCTTTTGTTGTTTATATGTATGCACAAAACTTAAACACCAACACAGAAAAGTGTGACATATCACACAAAACACTAGAGTTTAGAGGTGGTCTCCGAAGCCTTATTTTTTATGTATAGTCTTATATCTTAAAAAATCACGACATAAGTCATCTTAGTTGAATTTTATATTTAATCATAGGGACAGGAACTTCCAATTTTAAAAAAAATTCGTTGTCTTTCACTTGAATTATTGAACTATAAAGTTGAAAAGGTTATATACACCTTCCAGGGTTCCGTAGCCCAATGATGAATAGGATATTAATATTTACTCTTACATCTGTGTCCGCATCCTTGCTGGAACTATATCTGTCATTTTTAGATATAAATGACATGTTAAAATGTGATAAGTTATAATCATTAATTCTGATGTAAAAATTAATAAATCGCAAACATAAATTACCAGACAAAACCATATTCCCAAGTGAAATAAGTTACACTTATGCCATGTGATTCCAGACCCCCAGATCAGAGGATTGAATTGAAGTGATTGTTCGTGTACGAAATTTACTGTGTCTGTAGTAGAATCTGGCATTTTGCTTTATAATGAACTAGGTACAACGACGTTTAGACCAAAATTCCATAGTGACTTTAAAAAAATATTTAAAGTATTTAAGGAAAATGAATGGTATTTATTTTTCCCGATTTAATCTATATTGAGGCAAAAATAATCAAGATACCTGGAGAATATCTTAGTTAGTTACTACTTTTCCTTAACATTCACAGCTTTCTTGGTAAAATCGTCTGAGTGCAAATCTATAACCTTGCTTGTCACTATGCTGCTGATCGCTCATCAACCTGAAGACCCGAGAATTGTTTAAATTTCCAAAAAGCTGTGATGAGAATAATATTGAGATAGATGATAATGACGTGGAATAAAAAGAATATCACAAAGAAAGTTAAATTGAAAACAAGTGGATATAAGAGCAAACATAGACCAAAGAAAGATTTGTGGTGTGACAGGGTACATATACCAAAATTTAATAGGAATGAACATACAGAAAGAAAGAAATAAATAAAAAAACTTATTTCATAAGCAAACACACACTGTGAAGCATATTAGTAAAACGAAAATAAAAGAGTATCATATTAGATACATATCAAAAAGAATATATCTTGTGATAATACCAAATGGGCAGTACAGTTCAGTATATCTATAAAATACCTGTTTTTTTTATTAACACAAAGGGAATCTGTTTCGTACTCAGCTGGGTCCATTAGATGGAGGACCAAATGAGGAGGACTCTGGTACAGGCGTTCCCAACTACCTCACTAAAGCTAAACCTGAGTCCCTTATCCGCGCTTAATTTGGGAACTCTCTCTATACCTTATCCATTGAGTTTGACCTTATCATTATTCCGAAAGAAATAAGAAATATTACATCTGGGATTATAAAATAATTATTAGATAGGAAATATCTAACTTATACAGCGGAATAGATAGTTAAGATTGCAGCCTTCATTACTTGTGACATTATCACCGGAAACTAGACCACAACCCGCTGCCGTAATTGATGAATGTGAAAATAAATAAACCATTAAAGTATCTATCTTAGGACAACTGACTCGCTAACTGACTCGATCACGTGCTCAACAAGTTGTAACTATTCATAACAATGAGTTGTAAATAGCAATCTAATAATCTATTTCAACCTGTAATCACCTCTTGCGAAGGCAGCCCGATTCTCCGACGCTTTTTGTACCAACGACACAAAGCCATCACGACAATCGGTTAGTTTCAAACATGACGTCGTCGTCTGCGCACAACATTTAAAATGCTACCCATAATCGGAATCATATTATATTTATCTGAAGTGATGTGCAGTGAAGGGACAATAAAAGCGATGAAACCTTATATATTTCCTCTACCTTTTGAGCTGCCGAACCGGAACGACCGCGCCGACCAATGCTGGCTCAGAATCGAAGACATCGAGGTGACAGAAACCGTGACGATCTATTGCTACATCGCTCAAGCGTTTCTACGGAACTATATTTTCGAGTATAATTCTAGAAAGATGAATGAGGATACTGTAGATGTCAGTTTGTGGAGTGAAAAGCCAAGGAGCCCTGAGGACGATGCTTACATCAAACCACCCGAGACTAATACCATAAAAGATTGGAAAGTGACCACAGTACTGGATCCAACAACTCGCATGCGTTTGTATGTGTCGAAAAATGCTGACTGCCGATTAATTATGTACAGCAGGGAAGGGATGACAAATTATTTAACCGATTGTGAAAAGGTCCTGTATTTTATAAACGAACAAATGACAGCAAGCGCGGGCACAGGTTGGTCACGTGTGCACCGCATCCTCATTGCAGTGGCCCTTGTATTGCATTTGCGAGGCAATTTTTATTAAGTGAATGAGGTAACTCATTAATTTTGTTGTTAATGTTATAAATATAGTTATAATATACATTTATAAATCTAACTGAGTGTTATAGTTTACACATCCCTAGACATAAACAATAAAATTAATTCATTTAGCCACAATAACTGTTTTATACTTTTTAGGGTTTCATTTGTTTTAAGGTTTAAAATCATAATATTTAAACTTAACCAGAATTTTCTTGCACCTTCGCTCGATTAATTTTCGAATAATTATTCCGACGAATGTATCCCATTTTTCTTGTTATAATTACCATATGACAATTTATTCCCAAGGCAATGAAAATAAAAGTAACAACTTTCACATTTATATCTGCGTAATATATAAATGTGACTTATGTGTATCGTTTTAGTATGTACATTAACACTTTTAACATTATAATTTAAACATTTGTATGGAAAGGATGTCAAAAACAACATACCGAAATATATCTAGGTATCTATGTACTTATATATTACATTACTTTACCTTAGAAGATCATATTGGTACAACACCCACAAGATATTTGTATTTACACAATTACACTATCCAATGATATTTAAAATCTCTTATGGCCGGTCCCTATATCTTACTATTCATTCACTTGCTTTACCATAGATGGAATTTTGACATTACTTGTATGAATTTTAGCCGATAGTAAGGCAAATGAACGGTCGATAAGATATAGGAATCGGCCATTATTCAACTTAAGGAACATCTAAGCATAGATATTAAATTACAAAATGATTTAAATTAAGATGGTTAATCTTAATACAGAATTCAACTAATTTTTTTATTTAAAACAAACTCGAACAAGAAAAAATTATAAATATTAACATTTATGAATACAGATAGCTATATTGTTCTTTGTATACATAGTATTTCATCTAGAATATTATGAAATGTAGTCAATGAGTCAGTCAGCCAATAAATTATTTTACGGACTTACTAGCAATTTCAGTATGAAAAACGTAAAACGATGCCATCTGGCAAGTGAAGGTCGACAACAATTAGTTTCAATTCAAGAGTTCATTATTACAGTCAAAATAAGCATATAAATTATTTAAATTGCTATCTTCGCAACACCAATTTGTCAAACTGATACAACAAAGTAAAGTATTTTAGGTTTTGCAAAATGTTTCTGGATAAATCTATAATATTATAATACAATTCTAAAAATGCCGTCTCGGTACATTGAAGCTATTAAATAAACAATATAGGAATAGACGATATAAACGATGGAGAAACATGATGCATTTAATTTTAATTTCTTGTCTGTTTGTTCACGTAAAAACTACTAGGCCGATTTCGATACGGTTTTCGCTAATCAACAGCAAATTCTTAGACTTAAACTCTGCACTACTTTTTATCCTAATCCGAATCTTCCGGGATTTTGCTGGGAATTATTTAAAATGGCCAGATCAGTAAAAAATATTTCTCAGTGTACATACTTCTTTGATATATAATATTAAGTCAGATCTTGAAACAATATTATTTCATACCTTTTTATACTATGAATGCGAGATATCCCCCCCTCCTATTGTTGTGGTAAACATTTTGAAATAAGTAAAAATTTTGGAAAAATTATCTTAAGCGGGTAGACTATACTTAACAAAAATTAGTTTCGATGAGTATTATTATAGATATGAGATATTATTGATTCACATTCTTTTTAGGGTTTAATGGCCAAATTACCAAAACAGAGAACATTTGTCGCTCCTACGGAACTCTCTCTAAAACGCATGCATGGCGCTTACCCTCAGTCTCCATATTTTTTGTCATGTGGCATATAAATTAGATATTCCTACTAAACATTCATATAGACCCAGTATTTTTCGGGTAAAATACTGATATACAAAAGCTGAGGGACTGACATGACGCACATAAACATAAGAATGCGAATCTCTAACAAGACCAAAAGTAAGATTTAATACAATACAAGTTATGACGCCTGTTTCCCGTAGGGGTAGGCAAAGAAAATAGATTTCCACTTGCGACTATTCTGACAAACAATTTTCGCCTTCTCCACTTTCATCAATGCGTCCTACCCATCATGATGTATGGTGCCGAGACAGGGTCATTGACGAGTGTGGATGTTTCATAAACTGAAAGTCGCTCAGCGGGCTATGGAGCGAGCTATGTTGGGGGTAACTCTAATGGGTCAAATTAGAAATGAGGATATCATAAGAGAACCAAGGTTACCGTTGTTTAGCTGGCAAAATGAGCAAGCTGAAGTGACCGATGGCCGTTATAACAGACGAGTCCTGGAGTGGAGACGCCCTGCACCCTGATGGACCAACGAACTGCGCTGGTCGCCGAGGGGGCTGGTTGAAAACAGCGGAGGACCGCATCAGCTGACGCAAATTTGAGGGACCTGCGTCCAGCTGTGGACAACGGCAGGCTGACGACGACTACTTTCATCAAACATCAACATACATGCACGTTTGTTTGAGATACTTTTTACCTGAGCTTTGACACTTCTGCTGTTTAAACATTGTACATGCGTCGTGGTCTACCGGTGCCAACTCTACCATTGAGAATGCTGCCATACACTTGTATTTTATGTATTATAAATTTAATAATCGATTGAATTTTAAGCTGAACATTGATAATGATTTCTGAGTGCCGCTCTTCAAGGCTTATATGGAATACAATTAAGTGCACGTCGCATTAAATATTATAATATTTGTATTATTTGTATAAAATATGGTATAGCAACCACCTGCTAATGTTTAGTTTGCATTATCATGACTAATATAACGATGTGTACTTATGATGTAGACTGATTTGGAACAACAGTGCTAGCTTACGAATATAACTAAAATGCCTGCATTCAAGTAACGTATGTTCGATTCCTGGTCTGGAAACACGCACCTTGTTTGTTAATAAGTAATATATCTACAAGGAAATCAAGTGTTATTTATCCGCATACAAAGTGAAATTTCAATTTGATGTTATGTAATGTATAACTTATATTCTAGTACATTTTTTCTTATTTACTAATACATATATGTCTACTTAATAATAAAAAATATATGTTAATGCAATGTAAATGTTTCAAATATTTTTCATATATAAGTCGGCAGTTAAATTGCGAATTAAATGGCTTTTAATATTCTATAAGACGAACACCGTGAGATATATGAGATAAGATCTTCGCAATTAATCGATACACAGAGTTCAGGATATGTTGCTAATCAAGCTGGTCGTGTAAATATCATCCCATACTCTTATAATTGGCAAACAAAAAGCAGTAGGACGAATACGCCATGATGTTTTATCAGCGGACTGTAGTAATGGGATTCATGGAACGTGCCAGTTAGATGTTTGCTCGGATTAATTTTCGATATTTGTTTTGAATGTAGCCTTGTGTGCGTTCTTTCTATTTTCCTTATTGGAATTGCGACCGGAAAATTCTCTAATATTATAATAGACATTTTTAATTACCTACTGTTATAATATTCCAAAATAAAGTGTAAAATGTTTAAAATTGCTGGCGTAGGTAACTATCTAACTGGTAACGACTTGAACGTGTTAGCATACTATCATACTACTCATGTTGTAACAGTTGTTATAAAAAAAATATAGAGTGTAGATGGTTTCTGATTTGTTTTGGTTAGTTAAACTATTAAGTACTAATATACCTAACTTCATTAAGGACAAGAAAACGATATAAGACAAAATGACTAAACACAGTCACGGCAAAATATGTGACTTTAAAACTCCATATTATATGGCAAAATTGATTATTATGGTACAAATTAAAATGATGTTACGCCTGACAAAACTTAATAGCAATCTTGCATATCATACACAAGTATTACTCATATATATAGGCGTTTCCTAAATTGTTGATGAATAGCCAGTCCTAATCTTACTGGCCGTTCATTTGCCTTACTATCGGTTAAAATTTGACACAAGCTCCATACAAATAATGTCAAAATTCAACCGAGGTAAGGCAAGTGAATTAATAGTTATGGGGACCGACCAGTAGTCATAAAAGAAGAATTTTTATATTTTTGACTTTGTGATTGTCATACATCGTGATCTGAATATGTGAATTAATCTCACATCTTGATTTATAGCGATATTCAAGGACATACTATCCGAACCATTAATATTTCTTCAAGGTCTATGTAATGAACGCGTCATTATAAATTTTGGTATACATCTATGTTCACGTCAGAACTTAATGAAACTACAATAAATAAAAAAGGTTGCTACCTATAAACATCCCAACGCTGGGCGTCTCATCCCGCCACGTTTATCTTGACGTACAAGTTTCATCGCGATGTTTTCCTTCACAGTTAGCCCGTAATAATTGTAACAGTATGCACATTAGATTAGATAACTGCCAAAGTGGTGATGCTTTCCGACCAGGATTCCAACCCACGCCTTTAAGTTTGGGACCCGAGTGCGCAAACCACTACCTACAGCTAATGACAATGTTCACGAGTGAAATCGGGTTAAAATGGATTGTCTTTATCAAATAAAATCCACTCGTACAATGATAGAAAACCAATATATTTTTCTGCAATTCAAACAAAACCCTTTTCATCTATCCCTACTAAAAGTCATTCCTCCTAGTCTCACATTCCTATTTTTATTTGTCCAATCTCGATCCAAACAAAAAAGAATTCGTCGACATAAACAATAGAAATAACTTACACTACGTGATTATTCTTCAATAAAAATGATCTAACTAATAACTTATTATTCGCTTTTCGATTTTATTTTGGCCTGGTAACAAACACCTTCAAATGATAAAGTTTAAAAAATTGATATTTCACTCTTTATAACGTATAAGAAATATCACAAACCCAACGCGAATTAAAGTCGAAAGTAAATATATAAATATACCAGTAGTCATGATAATTAGTTTCTTCTCAGCACCACAAAGGATGAACATACATCAATGTCCAAATAACCCACAATAACTATGGAAGGTATTCTTTTTCCATGCTATAACAATTACATATTATTGTTACGACCTGAATGCCGACAAAAGACAAATTCACACCTGCGTACCTGTAGACATTTTACTACCTTTTCTTCATTTACACTTCTTTTGTTAACTTTTTGCTTAAAATTTGGAATTAGAAAAACAGCCCATTGTGTGTATTGTAATCTTTATGGTTGTCATTTGCCAGGTGTGTTTCGAAGAAATTCAGTCTACGCAGCCGAGAGACATAT
This sequence comes from Dendrolimus punctatus, assembly GCA_012273795.1. Taxonomy (NCBI): domain Eukaryota; kingdom Metazoa; phylum Arthropoda; class Insecta; order Lepidoptera; family Lasiocampidae; genus Dendrolimus; species Dendrolimus punctatus. Next base: position 5,520,618 of record CM022537.1, read on the forward strand.
TGTATTTGTGCAGTATAAATCAATGCCCAAATGGAGAGAAGACGTTTGTACTACATTCGGTAATCTACCTATTTAGTGACGGACTCTGCGCGTGTTATTATATTTGTAACTTTGTTATACGTGTTTGTATAGTTCTATTAAATTCTATAGTATTTCTAACGGCATTTTAATTCGAGTTCTGCAACTCGTAACATTATTATAGAATTTGTTTAAATTCTTAATCAAATAATAATCCGCGACTGATTACACTAACAACTCTCTATGGGCGTACATTGGAATTCAACTAGCGCAAGTTGACAGTAATAAATTAACAATGCCACACTACGAGGTCTTCCCGTGAAAACAATTAACTGAATTCTGTAATTAACATAAAAACGCGTATTATGCGCGTAACAATAATTGAAACTTTGAAAGAAAATGTAATAACAAGAGTTGAGAAACGATTATTATAGTGCTTTATAGGACACTAGCTTTTGCCCGCGACTTTGTAATAGTTTTTAAGAAATGTAAGTTAAAAAAGCCTCCCCATTTTGAAATATTCTTCATTGGTGCTCCGTTCCTATTGCTCTTAGCGTGATGACACATAGCCCTCGTCGATAAATGGGCTATCTAACACGGAAATAATTTTACAAATAAAACCAGTGGTTCCTGAGATTAGCGCGTTCAAGCAAACAAACAAACTCTTCAGCTTTATTTATTAGTGTAAGATATAGAAATGGATGAAAGGAAACTGACAAATGACTAAGCAATTCTCCAACATTGGCCACTTTAGGGTGAGTACACACAACAACCACCACGCCACCAGACTTGTAGTTAAGGCGCGAACACGCCGCCAAGGCACTTTCACTGCCAGCGATAGCACCGTGGGAGGGCAGAAAACATTGACAATAGCACTACGGTACCGTGGCGGCGTGGAAGTGGCGACATCACGACACTTAAGTCCATTTTGTCTCTAAGAAACCATGCCAAAGTAAAACTAAAACAGTATGCAAATATTATCATTAATATTATTTTTATGAAAAGCATTTCATGAAAATTAAACAAGAGCAAATGTAACACTTTAAATTGTTGGAATTTGAATAAATCGATCTGTCAAAATATTTTTATCACAAGTAGGTATCGTCGATAAGTGCTTTTTTCTGAACATTGATATTACGCAAAACCTGAACAATTGTTAACATTAAACCCGCGCGTAGGTATATTTGTTTGTTGTAATAAGCTAAGTCTGCAACTAAAAGTGACCTAACAGCCACGTGCCCACTCGCTGGCTGAACAAATTCGGAAACACGAAAAGTACCGAATGATCAATTTTAATTCACGCTTCTGCACAATTAACTTGTGGGAGCAGTATGTAGAAGATATTTACAATTTAATGCTTTTTAATTAATGTTTGGTTGGTGTGATAACGAACTAAGAGGTGGATTTTTAAGTGACACCATCACTAGGATGGAAAGACGCAACCTCCAAGTTTATTACTTTGTAATGTTTTGAAATTTTATGCAATTGCTTCATCTGAAATAATGTTTTAGTTTTTAATGGTTTCGAGCAGTTCTAGTGATGGGTTTAATGCGTAATTTGAGATGCAATAATGTTTTTAACTGTGAATGCCGTTAAATATTGATAAATAGAGTATTCTACCCTAGTTGCTATTCGTAATCGGCTTTATTTTTAATCCTACATTCAAATTCAAAAGCTTTTATTCAAAATAAGTTCCACTGGAGAATAATTTTCGAAAGTCATACATAGAATTAAAAAAAATATTTTTGATTCCTATTCTATGTACTATGGTATAAACTAGATGCATTTACCCAAATTCAATAAATAAAACATTATCCCAGATGGAGGAGCCAAAGCATGAAATTAGCTCACGTTGTTACGTTACAACAAACAACAAAAAAACGATATATCTAATAAAACCATTATGGGTGGCCCATTTTGCAGGCTCAGGAATTTCCTTTCTTGTAGGTATAGATCTATAACTATAGTCCGCTCAACCGCTTTCATTGGTTGTAATGTGAATGAAACCTTTTAGCATTCCATACAATTTTACGATATTAACCATTAATACCTACTACTACTGAAATATACTTCATTACTTGGTTTTAAATTCCTTTCGAAATTTAAGTAATTTTATATAATCTATGCACATTTAAAACTAGCTTACAACCTTTCTTATCTGACCAACAGTAGTAATACGTGATCCACAGGTAATTTCAATTCTGTTGAAAATTCATTCTTTATGTTACATAGCTCGTTTAATTAAAGGTAACGTACATGAGTATTTTTAACTAAAGTATAATATACTATAGTATTTATAACTTTACTATATAATTAAGTATAGAAAATTACGAAAAAAATCACGCCACGTCTCATATCGTGAACATTTATGATAATTTTTTGATCAATAATCAAATCAATACCAATGAAAAGTTATTTCGCTTGCAGCCTTCTTTAGATTTTTTGCGGCAACGGAAATTTTCAAAAAATCAGCTATATAATATCACTACGAAGGAAAGGAGAGAGGCAGTAATATAACAAATGTCATGTATATATTATTAAAATCTAAAACAAACAAGGAGATAGTAGCCAAAGGCTTATGACTATGAAACTTACATTGTCTTGAATTCCTTACTATTTAAGTTACAACAGCAATTAGACATGATGTCAATACATTCAATTAAGAGTCATAATTCGCTTGATTAAATTCCAACGTCCCTTATTAAATCCGAGTAAAACTAGAAGATAGTAAACGAGATACAATTGCACAGTTCATGTCGCGTTATATGACCTCTACGACCTCCAAAGGACAAGGTTGTAGAGCTAGAAAGGTTTCTTACAGAATTATTGTTGTGTATGACATTACCCTGCAAAACAATTTCAAATTATACACTGTATACGTTCACGCCTAAATCCTGTAGACTAATGATGGATAGACCGCTAATGAAAATGCTTCCTACGGGTGGACTAGTTTTCCAATAATCAAGGGAATTCCAATATAAATTAGAATTTGCGTTCAGTAGAGTTCATTTACCTTATATACATACTATTAATAGTTAGTGCGGTACAGTGAATTACTTTGGGTTCCTAACAGATGTTGATAATTAAAAATGCCTGGAATTCACTGTCCTTTCGCTTCAGACAGGTTAATTATTTATTGTGGATCTCAAATGATCAAAAGTATCCCCTCAGATAGATTACTGTTTATTTTGTATAATTATTTTCTGTATGTCTTTCAAGACCACGGGCCATAAAAATGACCCGGACTTTTGGAGGGCTTGCGTGGGGCCATGGGGAGGCCAATACGTAGAGGCCCCTTGACAAATTTAATCTAAATGTCGCGTGACACTGACCGGCGATTATCCCTGTCTACACCATACACCCAAGAGCAAGCCCCGACCAGTGTAGGACTATTGTGGGAAATGAGAAGAGAAAGTACCGGGCTATTGGGGTGAAGTGTTAATGGTACTAGGACTCTGGGAATATGGGGACTATGGCGTCTGCCCGTCGCAATGTTCAAGAAACATGGAAAAATGGGCAGACGGTGACTCGCCACTCCCTGCATGAGCCCCAAAAAATGCCACAAAAGACAGGGGCAACATGGGTGTGAGTGGCTAAGTGGTGTAGAGAGGTGGGCTGCAGATTCACCGAAGCTACTTCTGACGTGATGCCTTTTATCACTTCCACCTCTGGAGCTTGAGTCTTAGGTCTAGCGATCTCCACTCCGTGCCGGCTGGCTAAAGCAAGCACGGAGGCGGGTGCCTTGTAAATGTAAATTATAAGATTTTATTATCTATAGTAGCTTCGTGGCTAAGGCAATCGCGTATGATTCCAAAGCGCATGGTTCCATTTAATTACGAACTAAATAGGTTCTATAATTAACTTAGCTTTAAATCAAGAATATAAATAGTTAGCGAAACCGTGAAACTACCCATCGAGGCACCTACCTTTAAAGCACTGATATTGTCTTTCCTATACTATAAATATAAATAATAATATATAAAAAATGTGTGCGTGTACTAGTGTACACACGTAAGAGGTGAAACTTCTTTAATATATGCAACTTTTCGTCTCACAATCCATCCATAGGTGGCGTGACGCGTGGCGCGTGACCGAAGAATGTGACGGTAATTTTTAACGCCGATATAAAGAAATTTCACTTCAATAAGAGCCCATACCTATCCCACTCCTAAACTTGGGCCTCCTACTATAGGAGGAACAGATAATATATCCGCCACGCTTCTCCAAGGCGGTTTGTCAGTTTCGATACTGTCATCACGATGTGCAGGTGGTACATGATCAAGATGTTTTCCTTTACCGTTGTTAGCACGTGGCAATAGTAACAATGTGGCCATCAGGTCAGAATACTGCCTAAGTGGTGCATGCGTTCCGGCCAGGATCGAACCCGCACTCTTTGAGTCTAGGACGTATGCGCTAGCCATTACGCTACCACGGCTTCCTATACTATCAGGCTGAACTATTCAAGTGCCCCCTATGGCAAAACCCGTAACAATAAGGCATACCAAAAATATTCACATGCGTCTTGGAGCCGATTTTGTTGAAAACTAAAGCGGTATCATTAGAATTTTGAAAAATCAATTGCCCTAGCATGGAAACGAATTGATTCAAAAAACACTTTCTGTATTAATACACCATAGTGTAGCTGGCAAGGATCAATAACTGTGAAGGAATGTCAAACGTAAAATTAAGTTCCTTAAATTTATTTAAGAAATACTAAACGCATTTAACACCCTTAAATACGATTAGCGTCTTGCACAACGCAAAATTGTCGCCAAATATGTTTAAAGAATTGTCAATATATTTTGTGTAAAACGTATTTAAAGAAAGCATTTTAATATTATGATTAATTAATTTTATTTAAAGGCGATCGTTATGCAAGCGGCCTAAGGGAAAAGTTCTATTACTTTCGTTACAATGATTAATTAAAAATTTAAATTAGGACGATTATATTTTAAGCGCATCTAATTATTTTGTCGAAACCACTTTCTGTCAGGTGTCCCATTTGTTTTTATGTTGAAGTTTACTCTCTTAATAAAAAAAAACTCTTTACATACAAATAAATAAATACATGTATAATACCTGATCCTAATCCCAAGACCGCTACTTTGGATATTAATCATATTTGAACATCTGTATTGTCTTTTCATGATAATTAAAATGTACATAATATAGACAAATCTATAGACAAAGCACGCATTTGTTAAACACAAAATCATTAATTTTAATCATGACTATGAGTTTTTTAGCTACCTCATGCCCGTTGATTGGACAAACCTGTAATAACAATGTTTCGTGTCATATTGCTTGTAATTTCGTAAATTTAGGTAAAGTAGTGAATCGTTTAACAAGTCTACTCACGCAAACGGACAGTGTTAAGGGAGAATAAAACCATAATCGCCTTTTATGACAGAAGGAAATTCTGAGTTATGCAGTGCACTATCCTTGTTAGTAAAGCATAAGATTTGCGGTTTTAAAACTAGTCTTTCTTTCGTCTCGTGAAGAATATTCAAAGAGTCCATTTTTACAGAGTTTTAATCTGTGAAGTACGAGTGTACTTTGCATACTCTTAGTATGCAAAGTTGGAAAGAAAACATTTTGTTGCGCGTACCACTGAGAGTTTTCACAGCCTATTTTGACAATCACTACCTAATTAAAGTAAATAAAGATACCATGAGTAAGCGTGCATATTTATCTAGCTGTGATATATATCAGTAATCTTACTTATATAAAAATAAATAATCGGCAGACAAAGACATATACTATTGTAAAACTTTCAATAAAAATCTATCTAAAAAGATCCGTTGCTTTTATGTTAACTGGTAAGGGCCGCTTGCACAACGTTCCTTAAAAATATTTAAGAAACACTAAACGAATTTAACACCCTTAAATACGATTAGCGTCTTGTACAACGCAAATATGGTTAAAGAACTGTCAATGTTATGTAAAACGTATTTAGGCAGTTTAATATGATTAACTAATTTTATTTAAAGTCGATCGTTATGTAAGTGACCCTAAATGCGTTTTATGGCTCTGCAGCCAAATGATAGCAACAGTAATCGTTTGTAACCTCTATTAAGTTTTCAAAATTCATAGACTGCCGCGCACTTTCATCTTATATTTCAATAAGGTTACATACCTTCATTAATTGAATCACATCATTTGATTTATATCAAATCTATAATGTTGAATTCGTGATATACATTAGTTGTGGTCAAAAGTAAGTAGATGGCGTTAGACGTTTTGAAATACCCAAAAAGTCGATTTATACTTAAGGGTCGCTTGCATAACAATCGCCTTTAAATAAATTTAATTTATCATATTAAACTGCCTAAATTTACACAAAACGTATTGACAGTTCTCTAAAAGTATTTAGCGGTAAATTTTGCGTTGTGCAAAATGCTAATTGTATTTAAGGGTGTTAAATATTTGTTCCTATACATGACAGTTGATCCTATACATGACAGTCATATAATATAGACTTTGTTGTGCCACAGCTGTGTTACATTTATTGCAAATTACTAAATCCTTTGTTTAATGTGCAAAAATATAATTAACAGTGATAATTAAAAGAGCTATTTCGAACAGTATGTCTAATCTAATCTAGGAATATTTCTGTAATATTACTTATAAGAATGAAACTTTTAAGATATTCAGAAGCAAAAATATTTTCATCATAATAACATGAAAAAGCTACACGTATTCTCACTTGGCTTGACGACGTCGCAACCCGTCGTGGGTAGTTGTGAGAACATGAAGAATCTTATTCTTAAGAACATTGCAATTTTCTTGTTTTTTTTATTTATATATTTTTACGTCGCATTCGTTATAATCTGCTATTGCAAACAGTATTATTACAGTATACCAGACAATGAAACAACTACAATGCAATCCAAGCGTCCCAAAGAGGCAAAGAACTTCCACAATTTTTATTACGCGACTTTCACATTATTTTCTTGAATTGTTTCTAAGCTCTACCACATTGAATTTCTTCAAAATGTTCACTACTTAGTTCCAAAGTAAGAGTGGGATACGTTTTACTTGGTTTTTCATTTCATTCGCATTCATATTTTCGCAATTTCAATATACTTTTGTACGTATAAACATCACGTGTTTCGTTTCTCATAATTGGGAAAATATGTAAAGATTATAGGAAAGCGAACCAGTGCTTCGAAATAGCAACTCAGAAAGCAACCCTGATTTAATAACAAAAAGTAATGAATTGATTAATAAAGTCATATGGATACGTCTTAAGTTATGTCTGCTAAAGATATATTCAAAAGAGCAAAATCAATATTTTTCATCAATATTTGAACGAGTCTTCCGATCGTTGGAATTCCCGTCCTTTCAGCAATATATCACAGATCACTTAACGTGGAACTTGTCACTCACTATCGGGCTCCCTTGACCTTCATACTAAAGTATCAGCTTGAAGGCGTCATGCAGTGTCGTTAATATCCCTTTGATGACACAGTTAAGTGCCAAGATCAGCGATAGGCAGTGGCGTTGAAAAACGTGATAAAAAATTCTGGCGGACATTTTATGAAATTCTTATACCCTTTATCACTTTTATTTTCAGCTAGAATATGCTCGCGCTTTCGTCCACGCTTGACTTGAAATTCCATCGTGATTCCCGCGATACAAAGTATCTCAGAATTTAAAAAAATGTAAGCTCTCGCTTTAGTGGAAACTGTGTCGGAATAAGTTAGTATTTATGCATCCGAAAAACTTCAAACCACTCTTGGCAAAATTCCCGCGGGATTCCCGAGATGAAAAACATCATATATTTAGATAAAATTTGCTATCGATCAGTGAAAAGAATTATATTCTTATCTGGCCATTTTAATCATTACCAGAATGATTCCCGTGGGATTCCTAGGATAAGAAAGATTTTAAATCTAGGAATTTGTTGTCGATCAGCAAAAATCGAAGTATCGTAGTTTTTACATGAATCCCGAACAAACAGACGAAAAATTACTTAATGTACAGGATACGGCATATTTAGACTTTTTATTTTTAATAAATAGATAGATAATCTTAATTCGTTTTAGTGTTCCGTAACCATTTTCGCGTAAATATGACCTTTATGGAATCGTCAATTGTAGTGAATAACTATTTGGTATGTTAGATAAAATGTGATAGGTAATCAATTTAGCGTTACAAAATTATGTAGTTAAACGAAAAAGTAAAGTTCAGTTTTGGCCGCCATATTTGTAGCTAATGCTTAAATTTTTTCAGTAACAGTCGTCTTGGGGTATCGGTTAGTTTTCGTTTCTTAATACATTTTTAACGAAGTCAAGAGTTGGCAAAATATTAGGTCCCCAAGTCATAAAAATTTGCGTCCCCTGGGTGTTTTTTAGAGTTTCGGAGCCACATAACGAAAATAATAAAAAAGGACGTTTATCGCCTGTATGAAATCTTTATCCGCAAGCTGTCAATCACTTAACCAAGTTTATTTACATTAGGTATATTTACAACCACGGCCAGGTTACAAAATAAGCATGCATTTGAAATTTACTTACTAAGTAGGTAGGGAAGATAAATGTCATGAAAAAAGAATATTCCTCTTCCATGGGAAATGTTTTAGTAGTGATGCGTGCAGCGTCCGCCACACGCCACGCCGCTTTCCTAACGCGTCATAAATTCCGTTCATACGAGAAACACCGCGCTTTGTAAAAATCATTCCATAAAAACCAAATGGATAGTCTATCAATATACCTTTTATCAAGCTTGTTCACTATTTACGTAGTTCCCAGATAATATTTATCTAAAAGCAAGTAAAATTTGGAATGGACATAACTGAATCCCATATTGTTCTCATAAAGCAGTGTACTTATTTCACTAGAGTTGTTTAATCTTAGCTTAGACATACATCTGCTTTACAATGATGCGAAAATTAAAATTGTTTTGATATATATATTTTTGATATATGTAGAGGCATTTCATGACGTCCAGTATTTACATTTACATTTATTTTATGTAAAATTCATCTATTATACGGTTTTTCGATAATAGATTGAGATCCCTGGGCGATCAGACTTAACTTGTTTTCACATAGATGAAAACTTAGGTTCTCAGTAGCGTCTCATGATCTTCGAATACCGGCGTGCTTGTGGAACTCTCCTTGTGACACCTGGGCAGGTACCAGGTAAGAAAGGTAACTAAAAATAAGTGTTACTTAACTTAAATTTACATGGCTGGTTTTATATATGTTTTGTAGAATATTATTCTACAATAGTATCATAAGTGTCAGACACTTTCCATGGACCAAAACTTTTGTGAGACGCTTTAAAGCTCCACAAAAATAAATGAACTTTATTTATTTTCCCATTACAGAGTTACATTTTAATAGTCAGATAAATTTTAGTGACCAAACATCCAAAACATAAAAAATTGGTGTTAGCAATTTGGCACCATGTAAAATTTTGGAACTTGCTGTCGAACAACGAAAACCGCATCGAAACCGGCCCATTAGTATTTGCGTGAATCACGAAAAAACGCAAAAAATCTAAGAAACAAGACTACAATTTTATAATATTACAATGAATGAATGAATCTTTATTTGTAGAAATACAGGTAATAATTGTACAAAAGATGGTTGACAAAGTAGAGGCATTAAAACTAATTTCAGTTAACATTCTTCGAAAAGTAATTATATCCATAAGTGTACACTTGTAATTAGACGCATGAATAGAATTTTGTAGAGGCAAGACGGAGGCTAAAGTGCACGACTGTGGATATAGCTTAATAGGTGTATTTTGCAATAGCTGTAGCCAAATGGCACAAGCACAGTGAACGGCACTATAGGTAGACCAGTTCGCACTTGGGCATTTGTAACATTTTAAATAAAAAAAGAATGTAAGTTAAAAGGAACGCAATATTCAGATTTTCACATTCCACAAAATAAAAGCACCCACTTTAAATGATCTTGGAAATCCTTTCAGACATCAGAAAGTGACAATGGCCTAAAGACCTAAATGTTATTATTATATCCCTTTTATAAGCATTCAACATTGTAAGCATTATTTGCATTCTCAGACACAAAGTTTAAATATAAATGAAAGGTGATTCACTGGGAATACCTGTAATATATTTAACCAAAACTATTTAAGAAATTTTAGATTCGTATGACGACCCAAGTACAAAAATAAAGCGAAAGTTTAGACTGTCCTACAACTACCAATAGACAAGTGTCAATATCACTAAAGGTCGCCCCTGAACTTTACTGACATGTTCATTTGCCATCTTTTTTTTTTAATAATCGGCAGACAAACACACACATTATATATCCCCAAATTAAGCAAATTACGCTTGTGTTATGGGTAATATACAACGGTAAATAACGGAGAAAATACGTTTCCGAAATTTACTATACCGGGAATCGAACCCGGAACCTCTAGGTTACAGTGAGGTAGGCCGTCAAAAGCTTAGCCCGCTCAACCACGAGGCCGTCTATCGGCTAAATATGCCAATGCCATAATAATGCCATAGCCAATCACAACCAAAATGAAGTTATATATTTATATAAACAGACAGGTGGCCGTGTGCGAGTCACAGCTATATCTTAAGAATTACACTGGAGTGAGATTATGAGAGTCCACTTTACCCCTAAGTATAATAATCCTAAAGATCCTTGATAGTCATAACTGTCCAAACAATTTAAATCTAACACCAAACAATATTTTGTCTAAATTTAAAAACAAACGTCATTTCATTGAACTCAGAAAAAAACGATGATGTACACCGACAGCTGCTCTTTTATGACCTACCCTAAATAAACATTTTGGCATGTCTTGAAATTAGTGGGTTAATCAACTTTATATTTATATCACAGTTGTAAGAATAAGCTTAAATGGAGCTCTGTTGTTCGTGCCTACCCCGCAAGGGACCTGGCGTGAAGTTATGTATGTATGTATGTATGTACAGTTGGGAATCTGTATTAAATGTTTACGTCCCAGTTTACGATACAGTCATCAGCTATCAAACAACTGAAAATATTTGTCCCTAAGAATTAATAAAACGAAAGTCAAGGTGCTCTTACACGAACAATCGCTCAATCCCAATATTATATATATATATATTGAGTAATTAAAATCAATATTCCCGAAACAATTGCCGCTTTTTATTGCATTTGCTCCTAATTGATCCATTACTGTTGCCAAGCAATAATTGCTCAAATTGCCCATGTAAGAGCACCTTTAATCTCAAACCAAAAGCAGGCCAGGAGTGATTATTTGCAACATGACATGATTACCCCACAAGTCATTTGGATGTGATTTAAATCATAATATGACTAAGTTTTCTATGGTCTTGTATTTTACAGCTGTTGGATCTAACAAAAATATGGGAATGAATTATAAACTATGCGTGTTTTAAAAGATACAGTTAACAGAAACAAAATGTTACAATTCAATAGGCAGTCTTATCACTATTAGCGATTTCTTCCAGAAAACCTTTGGATGGACAAAAAATGTGATAAGAACAGAGGTATGTTGTTGGTAAAACAAGATTTACAAAAATATGTATAAGCTGTATAAGATAACTGTTGAAATTCAAATACTATGTGATCATTTCAACAGGTCAAGAATCAAAACTTAAAAAAAAGGAAAAAAATAAGGAACTTTTTAGTTTTCTCTACCAATCTCATTCCTGCAATTTGCGCTCAAATGAAAATCTTTTATTAAGTATACCTGCACACACTTCTTCTTCATAGGAATTTTTTGCCGTACAGCTGTTCGCCTGTGAACTCTCCTTTATCAATCAGACAAGCTAAATCAATTTCTACATTTAAAGTATGGTCACTGACCATTACTGGTCCATTAAATAAAATCGTTGCATTAAATTAATGTATCTATTGTTTGAATGTATATATATTTATAATATCATCATATATCTAATTATATGTATATATGATTATCTATATGTATATATAAGTAGTATAGTATATAGTACTTTATTTAAATTTTTTTTTTTTTTTATAATACACACCAAAATCTTATATTTAAATTTCGTTCAAATCTCCTGACACGGTTGCTGAAGAGATCGCTATAAGCGATAAGGCGCCATTGTTCTAAACAAATGTATCCATATCAATTGTCTAGATTTAAGTTTATGGTGAACAATAAAGAGTTTTCATTCATTCATTCATTCATTCAAAACTTTAAAATGCATTTAAATTCAGCAATTTATATACACCTAAGTATTTTCCAGTGCAAGTTATATTTTCCTTATAACTTACATAGAGGAATCAAAAGGCGGAGTAAAATACGTTTTTACTGTAATTGAAGTTTATTTGCATCTGGTCTAAGTTTATTAGCTACTGTGTTAAAACCAAAGAATTCTGTATTACGTTAGTGGTATATATATTACAATCGAAAGTATGGTGTACTTATTCTTCATTGTTCCTACATGTAATATTATTGTTATAAATAATATTCCTGACTCAAGCACATAAACGAAGTTTATATTTGAAAATTGCATCGTACAAAACGTATCAACTTGAACAAAAATCATATTCTTTAAATGATAACGTCCTTCAGACGATTTTCAAGCCAAAGCAATGTTCGCAAACGACGTCGTATACTCTCAAAAACAGTAGTTGAGATTGTTCGATAAAGGTCTTATCTATAATATTATAAAATTCTAAACATGCCGTGTCTGTACATTGAAGCTCTTTAAAGAAAAGAACTGGAATAAATATAAATAAACGACGGAGAATGCGATACAATTTATTTAGATTTCTTATCTGTTAGTCTGCTTGTTCGGGATTGAAGTAAAAACTACTGATGCACGGTTTCTAAGGTACTTTAACTGTAGTTTATCCTTTCGTTAGCGCTATCGTAACATATAAAATTCCATTGTTGACACACCAACGTACGATAGTTAAACTAGATTCAACTGAACTGACCAATATTAGCCGTTTATTTATTCCATGTCTTTTGTTTGACGTTTTGTTGTTGACCTTTTTGTTTGATGTAAATAAATATTAGATATTACTTCTTAAATAGATCCATCTAGTGGCGAGTTTTGGTACTAGTTTTAGGTTAACAGTTCTCTTAATGTAAGTTTATCTATTACATAACTTTATGGAATCAATTGTTATTGAACTCATAACTGGTAACCTCAGAAACCGGGTATGAGTCGATTGCGATGCGGTTATTGCTGATTGAGAGCTAATTCTTAAAATTAAAATCTGCACCAGTTTTTATCCCGCGAATGACGCGGGGAAAAAATATATCTTGAATTATATTTACAACTTTTGATATCATTTTCTATTCATAAAGGAGGAAATGTAATATTAGTATATGTCATGTATATACATTGCGGGTAGTTTGTATTTTATCCAATGATGAATAAATCAGTTTTGTAACCACCGCCATTGGTTCATTTGTAGTACATTACAAATTCGATCTCGATTGTAGACCCCTCTTCGGGTGAATGCCTTCTCCTTCGTCTTCCAGAATTGAATCTTATTTTTGTTTAAGATCATCCAATTTGCATGCTGCTTCTGTAGCGTCCTCAGCCAACATTTTTATTAGTCTCCTCATTCTACTTTTGTCCTTTCTATACTTTCTTTGTGTGGAACGGACTTTTTTAACGAGAGGAAACTGATTAAGGATATACCACAGTGGAGGAAGGGCGTTTAGCATTCGCTACATAAGGTTGTCAATAGCAATACCCACTAAAACCCCTCGGTATTCCTTTCTTCGTCTTTTGTCAAAGCAACGAGCACGGCCTGACCATTTAATTGCGAAGCTGGCAAGCAGGTAGATAGTTGATCTAATGGGAAGTGGTTCCAGACGCCTAGAGACATTTGAATCACCGACCGTTACTAGCCTTTAGGATGATATAGACAGGATGAGATAGGAAAGGTAGGATAGGAAGGATGGGACAGGAGAGCTGGAGTAAAAGGATCAGACAAAAAATATGGGATAGGGGAATGAAACACGATTAACTTATGGCTATTTACACGCCGCTTTGTGTGAGAGCTTGGTATCATACTGATCGAGCAGGACTTAATTCTTCTGTTAAGAAGAATATCCAGATAATGACTCCAGCATCGCTCTACCATGTCAAGAAGCGTGTGTAGCTAGTATCTTCTCGCTACTTTTTTACATTTCTTATATAGTTCTAATAGGATCATGAATAACCATATTCTATCAAAAAATAAACGGGCCTAAAAACGTCGTATAGCTGTTATGAATAAGGCGTCGTAATGATAGGAGATATTTTGATAACATCAAACTAATTCTGAAACTCAATCAAACATTGTTAATTACTTCTTGAACTTTCGAAAGACTGTAAAGGTCAAAATTAAAAGTAAACTACAAATTAACTAGAATAATAATATAGAATCATGTAATCAATCTTCGCCACCTCGTTTCTTATCCGTTTGATTAGTAACCGAGTCACGTTTTCTAGTGTTTCCTTGGCAATGCTAAAAGGTTTCACCAAATAACGACGAAATTAAAGTAAATTGAACGGTGATAAGGACAGTGTGACTGGTTAAGTATTGTAACATATTTTACTTACCTACATACATCGACAGATTGCTTAGAATTTCCTGTAGTTTAGGTTACCTGGAAGAGATCGCTTTAAGCAATAAACCCGCTTATTGTACTGTTAGATACTGCTAGATAGTATTGTAGTTAGTATAGTATTAGATAGTTTAATATTATATATTTCTTTTTTTTGTGTGCAATAAGGTGTTATGTATGTATGTAATTTTTCAGTTTTTCAAACAGATATCATCTTATCCGTATTACTGATAAATTAAAAAAAAAATTTGACCGGAAAGGAACAATATCAAAATATATAAATACAATTCACATATTTATAATTACATTTAAGAGATTTTACGCTGCATTTCCAACAATTTTAGTTAGCAACTCAGCATAAATGTTGGCAATTTTATTCTATATAAACGGTTGGACGGACCTGTCTGTCTACATCTAAACATCAGTGTGTAGGTAGGAAGTACTCTCTTGAACTACTGATCCGATTTTGAAAATTCTTTCACCAGTAGAAATCTACATTATTACTGAGTGATATAAGGCTATATTTGATTGTGATCACTAATTAAAAAATATATAAAACATAAACTACGTTTTGTTTCCTAAAATAATTGTAACGTAGTCAAATCTTGTACTTGAACATGCTTGTGTACATGAAATTAATTAATTACACAAAATACTATTAATACTAAACCTGAAGGGGGCTTTATGGCGAAGCCTTAGGTGAGCAGCGATACCTTAAACTGGCTCCGGGGGCCTGGAATGGAGATTGCTAGAACTAATACTCAAGCTCTAGGGGTCGAAGTGATAAATTACTCTCTTAGCCACTCACACATATGTTGGCCCCTGCCAATGTTTGCCGGCATTTTTAGGGGCCCATGTAGGAAGTGGCGAGTCACCGTCTGTCCATTTTATCTATGTTCCCCGAACACTGTATGGATAGACGACATAGTCTTCATAGTCCCAGATCCCTAACAGTTCATCCGAATAGCCCGAAACCTTTTGCTCTAATTTCCTATATAATAGTCCTACACTGGCCGGGGTCTGTCTTTGGGTACATATTTATATGACGTAAACGGAGATGATAACAGGGCAGTGTCACGCCACATTTAGATTAAATTTGTCAAGGGGCCTCTACGTGTTAGTCTTCCCACGGCCCCACGCAAACCCTCCAAAAGTCTGAGCCATTTTTATGGCCCGTGGTCTAAAAGACATACAAGATCATGATAAATCTTATAACTATCTTACTGTGTAAACAACGTTACTTTCGTAAATCTGTATTATACAAGTTGTGACGTAAAACTTGGCTATAATTTTTTGTCAAACGGACTTATATTAAAAATCTCATATGTGGTCCAAAGTTCTACGCCTCGTAGCGACGTAGTTATGTATAAGGCTACAAACTTACAAGGACACTTAGTATTATGTACGTAGCATATATTATTAACTATACCAGTAAATAAAATTTAAATGTCTGTGATTTCAAATTAAATGTCATATAACAGAGATGCGGAAACGTGTAAACAATAAATTCTAACATTTTTCATTTCATTTATCATTTAAGCATGCTCTTGTCGGTGGAGCCAGCCTCTTCCAATCTTCTCTATTATGGGCCAGTTGTTTTACTTCTATGTAATATATTCTAACATTATTTACACATACAAGTTGGGTTTCATCGGAGATAATGTTAAAGATTTGGGCCATTTCACGCACATTTGTCGATGGGTTTGAGGCGTTATTTCCGATGCCACGTTGTTAATGCCGTTAAATATTGGCAGATAACGTATAGTACTCTAATGTGGCTGTACGTTAACAGCGTTATTTAACGCTTTAAATAAGACGCGCTTGAAAATGGCTTAAACCTTTAACACTAACGCAAATGAAACCCCAGCATAAAATAACAAGGGTTAAAATCCTACTATCTTAGATGATAGAAATTATTTCAATTTTTTTAAATTTAATTTAATAAACTGTGCCGCGACTATGGCTAGAGACCAGATGGTATGTCATTGGTGCCCTAGAATATGGTGCGCCCTTTAGTATAGGACGAGTCTTGCTTGGATACTTGGCAGCGTCCCATCTTCCAGCCACTAGCATGTCTGCCGGTACAGCTGCTGCACAACAAGAGCCCCTGAAACGCCGCAAATACTCAGCCATCGGAAATGGCTATACATGTTTGCGGCTTTTAGAGTCGAGACCCTGGGATCATGGGGGCCTGAGGTGTACAAGCTTTAAGGGACATAGCAAAAAAAAGTCTGTGAACCAACACTACTGTCAATGTCCACGTCTCGGCCCCATTACAAATAGGACGCATTGCAAAAAGACTTTCGTCTTCAAGCAATTTTTATAACACCTAATCAAGTGGGAATGTTTATCTGTGAGTCTGTTTAAATGTTTGTCTCAAAAGAGTTGCGAGATGGTTCAATTTTTGTCAATAACCGTCATTTGTCTGACCGTCTGTGTGTCGGTCTTGCTGTTTGCTGTACAGAGCTTATAAGTAAATCATGTAAATAAATAAAATGTCTGAATGACAAACAATAAGTACGCATTCGACCATATAAATTAATTACTAGTAGCCATTTAATTGAATTTCATTAGTCGAATTACATGCAATAAACTCGTTTCCTGTTTCACCAAACGCCTACGCTGTTTATGAGCCCTCGTGCGTGAATTAATAATACTTACTCATATGAAATAGCTAAAACCTTTGACAGGTATTGAAATAATAATCCATTGAAATCTTACAATTTAAGGATCGAATATTGCATTTTTTAGAGGACGCAATTTTATTTTTGGGACATGTGTGGAAGTTCAATAAAAGCTATTAAACCCTAAATTAAGAATTAAAGAAGTTATAAGCAAAAATTTAAAATTTTTTTATTCATTCTCTTTTCTTTACCATAGAACTTACCAAATTTAACTTATCGAATGTTAAGCAGGTAGAAAAGTACGTCATGTCTTTATTATTTTTCTTTACTTTTATTGTGTCTCTGTCTTATTGAATATGCACTGTTTGTTACAACTCCATTAATCTACAAAAGTGATTCTGTAACGTACTTCTGTATAAAACTTATAAAAAAAGAACTTAAATATAAATACAACAACTAATATAAAGAAAAACAATTTTTAGCTAGACTGGGGAGTTTCTTGCCGCTTCTTCTCCTTAACAGCAATAACACGTTGCGAAGCGGTGTACATAGACTAGGAAGTAAAATAAAATTTTAAGCTACATGTATGACCTTCAAAAAGTGTTCTCCAGTGGAACTTATTATGAATAAAATCTTTTGAATTTGAATTTGACAATTTACCAATGTTGTCCGTTTTATAGTGATTTCTCTTCTCATATGCCCAGTCCACCTCTATTTAAGCTTCTTATTTTTTGCTATTAGATTTACTTTTGTGAATTTTCTTATATCTGTGTGAATAACTAAATTTCATGTTTGCAGGGATCACTTTGGTTGCTTCATCCAAATTGAAAAATAAAAATTGACGGTGTAATATCAGCCTAAAACCGATATTTGACTGTTAATGTCTGTATTTTAATTTAATGAATCAAAGTTATCGATATAATCATAAACTTGAATCATTTACTGTCATTACGCACCGGTCACGTCCTTCCAGCCTTGTGACTAAATTGATTCAATGTGGTTGATGTATGTAATATCAAAGTAATAGAATGATTCCTAGTTCGTACATATCTGTATGTGTAGGAGGTGAGCATTGAAAATCAGTATCGTTTCGAACCTGATTTCGGCACAGCAAAATACTGAGTGCCAATCTCATTTCTGAAACTGCGGCATACAAATTTAATATATACGAATATATACGGACTTTTGGAGGGCTTGCGTGGGGCCATGGGGAGGCCAACACGTAGAGGACCCTTGACAAAATTAATGTAAATGTGGCCTGGCACTGACCGGCGATTATCCCTGTCTACACCATATAATAATGCACCCAAAGACAATCCCCGGCCAGCGTAAGACTATTGTGGGAAATGAGGACAAAAAGTACCGGGCTATTGGGGTGAACTATTAGTGGTACTAGCGGGCTGGGAATATGGGGACTATGGCGTCTGCTCGTCGCAATGTTCAGGGAACATGGAAAAATGGGCAGACGGTGACTCGCCACTCCCTGCATGGGCCCCTAAAAATGCCATAAAAGACAGGAGGCAACATGGGTGTGAGTGGCTAACGGGTGTAGAGAGGTGGGCTGCAGGTTCACCGAAGCTACTTCTGACGTGATGCCATTTATCACTTCCACCCCTGGAGCTTGAGTCTTAGCTCTAGCGATCTCCACTCCGTGCCAGCTGGTTAAGGCAAGCACGGGAGCGGGGGCCTTGCCTTGGCTCCCGGAGTCAGGTACGAGGTGTCGCTACTCACCTAAGGCTTCACCACAAAGCCCCCCTGTGGGTTATTATTCCTTATTATTATGGATCCTGGGTCCGACATGGGAAAGCTATAGCAACTGACGGATCCGTAAAAATGCCGAAATCGAAAAACTAGTGGATGAGCCCACTATAATAGGCGAGAGCAAGGCGCATCGCTTGCGCTGGCTTGGCCACCTACACACAATGGGGGAGCGCGGTGAAAAGAGCCTGTCTGGGCAGACCAAAGGGACAGCGACCAGTTGGCAGGCTCAGATATCGCTGGAGGGACGTAGTGGAGGCTGATCTGCGGGAGCTTCATGCTGATGACTGGCAGGAGACAGCGCTGAACAGGAAGGAGTGGAGTATTCTCATTTCGGAGGCCAAGACTCATTTTGGGTCGGTGACCCGCAGCAGTTAGTTAGTCATATTATTCCTAGTTAGTTTGTCGCATTTGGAAACACATCAGTGCATAGATTTCTCTTAGCAAAAAAACGTTATGAAAGTATTTGTTATAATATATCAGAGATGTGTCTATTTACATGCATCACATTTACAGCCAAGAAACCCATAAACTATACAAAAACGACCTTCACCTCTCTATATTAGTTCGCGAAAAGTCTACGCACAAAAACAAAACGTAACCAATAAAGTCACTGTAGCAGTGATTTATTACATTTTTCCACACGTGTATTTGTAACACGAACCTCTGGTCAAATAAATACGGGCTCAATATTACTAGATTTTAAAAAAACTTATTGAAAATCAATCTTCGACCAATTAACATTTTTATAAGATTATCTACTTGGCTTCAATTACGTATCTTGCAAGAGCTTATTCGTTTTGAAAAACTTAACAATATAGGTATAATTTTTCAGGGAATTTATTGTATTCAAGATTGCGATCCAAATAAGAATAAGAAAGTCAAATGTCACTTGAAATGTGTGGTTTGCAAAAACTTATTTGCATATCAATAATAAATAATGTTAATATTTAAATAAAAGGTTAAATTAGTAGTAAAGTGTCTTAATATAATATTTAATGGTTTAAAGTTATTTAAATAAACAATATGGCGCCAAGTCGATCCTATTCTCATTTGAATCGCATAGTAAAGAGCAAAAGTAAAAAACATATTTTATATGAATTTGGAACATTGTTACTCATTTTCAGACTAAAAAGTGAATGCACATCTGCCTGTCATAAACCTGGTTTATTAACTTTCCTGCATTTGGGCTTTTTTTGTTTACTTTGTGTTTAGAATTTGTTATTAAGAAAAACATTCTATTGTTATTATACTTGTTTTATAGCAGTCATTAGACAGGCGTGTCGAACTAAATCTTGGAAATAATTGTTTTGTGTCGAGGCATATTTATTTATACAGGATAAAAGGAATTCCCGAATGGAGGGGTGAGGCAGTCAGAGGATTACGATACGAGCAAGACGTACATTCGATAAGCGATATAGTGACGAATTTTGCGCGTGTTATAGAATCGTGCAGTTTGTACTGGTTGCGTCCATTATATTTGTACCTGTGTTATACGTCTTTGTATAGTTCTTATAAACTCTGTAATTCCAATGGCATTTTAATTGAGTCCACGCTCGTAACAATATAATATTCTTTTAATACAGACCTTGTCTTGCACCGCATGGTTCTGACTAATACTGTGCTATAACTATAGGTCGTACCTTTTAGCAGCCGGCGCCACTAAGGACTGTAAATTTTATCGTCCATTCACTAATCTATCATACCATCTACGGTTCCTCTCTTTATGTGAACACATAAAATGCCGACATATTTGGTTCGACGTCATTAATATATTGCTCGTGCAATTTGGCACATTTTATTCTTATTTGAGAAATTTTATTTTGCCACGAACTTCAATTTTTCTAAACACATCCAACATGCTGTTTCGTTTTGTGCTGGGTAACATAATATCGGGTTCGATTTATCTACAAAAATACAGAATATAATAATTAATATAATGCATTCAAATAATTTCTTTTATGTAACCAAACTTTTGCTTTTATGTCATCGATCAATAAATAACACATAAAGTAGAGGACACTGGACACACACAATACATAATATCTTCTTAGATGTAGATTTACATGAAGACTAGGCTAAAAGAGTATCTCACTCGTAAGAACTTTTTCTACAGAGAATTAAGTTCCTTTCCTTCAACTATCTTTATACACATAATTTTTCTGTGCGTATGTATGTGAACACCTCCAAAACGGCTGGGCAGATTTCGATGAAAGTTTTCGTGTATTCAGGTAGATTCGAGAATGGTTTAGATTCACAATTAGATCCATTAAGTGGCGTTGGAATCGGGTTCCAGGATGATGACGAAATTATTTTGTGTTTATTTAAGTAGGGGGAGGTCCCTCGATGGTTAAAATCGATAGTTGAACTCAATTGGTGGCACTGTAATCAGGTTCCAAATTTAATTTTTTCAGAGCAGGACACAGAATGTTTGCCGGGAGAGCTAGTAATATTATAAAATTCTAATACATACAATGTTGTTTTTTCACTGATCGATAGCAAACTTATGTAATAAAATGTGTGATTTTTATACCAGGAATTTTCCGGGAGTGGTTATAGTTCATACATACTGGCATACATTTTGAATGAATAAAAATTAATTATTTATTATTTTTAAGTTAACTTATTTGTAGTTTCCATTCTTTTTACATTATGTTCTTTGTGTCCCGGGAATCCTGCGGGAATTTCAAATCAAGCGTGCACGAAGTCCTGGTTCAAGTTATATAATAAAAGTTCCTGAACTTCTTTTAGTCTAACGTGCTATATATGAACCTCTCCGTTTAATCCACCTCCCACACTTGAATAAACGGTATTTCCTAAAACTACCCATTTTGATTCAGTTATCTAAAGCTCAATAAATCCCAAAATATTGTAATGACATGTATATACCTAAATACTACATTATTATCTTCATATAGTTACTGAAAACATGTCACTCTTTATCAAAAATCTAATGCTCAATAAATAACCCACAATCTGTGTTAGGATTAGATAAACGTAGTGTTTAGTATTAAGTTTTATGGTTTTACTATGAAAGTAGATCTGCTGTGGACTTTTTGAGAGCTTAGAGCTTGGAGCATGATGGTTTGTTATGCAATATTATTGCCAAACCAGTTAAAAGTGGACAATTGACTGTTTTTATCGAAAATTATGTGTTTATGTTGAGAATCTAAACTATTAGGGAATAGCGCTTTTTCGAGCTGTTACCGGTGATATGAAGACATCGCGCTTAAAATTACTTGAGTTTAGCAAACATGCCGATGGCCATTTGATGGAAAGCGGTTACCATCGCCTATGGACATTTGCAACACCAAAGGTGCTACAAATGCGCTGCAATTCTCTTAACGGAGACTGGAACCTGGTCACTAATGCCTGAACATAACTCAAGTTTGTTGTGGCGACATACTTTAGACTTGGACAGACTTTAATTTAGTTATTCATTTTTTTCCTAATTCAAAACTGATCCAGATACAACTGAAATATTAAGATTTTTCAATTCCATATTTATTAAAATAAATCCTCTAGGATGTTTCCATAACATAAATAAGCTGTATTATCTAGTTACCGAACGGGAAACCTTTTCGTGTCCGCTTTATCTCAGATTTATGTTAATTGCCTTAGAGGCTAGCTAATTAGGACATTCGTGTCGTATCCTGTCTTAATACTCGTTACCTTTTTTCCACGACTAGAAAATTCTAGAACGATCTCCATGGCATGTTTAATTGGGGCCAGTTTTAAAGGTTAAGAGAATGACGTTACATCTAATAACAAAAATAATGTCGTTACAAATGTAGATAACACTTTATTAATAACCAAAATCGAAAAAATCAAAAACAAAATGCATAATTACAATACTAATTGGCAAAACAACAGGCGTCTTATCGCTAAAAGAGATCTCTTCCAGGCAACCTAGCTTAAAAGAAATACTTAACTAATCTGGCGATGTAGGTGGAGCAGAAAAAGGTAAGACTCTACTATATAAATGTAGGATGGTGGTTGCGCAGCAACGAGTAGTTTATAGTTAGATTGTGAGGCGGGTGTTGTATTTTTTCTTTGTTATATTTTGTTATTTAATTATACTAGTTTAAGAGAGATTCTTTATTTATTTGCTATCCTACATTTTTGGGGCTCGTCCGGATAGTACAAAGATCGTCCGGGATAGTACAAATATCGTCCGGATAGTACAAAGATCGTCCGGGATATTATAAAATCGTTCGGATGTGGACAGATGGCTGAAGACTATTATGTTGTGTTGAGAGTTTTGAAGACGAATTTATAAGATGTCAATTTTTTTGAAGATGAATGTTGAAGAGGAAGTTGATTCTTTATGATGTTTTAGAATTAATGTTTAGAAGATAAAGACGAAGATGTATTTTGATTTAAAGAGAGTAGAAGACTCTGTCACCAAATTTTCAGGCGACGATCCAGAATATACCGTGTTAAGATGGGCACAGCAGATTGACACAGCTACCGTGAAATACGGTTTGTCACCAGATTTTGTTTTACTTATTGCGAAAAGATCTTTGGTTTCTACTGCAGCTTTGTGGTTACGTACTGAAAGTCGTTTCAGCAGTTACGAGGAATTAAAAATCGCTTTGTTTAATGAATTCGCTGAAGAAACATTGGATACGGGGCGAATCTTACGTGAGATGATGAAAAGAAACAGAGGCGAAAGTAATTACGATTATTTTTTGAGAGTAAAAGAGCTAGGCAAAAGAGGAAATATACCAGAAAATTTTACGAGCAATTTGATCAAACAAGGTTTACAGGACAGTAGGATCAATGAAGAGCAACTAAATTATTGGTTTTCCACAACGTATCGGCAGGCAAAGAATGAAATAATAGAGCAACAAGAGGTGATTACACCAGTCACGGTTAGTATGGTGTCAAATAATAATATACCGATAGCAACGTGTGAAAATGTGGACGAATTGAATAGGCAAAACTATAAAAGAGATAATAGCGAAAATTCAGTTTTATGTCAAAATCACAGTATCCCAGTAGCTTTGGAAGCTGTAAGCTGTGAGAACTCATTAATTGGTAAAAAAGAGGAAAGTAAATCTATGCCGTATTTGTTACCAAAACATGACATTTTGGCAATAACTTTAAATATTAAAAATAAAACCATCAATCGAAGGATATTAAAAGAAAAAGAGGAAAACGTATCTCAAGAACGGATTAAGTCATTGATTAAAAGCAGATATAATATATTTCGTATCAGAACATGTGTTAATGACACATTTAACAAGACCTGTGCTATGTTAAAGAAAAGTGGAAGGATATTACCTAAGAAGAGTAATTTCAAAGGAAGGCGAGAAGTTAACAGAGGTGTAGATATTACCTTGAAAAAAAAAGTATGGAATAAGAGCTTGAGGAAAATAAGATTTAATATCGGAAAAAGACAGTTTCAAGATATAATTCTGGGTTATAAATTCAGGAAGAAATGCTACAGGCACTTAGATTGTTATTTGGATGAAGTAGAAAAATGGCCAGATGATGAATAACTGGACAATATAAATGTGATGATGGAATGGACGACGTAAATCTTTTGTTTTTAATTCATATAAGAATAATTTTAGTTTTTATTTTCATTGAAGAATGGTTCGTTGATTTTGTTTGTTTATATGTTAGTCTAGCTTGTGTTCCATTTGTAATGATAGGGTATTCTGAAACTACGTTTAATTTTATGTTCTAAGAAGCTTATAGAATATCTGAGGACAGATATTTTGCAGGATGGCCGAGTGTAGGATGGTGGTTGCGTAGCAACGAGTAGTTTATAGTTAGATTGTGAGGCGGGTGTTGTATTTTTTCTTTGTTATATTTTGTTATTTAATTATACTAGTTTAAAGAGAGATTCTTTATTTATTTGCTATCCTACATAAATATACATACTTACTCTAATTTATAAATTTATTTATAAATCCAGATACATTTATAGAATACCAATCTATACGCAAATTCAAAATAATCTAAATAAATATATTTGTTAACATTATATATGACAAGGATTTTATATTAATATATATTACAATACATAAATAAGTAAATGTTTAATATATTGACATATTAATTTTAATACATTTAGTATTTTTTAAGGGAGTTTCGAAATGTAGGTAATGTTTTGGCTCTCTGACAGAAAGAGGCAACGCATTCCAGAGTTTGACAGGATGCACTGTAAAAGAGTTAAAGGATAAAGTATGTGCAAGTGTCAGGAGTCTATGATATATATCTGGGCGCAGATTATGAGAAGTGGAAAGGCGAAGGAATTCAAAACGTTTCTTTAGGTAAAGAGGACTATTAGGATTAAATAGTATGTTAAAAAGAGAGTTAGAATGTGAGTACTCCGGCGAAAACGAATAGGAAGTCACTTGAACTTCATACGAAAGTCAGAATGTAATATTTTATTTAGTTAAGAAAATGAAAATTACGTAATTTCAAAGACTACACTTATTGGAAAATCATTAGGGGAACGTTTGTATCAAGCGATTTTACAGATAAAATATTTGGATCCGTGGTGACATCTAGAAGAGAAGAATGGTTAAAACTATGTTAGTTTTTAAGGGTGATATCGATCTTATCTAGAAAGGACAAAATGCGCGGGCTCCAAAAATTTTTGTTAGGAAGGCATAGAACAACAAAAAAGTTGTTGGATGCATAAAGCATATTTTTTTGTATCATGTTTTATGTATCATCCTTAGAAATACAAAATAGGCAGACAGAGTTAGTGTTCAAACACGTTGATCGCGAGCGCGGTGGCGGGCGCGGTCGCAAAATATCAAACATGTAGCGTAATATCCTAGTGTTCACGTACGAAATGCACGCGCGGTCTACGTAAAGGTGCCATTCGAACTCGGCTGCAGGCTGCGGATGCAGGCAGCACATGCGGCGGCTGCACAAAGCCGGCTGTGGCTGCACGACTGGTTTTCTATGTAGTAGTATAGATTTCTGTGAAAACATTCGGAACGTGGCTGCGGCTGCACGTGCTGCCGAGCCTCGGGTGCAAGTGCTGCTGCGACTTGCAGCCGCAGCCGATCGCAGACCAGCAGTACTACGGCTGCAAGCCGATCCGCGCTTAGTTACGTCACTCCAACCTTATTACGTCGACAATAATCCCTAAACTGATCGTCATTAAACTTCAAGTGTTTCTTAATTAGTATTGAATAACTTCCATCAGTGAGTGGGTCTACATATTATATAAGGACGTGTGGCTACTCTTCTCTGGCTTGTTAACAATGACAACATATCATCATCATCCTCTTCGTCTTCTAATAAAAGTTATAACATCAAACTATTCTCACGACTATTCTTCACGTCCGACATTCTAAAATATTGGAAGCGATTGGCCGCCACCTGCTGCCTGCCGCAGTAAGTGCAGCCAGCCTCGGAATCACTCCCGGCTGCGAATGCAGGCAGCGGCTGCGTGTCATACGTGTGCTACCTGCATCCGCAGCCTGCATCTGCAGCCTGCAGCCGAGGTTGGAATGACACCTTAACGTCTACAGCGCCCGCGAGTCAACGTGAATGAACACTTAACGGAACTTAACTTGCGGACAGGCCGCCTCGTCGACTGGTCTCGTGACCTCGAACACCCTGCGGCCGGCGGCTTTACGGTGGACGCAATCAGGCCACAACTGGAGGAATGGGTTAACCGCACTAGCGGTACCCTCACCTTCAGGACGACGCAGATACTGACCGGACACGGTTGTTTCGATCAGTATCTGTTTCGCATTGTGGGCTGCTTGCCTTCTCCGGATTGCCGACAGTGTGGCGCACCCGATACGGCGTTTCATACGCTTGTCGAGTGCGCTGCCTGGGCGCCGCAGCGTTTCGAGCTCGAGACAAAAGTAGGAGCCGTCGGATCGCTCGGCGACTTGGTAACGGCCATGTTGCAGAGCGACGACCGCTGGGATGCTGCGGTTTCTTTTTGTGAGGCAGTAATGTCTCTGAAAGAGGCCGCAGAAAGGGATAGGGAGCGAAGTCATTCAGCGCGTGCTACGGTCTCTTCTCGAGGTCGCCGGCCTTCAGCCGGCACCCGGAGAGGCAGGTACGCGCATTACTTCCCTCCCTGAGTTAGGATCCGGAACGATGGGGGCCCTTAGCTACTAGGTAAAGCAAGGGACTTAACAACTACCCCCGTTTCGTAGTGGAGTGTGTTCTCCCAGGGCACACTTCAGCACTTTATGCGCTGGATCCACTGTTGCGTAACTATGTTCTATATCTCAGTCTTTCCTTCACATCAAAGCGCAGGGCCGCGAAGGGAGGAGGGGGTTTTTAGTGGGTATTGAGGTTGCTCGCCCGTGCGGCATCACTCGGAGTCTCCACACTCCTTTGTGTAGTCCATAGCGGACGGAACGCAAAATAAAGCATACAATTGCTAGCGTTACCGCCCCCCGTGGATTCGTGCCGTTTCCTAGTGACGGCCCAGAGAGTGCGTAAATCGGTTAGTCATTTTCCCTCGCCTCAAAAAAAAAAAAAAAAACACCTAGTACGCACTGCGAATAAAATTTCGTAGTATTTTTTTCAGTTTAAATCAGTTCTCGGCTGAGACACACGTGTAAAATGGACATCTGAACTAAAATTTTAATTTATCTAATGCTAAAGGCGGCGAAACAGACGTATCAAAAGATATCATGAACATTAAGATTCACCCACTTACGGCATTGAGCCGCATGAAAAGATTTTTCTACATAAAATATCAATAGTTACGAAAATACAGCAAAAAGATTTTTGGCTATTACAGAATGACAAAAAAATCATTCGATAATTTACTACAACTTTCAATAGGAACGTCGCAAGACTAAGACGAATCGCTCGAATTTTATTCCACTGTGCGAACATAGCCATAATTACTCTATACGGTACAAAATATTCGCGCGAAAATAAATCGCACCGCTACGCGATCAATTTGCATCAAGTCACAGATTTTTTTCTCGCGCGATTGTTTTACCGCCTGTGCGGCTACTCCTTTAATATTCAATGTGTTACAGAATTGCGGGAAAAAATCGTGCTGTGAAATATCACTGTGCGGACAGGCTCTAAGAATGAAGCTAGCTAAAACTAGCCGATTTTGGAATAGAAAGCCGATCGCGCCGCAGTGCGTTACGAGAACTGAGTATTTAATAATCAAATCATTATGGATAAGGATAAAGGCGGAATAGTTATAACTGGATAACATATTTTACCAACATTTTACTTATTATTACCCACACAGACGCTAACCAGGTGTATACTATCATCAGTTTACAATAAGTTTGTAAAACATACTTCACTTGATTTGACGCTTTCGTTCACGTAGACTCCGTCTATACCTTTATTCGTCTGAGGTTTCATCTAACAGTTTTAACGTCATTAGGCGTTCAATCAAAAAAATAATACGAAATTGATTAATCAACATGAATCGAAATATAGGTAAGTACTCTAGCGTATGCTGATGCGTAGGTTATGGTATAACACTTCGAAGTAGATTAAATATCAAATGTAATGTATTTTAAATAGCAGATAAATTAGTCAAGGATGAGTAATAAAACGTGTGTAAGAATCTAAAATTTACAGAAAACGGATAAATTAAATGCAATCATACAAACACACAGACATTACACATTAAGTAAACTGTTACGTGACAGCTGAATAAACATTGATACATACAGTGACCTACGTGCCAATATGTTAGAAATACGTTTTAGCGTAGTCTATGATAGCAAGATCAGGGAATTGCCCCGATTATACTGACTCGCGACGCCACTACACACTTTATTCTAAACGTACACTACCTTCCAATTCGTAGACATCATTTTTTTCCTTTATTTATAGACAATACAGTTCAGAAATATATTAAGTATTGTTTTGGTAGAAATGTAATAGAAAATATTTCTACGAATTACAACTAACTAGTGGTCGACCGTGGTCGAAATTCGACCACTATAATTTGTTGTCAAAGACTATACTTATACTTCTATAATCACATATTTCGCCAACAATAAACAAAAGAGAATAAATATATGCGCGTTTGTCAAATACACTATACTCCGTGCAGGAACGGAGAAAGAATACAATTTCCTGCGGCCGGGCGGCCTGTCGTAAGAGGCGACAAAACAACCCACAGCCAGGTGGTAGGGCATTTGCCCGACTGGATGGCTACCACCCCTGGTCTAAAGTATGTCGCCATAACAACCTTGTGTTGCGTTCCGGCATTAGTGACCAGGTTCCAGTCTCCTTTAAGAGGGCAGCAGTGCATTTGTAGCATCTTTGGTGTTGCAAATGTCCATAGGCGATGGTAACCGCTCTCCATCGAGTGGGCCGTCTGCCTGTCTGCTGACCTCCTGCAATAAAAAGAAAAAAAAAAGGGTGTGTAATGTTTTTTTATTGATTTAATTTATTTTTTGTACATTTTTTTTTAAATCTTAGCATTCGTCGCTTCTTCTTTATATAAACTATAATATGTTACACAATTTTTCTCTAATCCATCCTAAGGTCGTCTGAAGAAATTGCTTTTAGTAATAAGACCACCTATTATCTTCTGTGCTTAAACTTCTTGAATTATATCTTAATGTTACGCAATAAGTATGTTATATTCTATTCTAAACTATAAGTGTGCGAAATTTCATACTCCGCCGTCTGCGCAATTTTCGTAAAAACGGGTACAAAGTTTTGGCTTCACGTATTAATATATAAATAATTTTATCCTCACTGTTTATATGACTAAAATAGAGTCTTGATAATTAACTGTCACACCGTCACTTGAGCTACTGCTTCATCTGGGATAATATAAGTGTTATTGACCGCTTCATGCAGATGTAGTGATAGGTGCTTATAATGCGTTATTTGTGATACGATATTGTTAATGTCACGTCTGCCGCGGGACCGATGGCCGATGGAGCAAACGAGTCCTGGAGTGGAGACCGCGTCTCGGTAAACCTAGTGTCGGACGCCCTCCAGTCCGATGGACCGATGAGCTGTGCAAGGTCATCGGTAGACCCTGGCTGAGGATATCGGAGGACAGGGATGAGTGATGATTGCGAATGGCTGACGACGACGATTGTTAATGAGATCAAACATTAACAGATAACGTATGTATATGCAATAATCATTAACGGCGTAATTTTTATTAGTATAAACAAGACGCATTTGGCCTCAGTTACAAATAATATCATTATCCCAGACGAAGGAGGAACATGAGAAGAAAACGGTCTGATAATAACATTTATGTTCTTTCCTTTTCATCACTTACTGTTTCTCTGCACATGTGTATTGAGATGTGGGTATAATTAAATATTATAAAATAAATTAATATAAAATTAATTAACAAAATATAAAATACCATTTAGTGTAACGAAGTAGGTATATTATAGGTAATGATAACGCGTCTATAAATAAAATATCATTGATTACAACTATATTTAATGAATCTCCCAGTATTTTACAATATCTTGATTGCAATCTTTTGAAATACCTACTTTGTTCTAAACTAAATTGTGAGAATTTTTTCTCACTCTTTTTTCTCAACAGGCCTAGTCACGTGAAAATTACTAATAACTGAAACTGTTGTGAAATAATTAATATATATCAGTTGTCGGCTTCAAGAACATGACTCTGGACAATGGATAACAGTTAATTGGTGCTTGTACAACCAACAGCCCATCGACGGCGGTATTATTGGACGATAAATGACGCAATATCGCATATGAGGCATATTAATTTCTGTTAGGGAACATCACTGACGCTTACGAATGCGCTATCACCCACGCTGCCGGTGTATGAACACAGAAAAACGCCTTGACTATGAATACTGATTAAAGAGCTGCGTAGACACCAATACATTCTAAAAACTTACATGTTATAAAAGGACATTGGTTAAAATAAAGTCTTATCATCTAACTTTTAAATATCATGATAGAAATCATATAGATTACTTTTAAAGGAATAATAATTGGGCTGTTTGTCTTCTTTTACCTTATACCTTACCTATTACCCTTTACCTACTTATGACGTCATAGTACGATCGTATAAAATCTATGAGGCTGCGAAGTACTGTAAGTTTATAAAAAAAATGCGTGTACTAGTGTATACGCGTAACTTCTTTATGACCTTATTTTTCGAAAAATCTACTAAGTATATGCAACTTTACAGAAATTGGTTGAATAAATAAAGCCTCTACCACGGTCAAATCGTGGTAGGGGCAAGTAAAAGATGGCGCGTAACGGAAAAATTGTGACGGTAAATTTTTTTCCAACGCCGATAAAGAAGTTTCACTTCAAAAATTATCTGAGTTGACTTGACTGTCCTCTATTTATCGACTCCAATCCGAAACAAAACTATTAGGTTTTGAACATGTCTAACTAACGTATCATTCAGTTCACAGATCACACTCAGCTCTTTTAACTACGTTCCATTAGATACTCACAACAACCACATTCACGATCGCAATTTTTGCCTGTTCCACTTGCTTGCCGGCGTTACAATCTTGAACCCAAGTGGAACGTTTATTCGACCCACCTCTTGAAATAGGTCGTTGTCAGCGTTGTGTGATCGAAAATGATGACGTCATCAGTGACGTTTTCGTTACGACCACAACGACCACGGTCGCCTTGTGGAACGGCTAACGGAGCATTTGGGCGTTGAAAGCTACTAATGGCACGCGCTATTGGTTTCAAATTGGACAGTGACATTATACTATACTGTGCCGTTTCTTGAATGTATATTGCAAAAAATAGAACAATAGGGCACATTATCGCGTTAGATATAACCAGAAATGTGCTTTTGTGTAGAAACTCTCAACTGTTGAATAAATCGTGAAATCCTAATAACTTATAAAATAAAAAACGTAACGTTATTTACCATTCAACAAGAAACTTAGTCTACATAAATATTTATATCAATCGTTAAAATTAAACAACTCCTTTAATACTTCACTAAGAAAATAACATAATTGTGCATAAATTGTAATGAAGATAATCTGCATTTCGCTAGATTTAAGGTAAATAAAATTTTTCAAGTGCTTGTTAATTTAAACAATCTATCGGGTGAAAGCAAAACACCGCATATTTTATTATTCCAATGATTCAAGATCATGTAGGTACTTACTTGGTAGAAGAGTTTTTAAAATTATTCTATATATTAATTCGTGAAGCAAAACCTTTGTCCTCCTTTTTACGACAGTTGTGCGGACGGCGGAGTATGAAATTTCGCACACTTAAGAAACGACGAATACATTTTTTTTTTAATAATGCATAATAAATATATTAAATCAATAAAAACACACATTACACACAGAGGCTCTAGGTTCGATTCCTAGCATGGTAAATTTCGTAAACAAGCTTTCCGTTATTTATTATACTGTAGGTGTCTGGCATAGGCCCCAGAGTAGTTCATTGTATATTACCCATAACACAAGCGAAACTTGCTTAGCTTGGGGATATACAATGTGTGTGCTTTTCTGTCAATTATGTATTACTAGAGTTTACCCCGCGGCTGCGCCGCGGGTTAACCTCTAGTACGTGTCTCTTGTTTATAGAGCAAGTGCTAAAGGTTATATTATATTACATTTTTTATGTATTTGCCCACGGAAGATTCACTTCATTTTATATTGCTAATTATACCATCTCCCGTCTATCTGTCAACAAAATAAATTACAAAACTTGACCAAAAAGGCCAAAATGGTCTAAATGACCAAAATACCACAGTGACCGACATGGCCAAAATGACGGAGTAGGCAAAAACGACCAAAATGGCCAAAATAATCAAAATGACCAAAGAGGCCAAACTGAACATTGCCAAAATGACCGAAAAGGCAACAGTGACCAAATATGCAAAAACGACCAAAAAGGCCAAAATGACCAAAAAGTCCAAAATGACCAAAAAGTCCAAAATGACCAAAAAGGCCAAAATGACCAATAAGGCCAAAATGACCAAAAAGGCCAAAATGACCGAATAGGCCAAAATGACAATATGCAAAAACGACCAAAAAGGCCAAAATGACCAAATAGGCCAAAATGACCAAATAGGCCAAAATGACCAAATAGGCCAAAATGACCAAATAGGCCAAAATGAACGAATAGGCCAAACTGAACATTGCCAAAATGACCGAAAAGGCAACAGTGACCAAATAGGCCAAAATGACCAAAAAGGCCAAAATGACCAAAAAGGCCAAAATGACCAAATAGGCCAAAATGACCAAAAAGTCCAAAATGACCAAAAAGGCCAAAATGACCGAATAGGCCAAAATGACAGAATATGCAAAAACGACCAAAAAGGCCAAAATGACCAAATAGGCCAAAATGACCAATTAGGCCAAAATGACCAAATAGGCCAAAATGACCAAATAGGCCAAAATGACCGAATAGGCCAAAATGACCAAATAGGCCAAAATGACCAAATAGGCCAAAATGACCAAATAGGCCTAAATGACCGAATAGGCCAAAATGACAATATGCAAACTGACCAAATAGGCCAATATGACCAAATAGGCCAAAATGAGCAAATAGGCCAAAATGACCAAATAGGCCAAAATGACCAAATAGGCCAAACTGACCAAATAGGCCAATATGACCAAATAGGCCAAAATGACCAAATAGGCCAAAATGACGAAATAGGCCAAAATGACCAAATAGGCCAAAATGACCAAATAGGCCTAAATGACCGAATAGGCCAAAATGACAATATGCAAACTGACCAAATAGGCCAATATGACCAAATAGGCCAAAATGAGCAAATAGGCCAAAATGACCAAATAGGCCAAAATGACCAAATAGGCCAAACTGACCAAATAGGCCAATATGACCAAATAGGCCAAAATGACCAAATAGGCCAAAATGACGAAATAGGCCAAAATGACCAAATAGGCCAAAATGACCAAATAGGCCGAAATGACAGAATAGGCCAAAATGACAATATGCAAAATGACCAATTAGGCCAAAATGACCAAATAGGCCAAAATGACCGAATAGGCCAAAATGACAATATGCAAAATGACCAATTAGGCCAAAATGACCAATTAGGCCAAAATGACCAAATAGGCCAAAATGACCAAATAGGCCAAAATGACCAAATAGGCCAAAATGACCAAATAGGCCAAAATGACCAAATAGGCCAAAATGACCAAATAGGCCAAAATGACCAAATAGGCCAAAATGACCAAATAGGCCAAAATGACCAAATAGGCCAAAATGACCAAATAGGCCAAAATGACCGAATAGGCCAAAATGACAATATGCAAAATGACCAATTAGGCCAAAATGACCAAATATGCCAAAATGACCAAAAAGGTCAAAATGATCAAAATGATCAAAAAGGTCAAAATGACCAAATAGGCCAAAATGACCAAATAGGCCAAAATGATCAAAAGGGCCAAAATGATCAAATGGGCCAAAATGACCAAAAAAGAAAAATTACCAAATAGGCCAAAATGACCAAAAAGGCCAAAATAACCAAAAAGGCCAAAATGACCTAATAGGCCAAAATTACCAAAAAGGCCAAAATGAAAATTATCCCTTGTCCATCCTCAATATTTAATTGACATACGTACCGAATTTCAGCCAAATCGGTCCAGTAGTTTTTCCGTAAAAGCATAACAAACAAACAGAAAAATATCATTTTATCCCGGAAACTATCCCATTTTTCGGGATAAAAAGTATCCTATGTTCATCCTCGGTATCGAAAATATATATATACTGAGTTTCAGCCAAATCGGTCCAGTAGTTTTTACGTGAAAACGGAACAGACAGACAGACAGACAGACAGACAGACAGACAGACAGACAGACAGAGTTACTTTCGCATTTATAATATTAATAGGGATTACAAGTCTCTAGAAATTATAAGCCATAAAAATGATCCGACTTTTGGAAGGCCAACACTTGACAAATTTAATGTAAATGTGGCGTGACACTGACCGGCGATAATTTCTGTCTACGCCATATAATAATGAACCCAAGGACAAACCCCGGCTATTGTAGGACTATTGTGGTATTTATTACTATTATATTAATTGTGATACCAATTCCTAGACAAAAGATTTAGTTATAAACTGCTTATACACATACCTACGTCCCAAAAAACTATATAAAATTTTCAGTTTTTTACACCTCATGTCGTAGCAGCATTTCTACGTCGGGTTCAAGACAATGTTTATTTTGAGTTTCATTTAATGTCCTTGTTTAAAGCAATTTTACCTAGAAAACTATCTGAACTTCTAGAACAGATCAATAAAACCAATCTAATAATAATATTTTCAGGTCAAAGTATGTATATACTTTGATTAGAACCACTTGATATAAGCGGGATGGTTGCTATCGGTCAAATCGAAAGGTGATGCATTTTTATTTACTATAGAATTAATAACTTATTTGATTGATATTAAAAAGTTATGTATAAAGTCAAGGTGGCAAAGTCCAATAATGGGGTAAGTTCATATACCGCTCGTTTTTTAACTTTTCTAAACGGAATCTAACGCCAACTATAATTCGAAGACAGAATTCAATAGTGTCTCAGCTTTACTGACTGATTTGTTGTCGTCGTAAGTAGTCAAACACGGCAATAATGAGAGGTGTATGGAGTTTCCCCACTGACGGACTTCGCCTTCTTGACTATGTAACGGGCTGTACTGAATATTTGTTCTTAATTCAAGTCACAATAATAACTTCGCTTTTCGCAAAATGCCTACAAAAAGTATTATTGACATTAAAAACACTAATAATTTTAAGTGTAGATTAAACATTCTGGTTGACAAATCAAATTACAGTGGTAAAGATTATTTTAATGATAGACTTTAAATTACTGAGGTAGTATACAACGTATTATTATATACACTAGTGGATTAATTTTCATTTTTATGACATTTATTTTAGAGAATGATTTAATTTATAGATTACAGTTATTATGTTATTAATTTGAATTATTATATTTTTAATATTAATGTAATATTCGTACTTAATCTATAAGAATTATTAATTGTAAAATGCATAACATTTTACACGCCCTAGAGGCAAAAACATGTGAAGCTATAAAACAATCCTACTATCTTTTCTGTACCATGTTTTATGCAAATGATGATTTGATTTGAAATATAATTTTTATATTCTACAAAGTATTGGCCTTAATTATACAGAAGTTGAGAAAAATCTCTAAAAATAAATCCAGAAATCGCACAACAGTTCGACGTGATCGGCAGAGGCACTCCCGGTATTGCATTACAAGTACACCCCAGTCGACCATAAAAGGGTTCCCTGAACACTGTTAGCAAGAAACGTAAATCCCGAATTAACGAACAGGATTAAGGAAGAATCCAATTTCAAAAGATTATTTGGGAGTTTATGTCTAACTAGCTGTGCCTGCGACGTTGCCCGCATCGTCTTCGTTTTCTTTCTTCATTGGTCCTCCTCTCCTATTGGTCTTAGCGTGATGATATATATAATCATTTATTTATAACAGCAAAAACCAGATACAGTGACATATAATTACAAGTTGATATAAATCTAACTAGTTCACGTGTCAATTCCCTAACCCCCAAACTAGGTTTGCACCTATGTCTTGGGGGTTATATTTGGGGATTAATTAAATTAGCTTTAAGCCCTTAACTGGCAAAAAACGCACAGGACAAGAACAGGTGGCGTGTTCTCGTTTCGGAGGCAAAGACACATTTTGGGTCGCTGAGCCAACGGAGTCAGTTAAGATATAAATTATGTCACACGAATTTCACGGTTATTTGATCCCTCTTTCGTCCTTGTCGCAGCTCCCTCCCTAATGTGATATCACATCTTTTGCACCAAGAAGTTATTAAATTAAAATAGAAGTGTTGTAATTAATTATATTTTTTAATAATTTAAACACTATGCATATACATAAAGGTGGAAATATTTAAAGTTAATAGTTAAAATTTTGTGTTTTAAAGCATAAATGTATGAGATTCACCAAACTTAGGACCCTCTGGTCACACAATGTCACACTTTGGCGACCCCCTTCCCCCTCTTAACGTATGACGTAATATGATCTCTTACTCGCTATATAGGTAAGAAACAATTTTCTTTTTAACACGTTAACTGTCTGGAGTTTTTATTTAATTTTGGGCATTTATTTTTTCAATGACTGTATTTTGACCAAAATTAAAGGAAATTAATTGCCCATTCCTGCATCTTACCAACCGTTCATTTACTTTAATATCGATTAAATTTTTAGGTAAGCTCTATACCAGTAACTTTAAAATTCAACCGATGTTAAGGCGAGTGAATGAATAGTAAAATGTAAGAACCGGCCATAAGTTGTACATACCTAGTGTCAATTAAATTTCAGCATGAATTACATAGCACACTGTCGCTAGTCATTAAGTTTTTTGGTAATGATAAAAGTGCTGGATGGCCATACGTATATTGAAGAAATTCACTTTAATACAAAATAGTTACCAGTCATGATTCATGACTCGCTTACAGTACAAAATTGTTTTCAGCCTTCAGTTTAATGTATGGTGAACCACCTACATATTACTTTTTAGTTAGGTAACAACTTCATTGTACAGCGACTTGTAGGATACAACAAACATCATTAGTCTACGAGTAAAACAGCTGTGACATTTATTAAACATACGGACGATCGTGACAAAGTTATAAGGAGTTTTTGACACGAACAGAAAGGAGACGTTGTGCTGCGAATTTTGTTTTTTATAAATGTAAAATTACTCTAAAATGAACAATAGTTGTAAGGTATTGATAGTTTTTGAGTAGCAATTATGTGTTTTTGTGAGAAATGTGAACTGTAGGGGAAAGCAGGTAGGATTCGTACACAGGGAGCATTCGTACAGTGGAGATATCTCCGCCATTATGCAACATTGAAATGTTTGCATTTATGTGCGTGATGGCCGTTTGTAGGATACGGGTACCTGCGGGATGGGGCCACAATACGGCCATTGGCTTCGATGGTGTGAGTCGATACGTGAATTCGCTCTGCGTAAGTATTTTTCGTTGTCATCTTTTAATTCGCTTGGCTGGTATAAGTAATGCTCAAATTATAAAAGTGATTTATTATAGTTTATGCCTTAAAATATTACTTTAATATTTAAATAGATATTTTAGCTCAACTATAACGGTTATGTTTATTTCAAATTAATTTGTTGAATTATCTGGATGGGATACCTTCGTGCAGTTACATGTGGGGTAGATTCGTACTGTAAGAATCCTCCTCTAGTATAATAGGTACCGGTAGATATTGTACCTATGGGCAATTTTGTTCTAATTTCACGATAAATACAATTCGAATTTATGTTTTAAGTCTCTGCAAAAAAAAAAATTTAGTTGTTAGCACTTTGCTTTATGCGGATGATGCCCTGCTTTTAGCCTAATCGCCATCAGAACTGCAAACACTAGTTACAATGATGAAAGATGACTGTCATGCGAGAGGCTATATTTGAATGCGAAGAAAACAATGGTTATGGTGTTTGAAAGAGAAGAAACCAGAACGAATGCAAGGATAATGGTCGATGATGTTATGCTGGAACAAGTGAATGAGTTTGTATATCTTGGATGTGCTTTTAGCAGGGATGGAAGGTACAGCGCTGACATAGAAAGAAGAGTAAATTTGAGGAATAGTATGAATGGAGCTTTAGGTAAACTTCTAGGCGCTAAGAAACTCAGCCAGAAAGCCTATCGTCAGTTAACTGCGCTACTACTATACGAAGAGCTATTAAATATCAGAAGTGGCTGTATGGACTAAGATTCCTTTGCCTGCTTTTGTGGCGAATTCTACTACTATAAGAAGTCCGTTTCTGTCAACTGACTATGGAGCCCAAAACGGGTTAACTTTATTAGTTTAAGCAAGGGAGCACAAATAATTCGGTTGGAAGCCAATTTTGGCACAACTGTAGGGGAAGGTGTTCTGAGCAACATACTAAAAGTACTGAGGACTGGGTGTGGGCTAGGCGGGACTCTATAAAGATCACTTTTTAAATTTTTTGTGAACTCCAAAACTATAGCAAAAAATGACCTCATACGAGTACGAGTATAATAGGGAGATTAGCTTCGACAAGTTTTTGAGTTTGTAGTATTGTTTGTATATTTATTGGAATTTATTATTGCATGAGTTCAGCAGACAGACAGACGGTCTGCCTAATGGAAAGCGGTTACCATCGCCTATGGACATTTGTAACACCAAAGGTGCTTTCAATGTGCTGCCACTCTCGAAATAGAGGCTCGAACTTAGCCACTAACGCCGGAACACAAATTAAGATTATTATGGCGGCATACTTTTGAGTCTCTAGACCAGTGGTGGTGGTGGAGCCATCCAGACGGGCAAATATCCACCTGGCTGTGGGTAGTTTTGTCGCCTCTTGCAATGGGCCACGCAGAAGACTGTATTTTTTCTCCGTTCCTGCACGGGTAATATTAAAGTATAGATTTGCGTTTGACCATTATTGCACCCGATCTCGAACATAGATATGGTTTAAGATGGAGCACGCTTACTTAGTAAGTAAGACCTATTCACATGGGACTTGAAGACAGCCAAGTTGTAGGTTTGTGGAACACGGACTCGGTAGTGAGTTCAATTCGAAGATGGACGCGAAACGCTTTGTTCGTCTAAGTAGTATGTCCACCATACAACGGTACCGCATGCCAGTATGTCTGGTTGTCAAATGATGGAAGAGAGATACGATTAAGAAGCTCCAATACACATTCTCCAAATTATATTCGATAGAAATGTGAAAGGATTCCGGTTGATTATATTCCGAAAAAAAGATATTATAAATACAATTTTAGTATAAACAATGTTCTAAATCCATATAAAACAATTGATTTCAGAAGTTATCTTGCAGATTACGTTTATTGGAAAACAATGTATCGA
The DNA here is from genome assembly GCA_012273795.1 of Dendrolimus punctatus. Lineage (NCBI taxonomy): Eukaryota > Metazoa > Arthropoda > Insecta > Lepidoptera > Lasiocampidae > Dendrolimus > Dendrolimus punctatus. The sequence goes on from CM022537.1 coordinate 5,560,371, forward strand.
AGCGTAGTTAATTAAACAGATAGTAAGGGAATTACTCATTGTTGTGTGGCAGACTGCCTTTCGGGAAAATACGTATTAGTGCAAAAGTATTTAGTACCTACTCACACATTCATAATAAACCCACATTAATGAGTATAAAATTGAGTTTGGATGTCAACATAATTTAGAGCCTTCATTACAGCCATATAAATGCAAGGTTCTTGCGTCATCAATAGTGTTACGACCGAGGTGCCGACAAAGGCAAATTCACACCTGCAGCCTGTAGAAACACATTTTATTACCTTTTCGGCATTTGAACTTCTTTTGTTTACTTTGTGTTTAAAGTTTGTGATTAGAAAAACAGCCCATTGTGTAAGTAATCTTTATGGCAGTCATTAGCCAGGTGTGATTCTAGGAAATTTGGTCACGCCGTCGGGCACACATATTGCATCCGTGCTGTATAAAGCAATGCATCGATTAATGGACGAGGCAGTCAAGCGATAACCACAAGCGGAGCAAGACTTGTTCGGTAATCTATTTAGTGACGGACTCTGTGTGGGTTATTGAATTGTGCATTACGTTTGTACTGGTTGTGTCCAGTTATATTTGTACCTGTGTTATAGTTGTTTGTATAGATCTAATAAATTCTTTCATTGTCATTCCAAGGGCATTTTAATTCGAGTACCGCACTCGTAGCAGTATATTAATTTTATAATTTACCGCGAAAATAACAAACAATGAAATCCAAATATTATTGATATAATAAAGTTAAAATTAAAAACAATATATTTTCAAAACACTTTAATGCCACATAAATTCGCATACATAAAATAGCTTTATTAAAATATGTCAAAATAGACACACTATGCATCAAAATAATACAACAACAACAATAGGGAAGCTAAAATATACTTATTATTAGGTATATGCTAAATTTAAAACACTTATATTTTGACACCATATCCAGTACCTATATTAGTAGCGTTTACGACAAATACTAATTACACAAACACGCGCTATCTTTCATTATAAGTTTAATTTAATTATTAATATTTAACTACAATTTAAAATCTAAGTAAATTGTGCGTGAAATATTTTAATATCTTCTAATACTTTACGAACATAATTATCATTAAAACCCGACAATAACATAGCGATGACTAGAAGCATTGCTTAAGTTTTAAATATTTCTACATTAAAATTAGTCATAATTTGTACGACAACCGACTACAGCAGTTTGGCTGAGCGGTGCATCTTCTTTGTAATACGAATTCTTTTTCTTAAACTTACATAACTGACAGCAGAGCGATATACCTAGTACAGTAAACACCAAGGTAGGAAGCCAAATGTATACAGGTACTCCTGAAGGCTTCATCGTTTCAGCATACTGCTTCAACAGTGCACACGGTACATGATCTCTGCTTTGATATGTTGTAGTGTTATGCCATAAAACGCACCGTTGCTCCCTGTTCACCTTTAACGGACTTCCATTGTTCTGTAGATACGGTCTGACGTCAATCCGAGATGATGATATATCAACCAAATTTGGGTCTTTGTAAAAGTCTGGCACCTCCCCAGCGGCAGGTAAAAATGAAGATATCATAAAACACGGAATAATTGTTTCTTCGAAGTGAGAATGATCGATAACTTGCAGAGAACATTTCTCGTCCGGTTTTGGAGAGTAGTAATGCCTGTATTGCCAATTTTCACTTTGGGTTCTTCCTAAATTATATAAAGCAAGTCCAGTTAGAATATCTCCATATCTGCTTCCAGATTCTCTGTATCTATATACGTAGGTGGGTGGTAATCCATGGTAGGTTGGAAAATATGCCGGGCCTGAGCAAAAGCGGCAGGTGTATGATATATGGATTGGTGGATGGTACGAGTAATGGGCGTGGTGTCCGCTGACGTGTCCTGAAGTTCCGTGCAAGCCATGTCCGCCATATTCTCCGTGGCCTCCGTTTCCACCACGTCCGCTGCCCACTCTAGCACTCACATCAATAACGTTGATCAATAATAAATAAACAAAGGGCGAGCGGAGCATCCTAATGCAACGATACGCACGGTTCCCGACGCACTACTGACGTCGCTCTGGATGAGGGGTCGTTTGGCGCCGCACCAGACTGGATGGCGCCAGACTGGCGCCCCAGCTCGTGTACCGGAAAGGGGGAACGAATGAGACGCGCCCTATGAATTGTTTTGGTCGATGAGGGTGTATACGGAAGGTCAATGAACTCTATGATTTCCAGTAAAATTTACGTAATACCTACACTTAATTAAACAGTCAATTGCAGCTTTAAAAAAAATCACCAACCACCTTCTATGAGCAAAAAACGAGAATTATCCTTAAAATGCAATAAACAAATACTTATTGTATTAAAGTACTACTAATACCCGCTCCCCGTGCCGGAAAATCCGCTCTAGCTGACCTCTACTTGGGGTAACGAAGGTCTATGCCAAATTTCAAGTGTATAGGGTATTATAGTTCCTAAGATATCGTGCTGACAGCCTGATATACGTGGATTTCAATTATATATATATATAGATTACCGCATATACCGATAACGCAGCTCATCATCGTAATATTATATTAACCCATAAACGTCTCATTGCTGACCTTGTGCGTGCCGATTTCAGAGGACCAGACGATGCATATTTTTATACAAGACGGACCGGCAGGTCTCATACACCGGTTACCTAAATCTCACAATACTTTCTTTTACCGTCTACGAATAATAAATTTACCTATTCCCCAGTCAGAATTCGTAACCACATCAATGGTATCATACACGGATACCTAAGCGCTTAGACCACAAATTGCAAAAAATAACCAGTAGGTAACGCAGATGTAACTTAGTTCAGCTAAATTGAATCCATTTGTTTAAAAAACGCAAAACTGAAAGGAAACTATAAAATTCAATGGCATTAAATGATTCAATGCTACATTACGATTGAAATGATAGTGTCCAGCGATTTCGACGAGATAGTAATGGCGAAATGATTCCCCAGGTGTGAAGCCAACATGTTGCCAGCCATTAGGAATCGATAGAGGGGATAAGATTTTTATACGTGCAAGAACGGAGAAAAAACACAATTTCCTGCCGCCGGGCGGCCTATTTGCCGAGGTGACAAAACAACTCACAGCTAGGTGGTAGGGCATTTGCCCCACTGGATGGTTACCACCCCTGATCTAGAGTATGTCACCACAACAACCTTGAGTTGTGTTCCGGCATTAGTGACCAGGTTCCAGTCTCCATTAAGAGAACAGCAGCGCATATGTAGCACTTTTGTTGTTGCAAATGTCCATAGGCGATGGTAACCGCTTTCCATCAATTGGGCCATCTGCCTGTCTGCTGAATTCAAGCAATAAAAAAAAGATAGGAAACTCATTAGGGTTATTCACAAACGTCGGGAACGTATCCGTGTAAGAACAGAAAGCTCCCGAACTAATTAATTTGCAATCCGGCGGAATATGCAACGCGATTATCAAATCCTGTCGCAAACATATTCTCGAATGTGTTCGTTTCACGTACCTACCGTAGGATGGCAAATTGATTCGTTCGAGAACTTTCCGTTCTTACACGGAAACGTCTCCGATGTTTATGAATGACTCTACAGAAAGGAATAATGGGATATGACCTAGATAGGAATGGAATGGTGGAAGAGGAAGTGGGTCATCGGAATCCACTCATTGCATGAAACACGATCACCTCAAGGCCAAGGCTAACTGTTTCTCGACGGTATTCTGTGACAACGTGTATCACATCTGATTAAGCCCTAAAAGCTGAAATCACGGTAATGATTGCGGCATAGCAACATCTAAATGACAAATAAACTCTTTCTTTCTTTAAAAGTTCTATGGCTTAAAACATTATCACAGAACTTCTTTTTTTAAGTTTTTCAATATTTTAATACCATTTTTCATTATAGATATATCACTGGCCGAAATAATACCCTCTGCCTGGACATTGAGCTCTGAGCAATATTCGCCTCCGCGTGATGACATGCCCGCTTCCTGTAAGATATTCAGATGGACAATTTCCTGAGCATTGTACGGGTTATATTGCGACCGTAGGCGATCCTTGAGCAACAGTTACTGGCTTAATACGTTATATTCGTAGATAAGGAGGCGTGGCAGGACGGAGATATTTCATATTGTAATTGTAATCCGTCGCATTGCCTGGATTACTGTCTTCATCTTATATTCCTGCTCCATATGTGATATTTGTTTTATATATAGCGATGGGTTTAATGCGTTATTTGTGATATGATGTTCTTATTAATTGTAAACGACGTAAAATATTGACAGATAACGTATGTATATAGGTACACATATTTCGCCACAGTCATTAACACTAACATTATCCAAGATGGAGCAGGTATTAGCATTGACCGTTCGTAATGTTTCTGAACGATTAGTTCACCGGAAGGTCCCAATAGTAACATAAATACTATAAACTATATCGTACTTTTAACGAAAAATATTTTTTTTTAATTTTAAGACTGTCTGCCTATCGGGATGTTTAGGTTAATCTCTGAATCGGCGGGCCCGATTTCGGGGCGACTTTCACTGGCAGATAGCTGATGTTATAAGCAGTTCCGCCAAAAAACATGTACGCGGACGAAGTCGCGGGCACATCTAGTATTATACTATTTTTATTTCAATTCCAATTTATAGAAGAATAGACAGTATACCCGCCACGCTTGTCCAAGACGGATTAACGGGTTCAACACATCGGTTATCTTATCTTGATATACAGGTTACATCACGATGTTTTCCTTCACCATAAGTTCGTAGTAATTACATACTACAAAATGCACATTATGTCAAAAATCTGCTTAAGTAGTGCACGCTTGCAGGCGAAGATTTGAACCTCACCCTTTGCGTTTTTGAAGCTCCCAATTTTTTTTTATTTAAATTCCATGCTAGAATCTTATTTTTAAAATAAACTTTATTTAATCCAAACAAACATTAATAAACTATTCGCGTGATTGGAATTATGACGTCATATTTTTTTGTATGAAATTAAATTATATGTGTTTATTTAATGTTGTTTTAATGCTTTTGAAAACAGATCTATATTTTGAAATTAGGTATAGGTATATGTATTGTACTTTCAATAAGGATGACGTTCGTAGGATAGATACTTCCAGATTCCACACGATTCGAAGTTTATACAAGCGAAAGCAGATTATAGGCAATAGTGGCTTTTAAACAACAAAACTCAATTGCATGTCCTTTACAAAAGTTTTTACCTAAAATTTAAAAAATAATATTGCCACATGCAACCTTCTTTAGCTATTTTCATTATAATCTAAGACTAACAGTAACACCGATCAAAGTCTATGTGATTGTTTGTATAATGAGATTCTTTCGTCAATAGCGATTAAGGAAAGGGAAGTTGTTGTAACTAATAATACATTAAGGTGAACGCCCACTTATATTACCAGAGTTTGCAGTTGCCGTCTGCGAGTTTTGTTTCACAAATTCAATATATTCCTTACCCCAAAAACAGGTTTAGTGGCTATAAATGAGTCATAAATAGACCCTAAACTCAAATCATCATTATTTCATGTACCAGATATCTAAAGTGCACCCTTTTTTACCAGTTTTACAATAAGTCTTAATATTTATTACGAACTAATAAAAGTCTAAACAATACTTTACTGTGAATCTCAGTGCGAGTTACCTAAAGTAATAAAAATTGTGTTTAACCTAAAATGAGTTCCCTTGCCCCTTGTGCCCTTCCCAGAAAGAATTTTGATTACAATAGGGGTAGTTGACACATTACACTATAAATTCTGAAACAATGTTCATATAAAGGGTGGGGGTTAAAATACCATATTATCATCATACCTTTCCCACCTAATGTCAAAATTCAAGCGGTAGTAAAGCAAGTAATGACTGGTTCATATATTACTATTCATGCTTTACTATCGGTTGACTTTTGACATTATTTGTATGGCTATAACTTATGTCAAATTTAAGACAATAGTAAAGCCAATGAACGGACAGTAAGATATAGACCGGCCAATAACTGTCCGCAAGTATTTGAAAAACATAACGCGCCAATCAACTATTCATTCGCTTTTTGAAATTACTCACTGTACTGAAAATATGCCCAAGTTCCATCAGCTTCCGAAAAAAACGGAATATAACCCACATTTACGAACTTGTACTCTAAACCTTTGAAAAAGCTTAAAAACCGCGGAACCGCCGTAGAACCGCTGGATTCGGGAATGGACCACGCTAGTCCAGGGCAGCTTGACAGGTTTGACACATCGGTTATCTCGATGTGCAGGTTTCATCACGATTTATATCATCGTCAGCACGTGGCAATTGTAATAAAATTCATAAATCAGGCCAGAAAACTGCTTAAATGGTGCATGTGTTCCGGCCAGGTTTCGCATCGGCGTCTTTAGAAGTTAAGATGCATTACCACGTCTAATGTCATCTGTAGAATTTTGAAATATTAGAAGATGTGAGTGTTTACTGGTACCTAGTTGATACTGGTACCTACCTGAGTCAAGCTATGGTAGAAAAACAGCAGTTGTGAAAGATGCGTACGAGACTGTAATAAATCTGTAAATGGTTCGAGATTTTATAATGCGTTTGAAATGTAAAAAAATTCAGGACGGCTAAATTCGGACCAGGAATTCCCTAAAATGCAATTTTTCTCTCTGTCTGTTAGAGCATCAAGAAAACTACTGAAGGATTTAAATGCTACTTAAGATCCGTTTTACACCAATAAATGACGTCGTATCCGCGGGATAGACGTAAATCTCGATAAAGATGGCCCTACAATCGCATCCTTTTTGAAAACTACAGATCGTATATGAACGATACACGATAGAGAGATGGCTTATATCCCAGCTCAACACTTAGGATACTTTTTATCCCGATAAATGATGTTGTTTCCATAGAATAGATGGATTAACTAAATAGATGGCGCTGCAATCGCGTTTTTTCAATTTACTATCAAATACCTACGCTGTCATAAATACCATGTCATTCGTTGTATTACTTCAAATCACGTTGGCTTCGACTTATCTCTATGTTTTGCTGGGCAGTAGACTACTTAGTTTCTTTGTTATTACAGTGAATTAAACAAGACACAATAAAGTTTTAGGTTTAATATATATAAAAAATCTATTTTAGTTGTTAGTTAAATAATGAAAATAACATGGAATGACATACATATGTAAGTAACATAGAATACGTAGGGTTTTTCACGCGATGTAACCGCGGGGAAAACTAGTCTTACGATAAGGATTTTTCTATAAGAGGCCTCTGAGCATGATCAACCCCTGTATATTAATTTTTAAGTCACAGTGAAGAATTGTTGATTCAACTCACATAACTCACATAAGAATAAAAAAAAATTACAACTGTCATTTTAGTCCACGTAATTAAATCCTATAGAATTCCTATAGAGTACATTTCTACAGAGTGTACATTCTAGAGGAATGACTCTGAATGACATATCATTACGTTAAGTATTTATATGTCGTATTCTATTTGTTTAGCGGTAATGCCACTTGTCTACAGGCCCTGGATGGAAAACAGTGTTAACTTAATTTTAAAATCAGATCTAACCTTGCTAAAATAGTAGGTATAAGAAAAGTACCAATAAATATAAATTACGTATACGGACGTACGTACCTACGGAACCTTTTAAATATCCAGACAGGTTGCAAATACATTATTGTACAATAATAAATCATTCCTAGAAGATGACGCAGACATATATGTCACGATACACTTAAATCCGTATAGTTTTTTTGAAGACATTCCAAACGCCCAAAAGCATACCATACTTCATGTTTCATAAATAAACAGAAAAATGTATGTTTGAATCGTTTATTGTAGCGCCTCGTTGCTAATAGGCATATTGTTTCAATACAAGTCGTTACGGAGATGATGAATGGCCTAATAAATTATTATTTATAAACTGGTGAATTTAACAGATAACAAGAAAATAAATACAAGCTGTCTTTAATTAATTACAGGCATAATGTTATACTAGACGAAAAGCAAATTATATACAAGTGATATATGAAGTTATATTTTAAATTGAGTTTAGAACGTTCAATTAAAATATTTATTTATTTAATATTAGCTAACTCGGCAAACTTTGTACACAGCCTCAGAATGAATAAATTTTAATAAAGAACGTTGATTTCTGAACGACGACGGGACGACCATCAAATGTTTGATATGTAGGAATAGTTTCTAAGGGAAAGCGAAATTGTTGTTATTACTATATTCCAAGCATTTATTTTATATTTACTCACTTTTTAAACCTTCCCTGGACTTCCACAAATAGTTCAAAACCAAAACTAGCCAAATCAGTCCAGCCGTTCTCGAGTTTTAGCGATACTAACGAACAGCAATTGATTTTTATATATATAGAGATTATTTTAAGGGCCGATTTTTCAATCATCACATAAAAATTATCAGTGGAATAAGTTATAATTTTAGTGAATTTAAAAGTGAAACCATTCAACTGCTTTATTCTTCACACAACTGTCATTTTTCTATTTTCCCGTGATATACGTTATTCGATGAATAACTTTTATCTGGTGATTTTAAGTAGCATACTATTGGTGGACGATTTGCGAAGTTATAGTTATAAACTTAATTAGAAACTTTATTATTTTACAAGCTTTTATTTAACTTGCAAAGGATGTATGTAAGTTCGAGTGGAATATTGCAAGTTAAATTTGACCAACTTCCCGGTTTCCGATTAAGCTGTAATTATTTTGCACGCATATGTATATCACGTGACAATGCAATAATATGGTACCATGCAGCTAATCTGATGATGGAGTCGGAAGGTGGCCATAGGAACTCCTGTATTAAACAAGATAGACCCGTCTTGTTTGGGCTGGTTTTACTTGCCTTGGCTAGCACTTTGCTGCTACGTGATATTCAGGATCTCAAGAGCTTGTATTTAAAAAAGCTTGGATGTAATGATGTACCACATTTAACCTCTAATATTGATATAAAGATATTATTTATATTTAGTTCATGATAAATCGTTAGTAATCGCATCATATTATTCACGACACAGAATATAGCAAATGTCTATAGGCGATGGTAATTTATATTATATTACATTAATACACCATCGTTCTTTGTGCGTTTTCAATGTATTCTAGATTATCCAGGATTTAAGAATGATTGTTTATATAGGTAGTTATTCCTCACAGAATTTCTATACCACAACTATATTCGCCTGCGTATCAAGTATGTTGCATGTAATTTTGATGGCCTCTCAGACCGAATATTCGGCTAACCTAATTTACTAGAACGCAGAGGTCTCAGATTCTATTTCCGGCAGTTTTCCTCAATAATTAACACCTGAAGTACAAAAATTGAAAACAGGAACCGGTACACAGCTCATCCATATAAAAAGACAATTTGAGATATTCTGAGTAGTAAATCTCAAGCGTGAAGAAGGGACTCAGCACTTATGTAAAAAATGTAATTTCCAATTCAATCCGAATTTCTTGATGTGAAAATCAGTTGTCTGAGTGCAATAAGTGGAAAATACAATATTAAGCTCCGTCGCTTCAGAATTCAAGAGACGGTTGAAATAGATTGGAGATGCCAATGCTACAATATATCGATGCCGCTAATCAGAACACAGCGGATCAGCCTTCTTGTATCTCCGCATTGATATGAAAGAATTAAAGGATGCGATTGTTTTTATTTAAGGTTAAACCACTTTGATCCATCAATGATTGAAGCGTTTTAAAATTTTACTAATAAATCCCGTGTTTTGTGTACAAATATCGTATATCAAAAGATTAATTTCAGTATAATTTTACAAACATTGATCATATCCACATTGTTCGTCAGCGTTATGATTCACAATTTTCACAAGAACTATGTCCGTATGTGTTGTAAAATGTAAGTAATCGTAAAATAGTTATGTATACCACCATCGCCACTCATCGTCAACAATATTCTCGCCACGGGTTGTCTGTAAGAGATCGCTCTTTAGCGATAAGACGGGCGGTCTTATTTGTTCTTTGTACACAATTAGAATAATACTAGTTCGTAAGCTTCCTGTAATGGTGTACAAGTGTTATCAATCTATCCACATTTAGCAGTTTTTGGTGGGAACTTGAAAAATGGTATTGTGCAGTTTTATTTTCAGTAACATATAATTTTAGTCAAAACTGAACAATTATTTAAACATAAATTGTGTGTTTATTTTGAATATATCGACTGTTTAGTGAGATGATCCTTTTCCAGTTGCAACTCAAACTCCCTCACTCACTAGGGACAGTCTAAGATCTACAAATTGGCTGAAGCTCTATATTGGTCCGGCTCTTGCCTGATGCTCAATTGCTTTAAATTTTATTATAAAAATTGAATATTTAAATTTTAATTTAAATCCGGTATTAAACGATAAACATTTGTTTTTCAATTTGGACTGAATTTTAAGTCATTTCAATTCTATGCTTTTCAACTAAATTTATTCAATTTAAATGACTTGTCTAATATCACCTTACCGGCGTAATCGACGTTTGCCAGTCCAATATAATGCTCCCTAAACTAATGCTGATATTATAAAAATCAACCAAATTGAAATAACATGGTTAATCAGCACAGAAATGAACGGCATCGACGATATCACTTTAAATAATACAAATTATTATTATACGGATCATTGGGTTGGCTAATACTAATCAATAAATAGAAATTAATAATAGCGACTTAAGCGAAATTTGCTTGAGATAGCAACAGATTATCAAATAAATTTTAGGTCCAACTTTCATAGTAAATTTCATAATAACAATTCTACGGCAGCGAGGGGCCAAGTACCGAGGAAAGTAGACAGCGCAAGTATATGAATAACTCCTAAATCATGCAATTTTTTTAAGCGGTTTTCACCTTCTGTTGGATAATTCTGACTGAAGTTTTTTTATGTAAGTAAAATAGAGCTACTTTCAAAAACTGACTCATAACGTAGCCGCGGAGAAAACTCTAGTTTCTTATCGTTTCTGGTGGTATGGGCTATTTGAATTTCCTTGTTGTTTGAATGTACAATCACTTTGTAATAGTCGTGTGGAATTCTATAAACAGAAATAAGGTTTTAAATGTAGTCCACAGATGACTTTATAGCGTTAGAAATAAATAATACTTAAAAATAAACACAACACCTTAACCGCAATTGTACGTCATCACAGTTATATATAACTTCTAAGACTGCATTGATAATAGTAATGTACTTCAGTGCTTACGATAGATGGCAGTCTACTCAGGGCCTAGAAGCGAAGAAAGGAGCACGAGGAGGTATTCCGGTCAATGGAAACTTACTGTGGGGCGCTTATAGCCTACAGTGAATGTGGTTCGATTTATATGGACTGTATGAGAGAGATATGACCTAGATCCTTGCACTAGAAAAGTAGAAGCTCCACCAACCTTGAGATCCGCACTTTCCTGGCTTGGTTCAGCTTAAACACAGGAACAGCACACGGCACTGGATTCCACCTTAGAGCTAACACTTAACGAAGTTCAAGTATCTTGTAAAGTTCTTGGCACGGCTACTGTGGTCACAATTATTTGAAGTTCAGAATAATTGATAAAAAAGGATGAGCGCACGGCGCAGTATGTTCTTTCTCAAAGGTTGACTCAGAAACTGACTAAAATGGCTGCCTATACCCTACTGCGTTAGCCGTCGCCTCACACAGAAAAGACCCTCTTTTCTGCAAAATAAAAGACAGCAAAATTGATGGAGCGATGTTTTTCTTACTTTATACTAGGCAAGGACGGAACACCTACCTCCACGGGGGTAGGGCTAAGGGCCCAATTCTGTTATTACTATCTCGCCAAACCCGTCAGACACTATCGTCTCAATCGTAGATTTGCCTGAATTCGGTATTCTGTTAATTCCAATGGCGCGCCCGTAGCACATCACGTTTTCTTCATAAACATTTATAAGTGAAAATTCGCGAAATAAATATATTCATTTCGGCTAGCGCCATTTCTGCAAATAGTAATGCAAGTTTTTTCTACCATTATTTTACTGCGACGATGTCGAAGATATTGTGGAGAATAACAGAAGAAAAAGAACAGAAGAAAAGAATACGAGTACGAAATTTTGCCACAACCGACATGGAATTGTACTTTGAATATCTCCACAACGCCAAGATATTGAAGTAGCATAATTGGGCCCCAAGCTGGCGAATCCCACATGCTCCCACCGTGGTCCTCATATAGTAACAAGTCCGTAAACGAATTTCCCATTGTAAAAAAAGGGTAGGTGTAATACAAATAATGTCAATCTATTATTTTAAAAAATATTGTGCGATAATTATTGTCACACGATAATTTTAATTTAAAAGTTTTAAGTGCTTTTTATAAGTAATTCGTAAATTTCTTTTTTGAAATCAAATATTATTAATTTGATTTAGTATCTGAGACACAAATCCAAGATATTTCGGGGCCTCACTGTTTTCTTATTTATTTATTATTTCACTTATTTCTATTCGGTAAATATTGTTTATGATTATGTACATCACTCAGTTTTGATTTTGAATACTCTAAAAAAGTTCATATATATTTAATCGTTGTTCTATTACTTCTGAATACTCAGTTGTGTTTTGGAAACATCTATTGTCTGATTAATATACATATTAGAGCTTCCAGCACGTGTTAACTACATTACGTATTTATTACTTACGATACTATTTTTGCATGCAATCGTTCGTTGTGTTATCTTTACAAGTAGAATTTAAAGTCTAATGAGAACAATGCGATTCAAGGACGATTTCACTTGCGCGAAAGTGCCAAATCATAATACGATTCACCGCGGATTGGTAACCTGTCAACAAAACCCGAAATAAAGGTGTGTTCATAAAAATAATGACTCTAAGATGAACTACCACCACACATATTGAGATAGATTATAATTATTATTCATAGATTTATTACTTATAAAATACGTAAAAGGACATGATACCATTGTCTTCTATAATAGTAAAGATCATCCGTTATATAGGAGATAATAAAAATATAGCTAATTCATTTGTGCAACAATGATAGCGTACCTAAAACGACGTTTAAAAAAATATACAAACGTAAAGCTTGCATTAAAGAATGCAAATAAATTAACTGTGAATCGAAATATCGCGAAAGGTTTTTATCACTTACCAATAGCTGTCCTCGTGCGCACATTCCGCGAGTAGCACATCGGGTGTAGGATTGCCCAGTAGCGGTCCACGGATACAGCCACCAGGCAAAAAATGCTGATGGTACACAACATCACCAGCAGGGAAACAGTAAAAAGGCAAGCATGAAGATTCTTCGGCAAACCCACTGAGGCGAGTATTGCAAACGGTATCCCAAGGAGTCCAACCAAAAAATCCGCAACGGCCAAAGACACTATGTAATAGTTAGTGCGACGACGCAACCTTCTATCGCGATGGAACACATAAATCACCATAGCATTGCCCACAACAGCCACCAGAGCTACGAGAATTTCCAAACTAGTATACAACGCGTGAAGTTCTGGTGTAGGCGAGCGGTGTGGTGCCGACGCTGGCGTCGAGGACACCAGCTGATATTTCTCAGACATATCCGAACAGTTTATACACCTTCGAGTAGACGAGTCTTATCGCAGTGGACAAGCTCCATCATTACTGACCGCATAGCCATCAATTAAAACTTTACACTTCGAAGACAGATTTTTAATTCAGGACATAATTATACACTTTTAGGGTGCAAATATAATTAAGTTCAATAAAATAAATACGTCATTATTTATTGAAACATTTTTTTAAACTTTCGTATAGGAAACTATGTATTAACGACTATCTACATTCGGATCACGAGCGGTGGCGGGTGAGGCGAGCGTGTCCCGCCCGCGGGCCGTGCTTCCCATCACTGCGAGCGCGAATTGGCGCGAAATCGCCGCCACGACAGCAGCGTCCTGACGCGCGCCCTACGCCGACGCACTTGTTGCGGCCACAACCACCTCGCATACCCTTGAAAAATAGATTCAAAACCGCAAGTGCATGCCGAGAGGTATAATATCCCAGCACAAGAAAATCGGTTTAGCTTGAGGATAAACCTTATTTGTTTTATTTTAAATGATATTTATATTTTTAACTGACTTCAAAAAACGAAGAGGTCTTTAATTCGTCATGTAATTATTATTTTTTATATATGTACAACAATGATTTCTTTCTGAACCGATTTTGATCATTGTCTTTCTGTTTGTTGGATTCAGTACAATTTCAGGATAGTTTCAAATAAATTTCTTTGTTTTCGATAATACACACATAACTTAAAATTAAAAAAATAAAACAGACTTCAAGAGTAACAAGAAAGCAAAAATAACATATTAACAACAATAACATATTTGCAAAATAGGATAATTTTTATTTCGCGCAAACTTCAAGATGTTGCAGAAAACTTTTTTTTGCAATTTAGTTACTCTTGAAGTCGGTTTCTATTTTGTTAAAAATATAATTTATTTTACCACCGCAATTTTGTCCTAGTTGTCGCTAATGACTATTATTACATTACAGTACGTGTCCCACTTAAGCAAGGAAATGATACTCTGAGATTTATTTTGTATTAAAACCCGTCTTTTCTGGTCATCCATTGCCATAATTTTTTTTTTCAATGAACTAATATATAAAAGTATAAGTAGTATTTATTTCAAGAACACGGGCCATAAAAATGACCCGGACATTTGGAGGGCTTGCGTGGGGCCATGGAAAGACTAAGACGTAGAGACCCCTTGACAAATTTCATGTAAATATAGCGTGACATTGACCGGTGATTATTCCTGTCTACACTATATAATAATGCACCCAAGGACAAGCCCCGGCCAGTGTAGGACTACTGTGAGAAATGACGACAAAAAGTATCGGGCTATTGGGGTGAACTGCTAGTGGTACTGGGGGTCTGGGAATATGGGGACTATGGCGTCTGTCCGTCGCAATGTTCAGGGAACATGGAAAAATGGGCAGACGGTGACTCGCCACTCTCTGCATGGGCCCCAAAAGATGCTATAGAAGACAGAGGCAACATAGGTGTGAGTGGCTAAGGGGTGTAGAGAGGTGGGTTGCAGGTTCACCGAAGCTCAAGTAGTATTATTATTAATTAGTAGTTTTAATTAATACTAATATATGAAAGTTAAATAAAATAAAAAATGTGGATGTTTGTAGAATACC
This sequence comes from Dendrolimus punctatus, assembly GCA_012273795.1. NCBI lineage: Eukaryota > Metazoa > Arthropoda > Insecta > Lepidoptera > Lasiocampidae > Dendrolimus > Dendrolimus punctatus. The sequence continues at coordinate 5,575,548 of CM022537.1, forward strand.
AATTTTGTGTTAACTATTTCTTTATAGCCTGGATAGTAAACCAACAGCCATAAAGATTGGTACACTGTATAGGTACAAACCATAACAGAAATGAATAAATAGGTACATGTGTTTTGTATCTGTATTAACAGCGTTATAAGAGACAGAATGCGTTTTTAGATCGATTTCTCAATTATTTTTACAGTAGTTATACACACTTTATTGCGGTGAAAAAAATATATGTCAATCTTGATCATATTTCTGACGTAAACTTTGTACTCGGAACGCATTTGCGATAAATTTTCTCGATAGAAAATAATTGCAAAGTAACCTCTAAACGAGTTATTCAATCTTCGTTATTGTTATTACTGTTAATCGTACATCGATAAAATAAATAACAGTAACATATCATATTATAACAAATACAATTATAGAGTTTTATTCGGTTACTTAACTTAATTTGGAAGTAATTAATTATTTTATTAAAAATGACTGCAAAAATCCCGCCTGCCGGTCCCAATGTATGGAATTTGTTAGATCGCTTTAGAGCGTCGGCTAATATGGACGCGCTGCTCTTCTCCACGACCGCCATTGAAAAATAATTTTAAATAAACGAAGGAGCAATAATAACAAGAATTTTGAAACGGTCGCGCTATACTTATTTGGCTTATACGGTAGAGGTCTGGTCTAAATCACTAGCTGTGTGGGTTCGAACCCTACTAGTTTCACTTGATCCAGAAGATTTTTTTTTATAAGAAAGTTGATAAAATGCTCTTTTTCTCTTCCTAAATAATTTTATAAAATGCCATAAAAATACTTTTCAAAATTTTTATATTTCATTTCATTTGGACTTTTATGCTATTGACAATAAAATTTTTACCTTACCGGTAACATTAAAATTCTAAAGCGCCATCTATGTTTCTCAATAGAAATGACGTAGACACATGGATAGTTAGAAATATGAAGTTTCGTTGTTCAAGTTGAGTGCTCGCTCCATTTTCCTTTTCTAACAATTTTTTTTATTTAGCCCTATTATGTTTTTAACACGCTTTTATTAGCTTCACCTGTATGTATGTATGTATGTTTGTAACCTTCCCCTTTGAGCTCGATTTTGTCCTACTTTTAACGATCAGATTTAATTCAAAGTTTGAACACCTGTCAAAGGTCGATGACAATGCAATAATATGGTACCATGGAGCTGATCTGATGATGGAGTCGGAAGGTGGCCATAAGAACTCCTGTACTAAACAAGATAAACGCGTCGTGTTTAGGCTCGTATGTTTATATCGCGTGCCAATGCAATAATATGGTACCATGGAGCTGATCTGATGATGGAGTCGGAAGGTGGCCATAGGAACTCCTGTACTAAACAAGATAGACCCGTCGTGTTTGGGCTCGTATGTTTATATCGCGTGACAATGCAATAATATGGTACCATGGAGCTGATCTGATGATGGAGTCGGAAGGTGGCCATAGGAACTCCTGTACTAAACAAGATAGACCCGTCGTGTTTGGGCTCGTATGTTTATATCGCGTGACAATGCAATAATATGGTATCATGGAGCTGATCTGATGATGGAGTCGGAAGGTGGCTATAGGAACTCCTTTACTAAACAAGATAAACGCGTCGTGTTTGGGCTTGTTTTACTTGTCTTAGTTAGCACTCTGCTGCTACATGATATGCAGAATCTCAAAAGCTTATATTTAAAATTTAATTTAAAAAAACATTAACATTTACAAAATAACAACTAAAAATGAAAAATAAATACTAGTTTAAAAAAAGGCGCTCTTTAAGATTTTAAAGAAGAAGAAAAAGCGCATTGAATACACCCCACGCTTTTTTTAAGACCCCATTCATCAGAAACCAAATTTATTAAATTTTATTTTCTGTTTTTTAGTTGGATTTTTTATGAAAGCGTGGTTTTTTTTTAAACTATTACATATATCTATTATTATTTATTTTATAGTTCTTATCTATACAGATAAATAAAAGTGAAGTGCCTGTTTGAAATCTCAAAATAAAGTCTAATATAATCGGACCAGGAGTTTCCGAAAATGCTATTTATAGAATTTTTGTCTGTCTGTCTGTGTGTCTGGATGTTCCGGCTAATCTCTGACACAGCTGGATCGATTTTGACGTAATTTTCATTGGCAGATAGCTGATGTTATAAGAAGTAACTTAGGCTACGTTTTTAGGGTTCCACGTAAAAAAATCCACAAGTATATTTGTCTCACTGTTTGTTATCCTTTTATGGAAAGACTATTGAGCCGATTTGGCTGAAACTGAGTACATATGTTATGTTAATACCGAGGGTGGCCAAGAACTACTTTTTATCCCGAAAAATGAGATTTCCGAGATGAAAATATATTTAGCCGAACGGGTCTAAATGATCAAACGGCTGAATGGCCCAAATGGTCGAATTGACCGAAATTACTGAAATGGCTGGAATGGCCCAAATGACCGCAATCGCTAAAATGGCCGAAATATCTGAAATGGCCGAAATGGATGAAGTGGCCCAAATGACCGAAATGGCCCAAATGGCCGAAATGACTAAAATGACTCAAATGGCCGAAACAGCTGAATTGACTGAAAAGGCCGAAATGTGTGAAATGGCTGAAATGGCCCAAATGACCGAAATGTCTGGAATGGCCCAAATAACCGCAATGGCTGAAATGGCCCAAATTACCGCAATGGCTGAAATGGGCGAAATGACTGAAATGGCCCAAATGGCCGAAATAGCTGAATTGACTGAAAAGGCCGAAATGTGTGAAATGGCTGAAATGGCCCAAATGACCGAAATGTCTGGAATGGCCCAAATAACCGCAATGGCTGAAATGGCCCAAATTACCGAAATGGCTGAAATGGGCGAAATGACTGAAATGGCCCAAATGGCCGAAATAGCTGAATTGACTGAAAAGGCCGAAATGTGTGAAATGGCTGAAATGGCCCAAATGACCGAAATGTCTGGAATGGCCCAAATAACCGCAATGGCTGAAATGGCCCAAATGACCGAAATGACCAAAATGACCCAAATGACCGAAATGGCCCAAATGGCCGAAATAACTGAATTGACTGAAATGGCCCAAATGACCGAAATGACCAAAATGGCCTAAATGACCGAAATGGCTGAAATGGCCCAAATGGCCGAAATGGCTGAATTCACTGAAGTGGCTGAAATGGCTGAAATGGCCCTAATGTTTGAAATTACTGAAACTGCCAAAATGTCCGAAATGACCAAAATGGCCCAAATGGTTGAAATGACTGAAATGTCCGAAGTTGCCTAAAAGGCCAAGATGGCTGAAATGGCCCAAATGGCTGAAATGGCCCAAAGGGCTGAAATGGTTGAAATGACTGAAATGGCCAAAATGGCCTAAAAAGCCCAAATGGCCGAAATGACCAAAATGGCCTAAATTGCCAAAATGACCCAAATGGCTGAACTGGCCGAAATGGCTCAAATGGCTGAAATGACCGAAATGGCTGAAATGCCCGAAATGACCAAAATGGCCTAAATGACTGAAATGGCTCAAATGGCTGAAATAGCCAAAATGGCCGAAATGGCCCAAATTGCTGAACTGACCGAAATGGCCGAAATAACCGTAACGGCCTAAATGGCCAAAATGACTGAAATGGCCCAAATCGCTCAAATGACCGAAATGGCTGAAACGGCTGAAATGACTGAAATGGCTGAAATGGCCCTAATGACCGAAATAGCTGAAATTGCCCAAATCGCCGATATAGCTGAATTGACTGAAATGACTGAAATGGCCGGAATAGCTGAAATGGCCCAAATGGCGGAAATAGCTGAAATGACTCAAATGGCCCAAATGTCCCAAATGGCCGAAATGGATGAAATGATTAAAATGGCTGAAATGGCCCAAATGGCTGAAATGGCCCAAATGGCTAAAATGGCTCAAATGGCTAAAATTGCCCAAATGCCCTAAATGAACGAAAAGGCTTAAATGGCTGAAATGACCGAAATGGCTAAAATGGCTGAAATGGCTGCAATGGCCCAAATGACCGAAATGGCTGCAATGACTGAAATGGCTGAAATGGCCGAAATGGCTGAAATGGCCCAAATGGCTGAAATGATTGAAGTGGCCCAAATGGCCGAAATGACCGAAATGGCCGACATGGCCAATAACACTAAAATGGTTGAAATAACTGAAATGGCTGAAATGACTGGAATGGCTGAAATGGTCCAAATGTCCCAAATGGCCGAAATGGCTGAAATGATTAAAATGGCTGAAATAGCCCAAATGGCTGAAATGGCCCAAATGGCCGAAATGGCTGTAATGGCATAAATGGCTGTAATGGTATAAATGGCTGAAATGATTGAAATGGCCCAAATGGCTGAAATGATTGAAATGGCCCAAATGACCGAAATGGCCGACATGGTCAAAAACACTAAAATGGTTGAAATGACTGAAATGGTCGAAATTTCTGAAATGACTGATATAGCCCAAATGGCCCTAATGGCCGAAATGGCTGAAATGGCTTTAATGGTCCAAATGGCTGAAATGGCTAAAATGACTGAAATAGCCCAAATTTCAGCAAATCGTTCCAGTAGTTGTTCCCTGAAAACGGAATAAACAGACAGACAGTTTCTTTCGTATTTATAATATTAATAGGGATAATAGGGAAGGGCTAATATGAATTCATTGTTATTCCATAATACAATGAAATAATTTTAATAAAATTTACCTATCTAAAAACTAATATCATTAAAATATTTTTACTGTATCAAATTTAGTTAGAAAAAGTGAAAAAAAGAACAAATTTTATGGGGATCGAATCTTATACCTCCTCACTACCAGAGTATTAGAATACCATTAGACTAAACATTCTTAGTGTCACATGTCGAATTTTCAATAAGTATTATCCATGTGAACTCCTCTCACTTTAGGATGTGAAACACCGATTTGAATTAGGGTGTTCACCTAAGACAGTGCTACGATAATTTTGAATAATAACCTATTAGTTATGACTGGTTTGGAAGATTGAAGTATTATTATATTGTAAGTATAATATTGCAATACACGACGATAATTCAGTGAAGAGTTACAGAATTAAAAAAGCGCTAAATAAGGTGTTAAGCGCTGAAAAATAATTTACGTAAAGAAAAAAAAATTAACACTGAAAGCGCTAATTTGGCAACACCGCAAGCCGCGCAAAGGAACTTCATTCGAATAAAAACTAAATAACAATATTATGTTATGTAAATGTAATTGCAGATAATCAATGCTGTTATTTTTATATAACAGTAACAGGACTAACGATATTTAAAGTGACCTGTTATTACGCTATATCTATCTCTACCAAAACTTAGTAATAAATGTAGTTTAATAAGGATCCAGATCGTGTGACACCGTTTACCCAGTCAAAAATTTGATAGTAAGTTCCTCTTAATTTCTTAAGAGATGGCTACCGCCCATGGACATTTGCACAGATGCAAAGTTCGGCTCTAGGCAAGGAATAATATGAACTCATTGGTGTTCCATAGTACAATGAAATAATTTTAATAAAATTTACCTATCTAAAAAGTTCTTGGGAAAAAAAAACGTAAAGTCTGAGAGGAGGATTTGAACCCTGTACCTCCTAGTTACCGTTGAGCATGGTAAGCCGTTGGGCTAAAGACGCTTAGGAATTTGTGTCAAAATTTCAATAGGAATTACACATACAAACGGTCTATTTCACTTTAGGACAGTTTGTCTCGCTCTCGTGGGCTTTAGAATCAAATAAATTGAATCAAGTCGGCAAGGCGCGCGGTGCGCGTCGGTATGGTCAATTGCAATATTTCGCCACGGTCGAAGTTTTATTTGGCGCTGTTCCATCGAAGTAAATATCGGACGTGCGGGGTTGATTTTATGAAATGCCGATTTGAATTAGGCGTACATAGCCTCTTAAACTAGGATCTACTCAACATACATCCCATTTATATGTGAGGGAAATCACTTGAAAGTTATAGTTGATGATAAAATCAAACACCGCACAAAATACACCCAATTAATTATTTATATTTGTCAACAAACATACATTGAGATGCCATTATTTATTACAAAATCACAATTGAATACACAATGTAAATGCTTTTATTGCTTAAAGCAACTATTAAATATACTTCATTATTTGACTAAGAATTCAATCTATTTATAAAATGTGTGGGTATACCCAAATTGCGTAGAGTACTTTTATTAACATTCTCCAGATTAGGATGTAAGTGTGTTAAAGCTTCCCAACATATCTCACTTAACTTAGGTATACACAGCCAAACTTTATACAGAATGTTATTCCTACTTGTCATATCATCTTTTGGTTCAATACCGCCAAACATATACATACAACCATAAGAAGTCACTGTTGATGAATGAAAATACAAAGGATGCGGCAACACTGTCTTTTGCATACGGCGCCACTGTAACTCAGGTATGCTCAACCTCCAAATATCATCAAACACTGACTGTCCATCTGAACCACCGGCAATGAAAATTTGCACACCTTCTGGTGTGTCTATTTGTACAGCACTGTGACATTTTCTTGGCAAAGGTGAAAGTGTATCACTCGTACTATCATCTGCTTTAGGTATTAATATACTCCATGTATTAGTTTGTAAGTCATACATTGGGATTTCCATCAGCTCAAATGCCCATTCACCTGTGCCACCACCAATAATGTACAGTTTGTCACCAACTCTAGCAACTTCATGTCTATACCTGCCTATGGGTTCACCCTCTTGGCCGGTACCTACATATAACGGTACCCAGACCATTGTTCGAAGATCAAGCCTGCAATAAGATGCAAGTCTAATTAATTTATTCTCATACAACCTCTTAATTTTAAGTTACCAGTTTTTATTAAAATTGCTGATAAATTAGAAAGTTAGGATGTTATATTTTTTTATACTATAAGGTACTCCATAGGTTTGTGTAGGCTATTGCTAAATTTTGAGTTCCATAATTTTTCCCCATTATAATCTATGGTTTTTCAGATCCATACAATTATGTAGTATGGTGGTAAATATTCAGACTATTATAAATATATTCATTCATTCCATATTCAAATAACTCTGACATATTTAAGTGTGTTTGTTTATTGAGACTAAATAATATAAGGATCTATCTAGTGCAGTACAAATAATAGACCTAACCTATGATTGGCCTAGAGATTTGTTGGAACACATTTCAAAAACTTAGTCTGTTAAATGTCAAAACTAAGACAATTTATAATTATACTCTCATTATAACTTTAAGTACAGTTTAGTTTATAACCAAATATATAAAATTCTCGTGTCGCTGTGTTTGTAGTTAAACTATTCCGAAACGACTTGACCGATTGTCATGAAATTTTTGCATATTGGGTAGTACTGAGAATCAGACAACATCTATTTTTCATCCCCTAAATATCAAAGGTAGTCCACCCCTAAATTTTTTTAAAAAAATATTTTATTTTTCACAATTCAGCAATACAAAATACATACAACCCTAAATTATCAAACCTCTATGATCAACCACTATTTTTTCGGGCAGGAGACAACGTCTGCCGGGACAACTAGTACTAATATATACTTTTACTCTATTTATGGGGGTTGGTTTGCCTTTGGTTTAAAGTCAGTTGAAGCATTAGTCAGCTTCTTCAAAGCCTTAAAATAACTGGATTTTCATCAAATTATTAGTTGTTTTTTGTTATAGTATTAGGCCTCTGCATAATCAATCTTGTGCCTTTTTTTGTAGAATGAATTCAACAAGGATACAGAAGTTGATGAGCATAGACCCACCTTATGTTCTGTTATTCTACAGTACATCTAAGTCTCAGTCATAAATTCAACATACATTTGCTCAGCTTGCTAAGATATAAAACCATCTTAAACTTGGACTGAAGTATTGAAACTCTCAACTGATATGTAATTGGGCATTGAAACACTAATCTATTTTTCACATATTTCTAATAATATGTTACTCTTTCCAAGTGTCTTGGAAAGAAAAAAAGATGATTAACTCACCTATAAATATCACAATTATAAGCAAAGCCATTAGTACCACCAATAGTATAAAAGCATCCATCGTGGCACAATATTGCTTGACCATATTGCCCAGGAGGTCTTGTTCCCACTGCATCCAATATTTGCAATTTAGCATCTCCAGGGCATGTTCTCCAAACTATTACATCATTGCTACACCTGTTTCCGAATGGTGCACCTGTACCACCAAATATCTAGGAAATAAAACAATAATCTCAGCAATATTATATATTCTCAGAAGATTGTTTTAATTTAAACTACCATTTTGCAAAATTATGATAGCTTTAAGTCAAACACACTTGTCTATATCTTAGCACTTATACAAGGTTACAAGCTTGCCCTGCACTAAGCCAGAAATATGTATACTACATATAATTCTAAACAATTTTTGAACCTACAGTTTTCTAAAAATACCCCAATTGTTTGTTATTCAAAACAAACAATTGGGGTATTGGTATGGAGGTTCAAAGATTTCATCAGAAAATCAGTCACACAACAAGTTATTTGGGTTTATGAAAATAGTAGGCACATTGAGGTGGTTACACACTTCATTGTCATTGAGTCATGTCATACAATCATTAAAATCGATAAAGATAGACAGTGGGGAAGTGTAATATGTAAGCAAAAAATATATTTTTGTGTTTAAAAATCAGTACTCAAAAACACTAGTATTCATATATTAATCTTAAGTGTATTCTTAAACACAAATCACACTTTGTTATCAACAAAAGTGGCATAACCTTTTTTATAGAACATATTTTTATTTTTCCCATTATTCATTGAAAAGTTGTCTATCTAAAAACTTGTTTCATAACACAAATAATAGGTCTAGTGGCTATATATAAGGCATATGTTACCCCTAAACTCAAATTATCCTTAATCTCATGGCACTTTGTGTCAAAGCGCAGCCACCCCCTAGTCTTTTAGGAGTACTTCTTGGATTATCGTTATATAAAATATTTTTATTAGTATGCTACTTACCATCAAATATCGACCATTCATACACATTGCATTTGATGCTAACTCTTCAGGCATATTTTCCACAACATTATGTTGTTTCCATTTACGACTAGCAATCGAAAAACTCCATAATTCCTTAAATAGTGGTCTCTCCGGACTCCATGTGGGATTGTCCCTAGGTATATTAGTTAGAGGTAAAGAAGGATTGTAGCCACCAAAACAATAGATATTCACGTCGTCGCAGGCGATTCTATGTCCACTGCGAGGCCTAGGTCTCCCAAGCCCTCGGCATTTCACTTTCGTAACCTTAAATGGCTTAAATATATAATCTTTTCTTGGTATACTCATAATTTTTATTGTTAATTTACAACTTCTCTGCAACAATATCCCGTTCCTCTGTTTATTCCGAGGGTTCCATAATGATTTAATGATTAAAATCCGAAATAGTCCCAAAATGCAATAGATACAAATTAAAACCTGACAAACGCATGCAGAAATGGCAGAAAATGACTTTGACAGAAACAAATCAATGGATTATTTTTTAATTTGTAAAATGATAGTCAATTGCCAACAGTACAATTACACAGTTAATAGTTTGTTACGCCGTGCATATTCGCCTGTTGAACTATTTCTTCATAAGTTTGGATTTTAATGTATGAAAAATGTAGAATATGGAGAAATATGCAATAATTAGATATTGTAAATACGCTAATTATTGCCAAAACTAAGAGTTCCTACAATTTTATTCAGTTTCTATTTCAATAATACTTGAAATGTTGCATAAAATTAAGTCTTTCTTTAAATTTTCAAAATTAAAACTCATTTTGTTTGGAAAATATAATGCTGTATATTGGCGAATGGCCAACTTAATAGGAAGTGATTGGAGAATAGTACACTTTATATATGTACTTGCGATAACATCTGTCCACATAAGTTTACATAGCAGTATAATATCACAAATTTTGTAACAGTTGTATGTAACCCACTTATGAATATAAAGTAAAACATTCTAGTTAGGAGTAATAAGGAGTATAAGTTGTGGTAGCGTAATGGCTAGCGCACGTGCCCCTGAGTCGAAGGGCGCGAGTTCGATCCTAACCAGAACGCATGCACCTCTTAGTCAGTTTTCTGATCTAATGTGCATATTGTTACAATTACCACGTGGTAATAACGGTGAAGGAAAACATGATGCAACCTGCACATCGAGATAACCGATGTGTCAAACTGCCAAGCCGCCTCGGACAAGCGTGGCGGATACTGTTCGTTTCCCCTATAATGGGAGGCCCGAGCCCAGCAGTGGGACATTTATGGGCTGATATTATTATATTTATCATAAGGAACTAGCATCGCACTACAGGCTTTGCCTAGTGTAGTTGTTAGTATCCACTACACATTTTATTAATTATTTTTAGTTAATCCAGTTATTAATTACATTTACTTGTTTATAGAACTTCATAGCAGCTTTTTTTTATTGCAGAGATCAGCAACAGCAGACGCCACTTGATGACAGCGTTACCATCGCCTATGACATTGCAACCAAGTGCTACGAATGCGCTGCTCTCTTTAGGAGCTGAACTGTCACTAATGCGGAACAAACAAGTTGTTATGCGACATACTCTATCTACAGGTGGTACCATCAGTCGGCAATGCCTACACTGGTGTTTTTTTGTCTTACGACGGGCCGCAGAATTGTATTCGTTCTCGTTCTGCACGGATAATGCTTCTATATAGATAAGCTTCTGTTATTGTTGTTACAATGCTGTGGTATCTAATGAACTATTTTATTATTATTGCTCAAACTTAGTAACTCTGCAAGTAGGGCATTTCTAGATTGTCTAATATTCCGCACACAAATCGTTAATTTTTTCCAGCACGTAACTTGATTTTTGATTAAACACTTCTGTAAAGGTTTCTTCAAAAATCAATATATTTATTCTACCATTTATTGTTATAAATTTTCAAGTGCCTTCATCTGGTATGATAAAAATCAATAATTACTTTTGTAATACATATACCAAATCGTTACGCAGAGCCTCACTTCAAAAAGTTTTTGAGGCTAAAACAATGGCATCCGTTTTTCAAATTCAAAAATAGTTGTAATTACACTGTAACATTGAGAATAACTAATGTGGAGTGATGAAAATATGGATTTATAACTCAAATTTGTAAAATAAAAACTGCATTTTCTCCAACTAAATATCATATTGTATGTAATATAAATGAAAATATAAGGTAGGAAACTATATCAAATTCGGACCCTAGTGATAAGTATTACAGAAATGAAACAAGAATGCTCATTAATTGTTTATTTCGGCAAAATATTTGTGGTACAAGCTTTAATCCGTTAATTAATGAAACACTACAAATATATAATAGACTTTACTCATTACTCATATATAATAAATCTTTAAAAACAAACGTAAATATCCTGTTCTTTAGTAGTTATGTTTTCTAATAATGATATAAACATACATAACAGCCACCTAACACCTATATTCTTTTTGCAATAAAAAAACTTACACCAGTTACAATTATATACGTAGCTACGTCTGAAGCAACTCAAGAGTTCCAGAACTTCAACTTTTATTTTGTATGTTAAATTAAATAAGATGAAACGAAGATGCATGCAAAATGCAAAATTATGATTTCCAAAATACGTTAATAAAATATAACAAGCGGAGATGTTTAAAGTTGCATGTTTGTAACAAGCAAGTTTAGGGCTAATTTACACATTCGTTTACTTGGAAGGTATACTACGAGGAAAACTTAAATCGTGCGTCAAGTTCGTACGCGTCGCTGTCCAGAACATAGTTCACTAAGTTAATACATATTCACAGCGGAGGCAATGTCGCACTGTCGCTCATCCGCTATCCGGACTCGCATGCCATCTCTTTTACACACACCATACCTATACATAAGGAGTTATAAACATTAACATTTGACTGGATCTTCACACTCGAAGCGCAAATTTCGCACATACTGTAAAATGACATAAAACTAGACCATGTGAACTTTGAAGAATACTGACAATCGTCCAATATCTTGCGTAAATCTTATAAAATTTTTAGTTTTACCATGTAAAGCTAATTTTAATCCAAATCGGTCAACAATTTAATTCTTTTAATCGTTCCATATCGATTATGCATTAGCACAATCGATACAATGTTTTCACAACTGTAATGTACACAAAATTACGATGAGTACTAGCGACATTTAACGAACAATGTGAAATTAAGCATCAAGACAACACAAGTACTGTGGACTTATTATTCCTAATATTCTGCTCCATAACATGTCATTTTTAGAATGTCCAAGGGAAATGACGCTACAAACTGTTTTATGACAGGATTTTTTTTAATTTTTTGCTTTTAAATATTCAAAGATCGTTGCATTATTGTGCTCATGATAATTCAGCTCAGCTACTCAGTTTGAAGTATATAAATCCTACATGTATTGCAGGTCATGTTGACCTGTACGGGAAAATACTACATTGGGTATAATCTGTCAAAGTACAAACTGCACATCATTGAAAATAAAACATGTGCAATAGGTCACTGTATGTCTGTATCACTGTAAATAGACAATCATACGAGTCTAAAATATGTCAATTGATTTGAATGTCCTCTCCCCTATTGTTTGATATTATTGCCCTGTCCCTAAACAGTTTGTTTGTCTTACAATCGGTAAAAATTGGACATAAGCTCCATATAAGTAATGTCAAAATTCAACCGATGACAAGCGAATGAATAGTAAGATATCCTATTGGTATTAAGCCTACAGATGCAAGTATATGAGCTGTCGTCGCTCCATACAGTGACTGACGAATATGTAAATTAGCCTTTATGTCTATTCTTTTTAGGCCGGTTCCTATATCTTACCAAGTGTTCATTTGCCTTACGGTTAAAATTTGTCATAGGCACTACACAAGTAATATCAAAATTCAACCAATGGTAGGGGGGCAAGTGAATGTAAGACATAAGAATGGGCCATTAATTGGACGGTGTAGTAGTTCACGTGGCATGTTGCACACCGGTGGCAAACAGGACCTTGTGCTTGGACTTTTTGCTTTTCTTGGTCGAGGGCGAGGGCGCGGGCGCGGCGAGCAGCGCCGCTTCGATGGCCTCGCTGAGGCTCAAGGCGCGAGGGGCGGCGCCCTCTGCCTCGGCGGGCGGCGGCGGCGTGGGCTCGGTCACTTTGCGCACGCGCCAGGTGCCACTCGCACTTGCCATCTATAACAAAATTAACAGAATTCCTTATACATTGTTACACACTTCATCCTTTTATGATAACTCTTTCACAGTGCAGGCTGTCAAACTTTGGAATGCGCTGCCTCTTACTGTCAGAGAGGCCAAAACATCGCCTACATTTAAGAACACACTCAGAAAACACTACTTTTCCTTAAATAATTATGCCTAATTCTTATATTATAGACTATTTAATATACATGTATGTATGTATTTAATTTATAAAGTAGTTTAAGTATGTGTATTATTATTTTTTTATAAATTATTTAGTTTAAGTATGTTTATTTATGATATTTGATATTTAGTTATCTGCACCACCTACATCGCCAGATTAGATTAAATTATTCCTTAAGTTAGGTTGCCTGGAAGAGATTGCTTTCAGCGATAAGGCCGCCTTTTGTTTCTACCATGACAATATCGTAATTGTATATTTTTAAATTGTGTATTTCGTGAGCAATAAAGTGTTATCTATCTATTGTTAGAGTATACAACGGACATGATGGAACATATATTTTCAATATATTTTGTAAGTTCATATTGTTTCCTTAGTAACTAAAAATACAATATTATAACTTTGTGATAAAAATTATATTGGCAATATATAATTTTTATTTTACTATAACTAACTCCGTTGGCTCAGCGACCCAGAGTGGTCTTGGCCTCCGAAACTATAAAACTCCAGTTTCTTGTGTAAAATAAAATATCATTTTTATCACAAAATCATATTTTATTTTCAAATATAGTTTAAAACTATGATTAGTATGCAAATTAAGCACCTACATACATAAGCAGATAGACTTGATGAAAGTCAATAGATTACTCATTAGGGTAAATTACATTGACTAATTTGACACGACACAAGCTTAAACACACAGTTCTTTGAATTCCAAATTATCCTAGTATGATTATTATTGGTTTCCTCAAAAACATGATACCGGTTGCTCTTCCCATTTTGAAGCTGAGAAATTAGTACCAAGACATATTTAACTTCTGAAAACTTCTGAAGCTATTCAGACACTAAAACTCCACCCGCTTTTTAACCAGATATTATGAATTGATTTTTTGTGGTTAGGTAAGTATAAATTATTTGCCAATGTTGTAAAAATTATGTACATTTCTGATTAGGTCATCAACTTAGAACAATGAAATTCACGAACTAGATGGTAGTGGATTAGGAGGTAAAAGTGATCAGAATAATTTTTGGTACATCAAAATGCTGAAGACCAACTACATTTTTCAAATTGCAGCATACAATTCCTAAAAATAATCTTTCATAATTTTTTTTATTCACTGTAACACCTTTAGTTTGACTTATATTTATAGATAAATTGATTGGTATTATTATTTATCTGGTGGGTGTCGCCTTTATGCCTGTTTCCTATATCTTACTATCCATTCATTTAACTTAGCATCAGCTGAATTTTGTCATAAGCTCCATACAAGTAAAAGCAAATCTTAACTGATAGGAAAGCAAATGAACGGTCAGTGACTTATAGGAACTAGCCATTAGTGAATAAACTTATTAATTCTTTTCTAAACGTTACCTTTGCAAAAGAAGGTCCAGAAGGTGGCGGTGACCCAACACTTGTAGACGGACTTGGCTGTTCATAGGCCAATAGCTGACCAGAATCCGGAGGCGAGCTGGGGAACACAGTTGCCGCTGGTGGGAAGAGCAGTTCAGAGGAGAAGTCCGGCTTGGGGGGCCCTCGACGGCGCGGCGGAAGGCGCGCTCGCGGCGACGCTCGTCGCGCTCCTGGCGGGCGCGGGTGCGCGCTCGCCGGTCCAATTCATCTGAAACACAACAGTCCCCTCGGATAAATTACACATAAAAAAGTAAAATGAGTTACTTGACAATTCAACGGCCTCTGTGGTTGAGTGGGCTAAGCTTTGCCGGCCTACCTCACTAGAGGCAACGTAGAGGGTCCGGGTTCGATTCCTGATATAGTAAATTTCGGAAACGTATTTTCTCCGTTATTTACTATGAACTGGGTGTCTGGGATCGGCCCCAGTATTAGTGAGTTGTATATTACCCATAACACAAACGTGACTCGCTTAATTTGGGGATATACAATATGTGTGTTTGTCTGCCGATTATTATTATAATCAACCATAACAGAGATACTTTTAATCGTCATAAACAACTTCACAGACTCCTTGATATGGATGTACTGGGCTATGACGTCATAATTCTGAGTTATGTAGTTTATAATTACTATTTAAACAGTAATTAAAATTAATTCTTTGTCAAAATTTTGAAAGTGAGATGATAGGAAGGTATTTAAACGCACACCCTTTTTATGTACCTATCTATACTGTTAAGAAATATGTTGTAATGAGTGTCATATATCCAATTCTGATGTTCATATACATAAGTTTAACTGTTCAATGTATTTTTACCTTTAAAGTTGTGTAGAGCTGCGGTTGTCACGTAAGGTGGTTGTAAATCCAATTCCACAACATCAAATGCACAATAAAGAGGCAGATGTGCTGTATACGGCATGTGCTTGCGAGTCTGAAAGTGTAAAATTACAAATTGAATTTTATGAATAAAGCAGCTCTAAGTGTAAAAGTAGGGCAATGGAATATCTAAACTCTTCAATGAAATAAAGTTTACAGTGATATCAGTTGCAACAAGGCAGCAAGCTAAGCGGCACTCTGAAACTGGACTGGAACCTGTCCTGTCTTTGCTGCATAGTCTGGCATTACTATTGCTTTATTTAGGTAGTTCCTAAGCCAAACCAACCCCATAAACCAAAAGACAAGAAATACTTCATCAATAATACCATGAGCTGAAAGTTTGCAAGCAAATCAAATTGTAATTTTCCAAATTAGTTAACCATGCCTAACAAACAGTACCAGCACCAGTGACCAGAATCCAACTTCTGCTCCAAGGCCAGCAGCACCTCTGGTATTGCTAATGTCCATAGACGACGGTAACCACTTTGCATCACAGTTGGGCTTTGAGCCTGTCTGCTATCCTATTGTCTGCTTCAACAATAAAGGCAAATTTAAGAGATGAAAAAATGAAAAAAAGATATTTATTTCAAACTGGAACCTTACAGGTTACTTATCGAAAATCTCGAGTCTATATTTTGGTAATCATATTACTTCAATTCACGCAAAGAGACCGCGGCTCGCGTTCGTGTACTATACTTATTATATCTATCTAGTATTAAGTTATTAATTATCTTATCTTTAAATTATCTATCCCCAGATATACGAATACAGAAATTTAGTTGAAGAGCATTATACTTTCCACATTGCCTAATCTGGATAAATCCGACATTTATCTTAACATAACATTTCCAAAAAATATACTCTGAAGCCACTGTTAAAATATTTCTTTACACTAATCTTCCAAGGAATCCCATGCTCCCATATCGAAAAAGTTATAGTTTTTATATGTAACAATCAAACTACCGGCATTATTATTTTCTAGGCTGCGATAGTTTTATACTGGAAAACAGCAAATTTACGAATGAAATGTAGACTAGTCTTCTTCTGCAAACTGGGGGTTTCCGCAACTCGACATCACGTGCAAGTGGATGAGGGTTATCACTCATCCAGCTCCTCCATAAACTCCACCAGTTAATGTCTCTGAAGACTTCTCAGAGGCTACGACTAAAGTAATTCTTTTTATCAATTTTCAAAGGAGCTTCATTACATCTATCGATATCAACACCTTGTGCCTGGAAAGATATATATAATCCTTGGATGAATATATAATGACCTGTTCACTCAATGGCAACGTCTCCCTGTGCAGGACGCGGCCGCGTATGGTCTGAGGGGCCGCGGCCAGGGCTCCCCAAGACGCGTTCAAGACACGCACATTCAGACTGTTAAGGAAAACTTGCTGGCCATCATCAGCTGAAAAGAAAAATAGTTTATGCTTGAGACAAAAAAAGTGCTGGGCCAGACTGAACACGCGGGCGCGGGGCGGTCGCGGCGCGGCAGTCTGGCCAAGCACTATAACTAGCTGTAACGGCAGACGTCGTCCTGCCCGGAAAAGCTTCAGTCGATATTTAACAAATAAAAAATAGGGGTTGATCTAAGAGGGTTGAAAATTAGGGTTGTATGTATTTTTAATGCTGTTAAATAATTTTTTTTTAAATTATCTCATAATTGAAAAAAAAATTACGAGTGAACTACCCTTAACATTTGGGGATGAAAAATAGATGTTGTCCGATTCTCAGACTACCCAATATGCACACAAAATTTCATGAGAATCAGTCAAACCGTTTTAGAGGAGTATGGTAACTAACATTGTGACACAAGAATTTATATATAACATTTAATTCAAAAGTAAACATAAAAAACATACATAATTCTATTACATTGATTGAATAAACTTTGAAGCAAGATCCTATGCAAATCACTGAAATTTCATAATAGCAATGTCTACTTGATGAAAGTTTTATTGGTTTGTATTTTCCTATGTTTACTTTGCAATGTTTGAACTTCTATGACCTTAAGTGAACTTCATAAAAGTTTGAAATTTGATAAGTTTTCGTACAGTTTCAAAATTACTGACATACCTTGATAGAAATAGAAGTATTTTGCTTGATTCTGTTTGTCAATGTCTGTTACGGATACAACCTCATCATCTACATTAGGTTCTGGTGGCAAACACTCGGTCAATGGAAACTCAACAGCAGTTATATCGTGTGATCAAACACTGGTGCTTCTGGATTCAGGTTAGAAAGTTCTAGATTTTCAATTTGAGTTTGAACCACATCCACTGCAGCAGCCCCTTCATTGGTGACATCAAACCAATCAAACTTATTCACACAAATCTCTTGCTTCTCATAGACAATTGGAGTTTCTTCTATGGTACTCTCGTCATATTCTACTTTAGGTGTTTCATATTGCATAGTCAACTTTTGGTCTTTCTGTTTGAGCATTTCCAAAGCTTGCTCTAAGAAAACAATTTCGGTAGTGTCAATCTCTTCTAGTATTTGCTTTTCGATTTCTTTTCTCTCTCTCAACATTATATCTTGCACCTAGAAATATTAAAACATTCATATACTTCATAATCAAGTGCAAATTAGTTTCAAGTTTTTTAGAAGTTTCTATAATTTTACAATTCCTTGTGTACTAAAGTTGGTAAGCTCCAATATATTAAAACTTAACAAAATAATCACTAGATTATGTCTACACTGTATAACAGTGTAAAAATATAGCAAAGAGAATCTTAAGTTAAAACCTCAAATATAAGCTTTTGATGAGAACATTCAGGATGATTTTCCTTAACTGTCTCAAAATTGTTTGTACATACATATTATCACGCCTTTCGCCATGGGGGTAGGCAGAGACTATAGATCTCCACTTGCGACGATCCTGACAAAGAACTTTCGCTTCATCTACTTTCATTAACCTCTTACATGCACTTTTATTTGATATGCTTTTTACCCGACCTCATTTTAACACTTCTGTTATTTGATCATGATGTGCTCGTCGTGGTCTACCGTTCCAACTACCATTCACAATACTGTCATACACTTGTTTTGTGATTCTATTTTCATCCATCCCCTCTACATGCCCAAACCACCTTAACATTCCTTTTTCAACTCTTGTTATTACATTTTCTTTCAATCCACAACATCCCCTTATTACACTATTCCGTATCATATCACTCATGCTTACCTCACATATACTTCTCAATGCTCTCATTTCAACTGCATTTATTCTACTTTTATGCTTCTTCTGCCACACCCAACTTTCACTGCCGTACATTAGTGATGGCACCAACACCCCTTGCTGGACAGCCAAATGTGCTTTTACAGGCACTTTTTGGCTTTTCATAAAAGAGTTTAGCGCTCCATTCACCTTATTACTGTAATTACTCTTCTTTCGATGTCACTTTCATGCATTCCGTCCCTAGTAAACATGCACCCTAGATAAACAAATTCTTTGACTTGCTCTAACTTTTAGCTTTCTATGTGTATATTACAAATTGATATTGTAATAATATTACATATTTTCATCTCTTTTAAATACCATAACTTTCAGTCTTGTTCACATTAACTTTCATACCCTTTCTATCAAAATTGTTTGTGCATACAACAAATTATAAATAGGTTGCAAACAACAAGTTTCTGCTAAAATTTATTGCATGAAATATAAACACAATAGGTTTTATTAGCACTTGACAATCAGCTAATTTCAGTTGAAATTGTTAAAAGTACATAATAAATACTTGTATATCATTACCTGTTTCTTGTTAGCACTGAACAGTTTGCAGTATGGTGCATCTTTGATATTATCCAGAGGCATGATTGTCGGCGCGCCTGCCTCCGTGACCTGACCGCGAAGCGGCGCCACCTCCACGGTGGTGGAGCCTCGCAAGCGGCGCACTAGGCGCATTGTTACCTAGGACGACACGTTCAGTTATAAATCACTACATTATGTAAAAAATAACTTACTAACTAGAACTTTTTAGACTACTTTTTTTATGTTTTGACAACACATTCGATGTAAAAAAATATGTTGGATTGAATATTTGTTACAAAATTAAATACATGAAAAAAGCATCGGGTCGCGAAATATTTCTTCATACTAAAGGGGTCGTGTCATGAAAAAGGTTGAAAAACACTGTTCTAACACATATAAAGTATTCTGTGATCATGAATGTTATTTAGCTTGGAAATATGCAATATATAATAATAACAACCCATAAGCATTCCACTGCTGGGCTCAGGTCTCCTACTTTAGGGGAAAAAACAGAAAAAAGAATGAAGAGGATCTCTCAGATATTTTACTTTACAGACAATGGAGTTTTTTTCTATAAATAAGGTGTTCAGAAAGGAACACCTTATTAATTAACCATCTAATCTAAAAAGATTAATAAGTAATTTAAATATAACCTAAATTAACTAAAAGTATTCTTAAAGTAAGTGTCCATTAACACTTTTCTTATTGTCTCTATTATGTGTTCTTTATTAATAGCTAGCACATTACACTGCACTTTTGTTTTGTTTATACAGACATCCAAGTGAGTGAAAAAGGTAAGCTTACCTCCTCGGCGGTGAGCTCCCACTGCATCATGAGTGCAGGTCTCATGTCGTCGACGTGCAGCGGCGTGGCGCAGACGGGGCACGGCGGCGGGCGCTTGTCGTGCGCGTGCGCGTAGTGCAGCACGCACGGCCAGCAGTACACGTGGCCGCAGTGGCCCACGCGCCCCGCCACCGGCGCGCCCAGGCAGATCGGGCACTCCGAACGACCGCTGCTCCTCACCACCTAACAAAAACTGCCTTAGAAGCCACAAATTACGCCACGCCTTGTCACAGCTGGTCTCATTCATGAGGCTCCTCTCTTCCTAGTGTGACATCACATATTATGAAATTTTACGTAAAAATTAATATAATAACAATAATAATAATAAATCGGTAGAAAAACGCACAGTGTATATCCCCAAATTAAGCAAGTTATGCTTGTGTTATGGGTAATATCGGACCACTCTGGGGCCGATCCTAGACACCCAGACCATAGTAAATTCATTTCTGAAATTTACCATACCGGGAATCGAACCCAGAGCTTCTGCTTTGCAATGAGTTAAGCCAACAAAGGTATAACCCGCTCAAAAACAGAGGTCGTCAAATTAATAAATTAAAACAGCAGTTCCGTAATAAGTTTTATATCCATTTAAATATTTTTTTATAAATACTTAAATGGAAACAAACAAGTAAGTACATTACAAATTTATTTTATTTTTTTAATATTTGTATTGTGTTATGGTTTTTTTGATATTGCTATATTGTTAATATTTAAATGCATGTTATCTTTTATATCTTTAATCTTTGTTACTATTCATTTGAACTTACGATTTCTTCGATTTGCTCCCACTTGATTGGCGCATCTGGGTCCAACAGATTCACCTTATAATCCCCATCATCCTTTACCACAAATTGACAACTGAGAAAACAAAAACATCTTTTATTAAAATCATAAAACTAGGAAAGAGCTCATTATTTTTATTTTATGAATAATAAATATTCATAATTAAATTAAGAACTTTTAATTTTGCAGTAAATTACAGCTTTGGTATTCAACATCCCAGCCTGTAATAATACATAGGTTCAGTTGTTATATCTCCCCATAAACTAGTTTTTGTCTGAATAAGTGTATCACACATAATAATGGTTATAGTTCCCGACTCAATTATGACAAACAATCAGAAACTAGAATAAAAACCAACCAACCCATTATGCATGTTTATATAATTGTAACATGTTCTTATATAAAAGGTTTTGCAATTTTGCATATTAAAGGATCTGCAACAGAGACAGCAGCTGCAACAAAATTCTCTGGAAACCCCCACAGCCATCAAAATATTGGAACCTTAAAAAGCAAGCAACTTACTTTGCTCTCAAATAGAGATCACGTTCATGTCGATAGGATGGACGGTATTGGAGCTGGCGACGTGGCTGTGGGGCTCTGCGCTCCTGACCCGCACGGGAGGGGTACATGAAATTCAGCAAGTGATTCAAATTTTGCTTTTTGCTTCCTGGCACAAAAACTGAGCCGATTTCCGGCTCATCTTCATCTTCTATCCTGTAACATAATATTATATTACCTTGCAATCAAAATCAAACTGACACCAGAGTTTCTAATAAAACCAGCTCAAAATCTGCTGGAATATTTCAAAATGACAACCAATAACTTGACAAAACCTTTATTTGAGTATTGAGATGACTCAAGTCTCATAAGATCTCATGTCTATTTCTGAAGATGTTTATGGTTAAAGGTCCCAAACAACCTTTGAAAATTAAATTTTCCATTCTAGTTAAATAAGACAATTTTAAGTACCCGGGGTTCTGCGTTCCACCCACAGCGAAATCGGTGGGACCACGAGGACGTGGTCTCCTGTCAATTTGACCTCTGCCCCTTTGAGAAGGTGTGTTCTTGCGATATGGTTCATTTTTGGGTGTAGTTCCATTTCCTTCACGTTTCTTGTTGTTTCGTGGCCAAGGCTTGTGTGTCACTTCTGAGGAATTAAAGGATATATTTTTTACTACTTTCTGTTTTCCATATACTTTGGCTCATTTTTATAGTCATGTATAATTTTGAATAATTATAAACCATATTTTGTATAAATTTGTACATATATAACAGCACATAGGTCACAAACTTTTTCGAATAAATTTGTATCTATTAGAGTTTTCACTGCAGACACTTAAACCATAGGGTTTAAGTGCCTCTTGCCTCTCATGCCTTTTGTTAAAAAGCAAACATAAATACAGGTTATATTGAATTACATGTTTATGTCAGTGCTATTACCATCTTCTAGAATGTAAAATTGTCTATGTCCCAGTTAGGTATTAAAAATACATATGTACAAAATTACAATCCAATTTAGTAATCCAGTAGTTTTTCCATGAAAGCTTAACAGATAGACAGGCCGAGTTACTATCAAATAGTATTTTTTAGATTATACATTTTTACATCTATAAACTTCAGAAATAATTGACCCCCATACAAACTTTCATCCCCTATTTTCAAACCTTTCTAGTTTTATTATTATTGAGATAAAAAGTAGTACCGGTTGTCAAGCCTGCCTCAAAAATGATGTAAATGACATCAGAAAAACCTATCATACTCTCTGGGATAACCTTTAGCTATCGCAAAATCGATTACTTTTCCAGGATGAAAAGTATCCTATCTCCATCCTAGATATTACATATATACCATTTAAGCAAATTGAACCAATACTTTTTCACAAAAGTGTTACAAACAAACAGAAAAATATACTTATATCCTGGAAACTATCCCATTTTTCTGGGTAAAAAGTATCCTATGACTGTCTTCCTTATGAAACATTTATATATACTGTTTCAGTCAAATTGGTCCAATAGCTTTTCTGGGAAATCATAGTAGAACGACATTCAGACAGTTACTTTCCTAACTTATAATACTCTAATAGGGATTAGTATAGGTCTCTATTACATAGTGTAGAAACAGTAACAAAATTATACATCAAGTCAATAAAACAAGTTATGATAATTGGATACCCTTATTATTTACTTTCATTTTTGTAGCTGTGCTGTTCTCTTTCTTGGGTTGCTATCCATCTTGTGGAATTACATTGCATTTTGCTAGAATTCTTGCTAAATGTGTAAAAATTGCCTAAAAATCGAAGAACACATGCACAGTAAAAGTATGGGTGCATAGCCATTACTGTTTAGTTTTAAAACTACACACTCCCCTTGGTAAATATGGACTTAGCTACCCTTTGATAATAAATTTCACAGGGACATAACTAAGTTTGATTCTAAATATCTTTTTCAGTATGCCATTAAAAATTCATTTACAAGTTTTGATGGACATGTAAGTTAATATTTTAAAAACTGGACCATATGGGTTGCAGAAAGGGTAAATATACTCCCGCTTCCCAGTAAGCCCCCATTGCTAAATATTCATGCGCATCCGGCGCATTATCTAAGCAGCAGCCCCATTATCTACGCACAACACAACAAACCTACCTACCTACAACACATCGATACAGACATTCAATTTTACACCTCAGGATGTTTTTTTTTTTACGGATATTCAAAAATATTAACACATAAATAGTCACATAATGATTGAGTAAAACAAAAGTTCATCGAATGTTGATTATTGATAGTGAACAAGGAAGAGACAAATCATCGTTGACCTTCAAGAACTCACCCGAATTTTTCTTACAGTCGATGGCATTTGCCCTCGACTGCGATTGAGTTGATCGATTTATAGATTTCTTGTCCATCCTGGATTCGTCTAACATCCGAAGAATAAGCTGAGCGGGACACTCCGCGAGGAGATAACGATATTACGTACAAGGCCGACATTTTAGAAAGCCATGTTTATAATACAACAAAAACAAAAATTACTCTTTTCTATCACTTACTATGCTTTACCTAGCGGTAAATAAGCGGTTTAAAACTTGTTGCACAATAAAGGGAGTAAATTTACTCCCTTTCGTCGTTAACGACGAAAATTTTAGAGCCTAAAGATCTTTCTAGCTCGCCACAAAAATGGCGACCTGACCAGCCGGCAACCAGTCAAAGACCAAATTTTTAAATGCGCATTTCCGCTATATTTTATTTATGAAAATACAGTTAAAATGTTATTAAAATACAGTCAATTTTTACAAAAATATCATTCAATTTTAATAATTTTCCACTACATTTATACAATAAATAAATGTTTTTAATTTGCATTTAATTAATGAAGTACTTGATATGACTTTTATTTTACGATGACTTTTGAAATGTTGCATTTGTTTCAATACTTTTAAATTTACTATTATGTTTAAGTGATTACTATTATCGTAATTATCCAATTTATAAGTTAAATTAAAATTAATCTGACATAATTTATGGAAATAGGAACTTGGTATATAATTGTATTATAATTTATACTACAAGATTTTCCTATTTCTCACCATGTCTTTTCCGGTAACAGTAGACATTTCTATTTTTTGATGGCATGAATTCAAAGCTTTTGGCAATAGTTTTGCCATGATGGCAGCACCTACTTATCAACCCAGTTAATTCGTACCCAGTAAATTTAACCCTGGCAACATTATGTCGCGCGACTACAGCGCTGCGTCTGCGGGACTTTTTCGTGAAATGGACTTTACTGACTAATCACGCACTATATTGTGAAGCTATTTTTTAAAAGTTAAAAAAAAGTTTATTCACAATTATTGGCGCGAAGTCAATTATCTCAATTACATAATTAATACATTACTAAGTAAACATATAAAAGTACCTATTTCGCTTTAAAAATGTCTGATCAAGCTAGTTTGCCAACAGAAAAAGCTCAGGAACCTAATGAAGAGGCTCAACAACAATTGGTACATTATTCTTTTATAAAGAATACATAGATTCATTTTATTAATTTTCAACTTTGGTTTCTTTATTACCATATCGATATTTTTAACCAATTTAATATACTTACCTACCCTATAAATAAGTACAAAATGAATGAGACATTTGTTTAAATTGACGATTGATTCATTCACAATGTAACGTGACAAACGATTAACCTAATCTACCTACAACTTTATTATTTCTTAAGGAAAATAAGACAATGATGCCATTGCCCGAAGAGCTTTCTCAGAGGGTTAACCATGGTGTAAAATTTTCTGAAAACACAGCATTGATAGAAATGTCAGCGTCTCAGAAGAGCAGGTAATGTTTTCTTCTTTGCATAAGTATAAATAAGTACAATAATATAATATCTACATTCATATAGAAAACTCGACCAAATAGTCGTGGAGTCTTGCGTAAATCTGCCATTTTGGATTCTTTGCTGTTCTGTTGCTGCATTGAACTCCACGCTTTTATTAAGTCTTAGTGAATGGGTATATCTTTAGAAGTCAGACGAATAAGAATAATTCGTCTGAGATAATCAAAGACTGCGTTTTCTAGTTTCATAAAGTTCGAATCCTTATGAATCGCAGAAATAGGCAATTGAATTGAATATGATCACACTGCCTGCCAGGTTTACTGATTAAAATATGAGTGGATATGAATAAAATAATTACTATAAAATGGAAATGTTATTTACAGAGCTTACGCGCGCTACGCCCCCATCACCATATGGAAACAAATAGTAAATTAATAATCTTATATTGTCTATCATGGAGAGCAGGCTCTTTTTAAAGAATATAAAATCCGGCATAACTTATTATATTTGATTTTATATTCTATAATATTTAATAATTTGCTTTAGTACTGGTTTAAATTTGAATAAACTCCATGCAAGTTTTGTTAATAATATTCTACAAGTTGTAAGGTAAAATAATGGATAGTAAGATACAGAAACCCGGCATCATAATAATATCACTCTGTGTTAATACCAGTATTCAGTGAATACGTAAGAAGGAACCCATGCTTGCAATGAGTAATCTATGTATAAAAGTTTTTTTTTTCATCTTATTTTAGGAAGGCTTACAAATACTATACACATTATCGTAAAAACAATATTTAAAAATGCCGATGACAAGCTTCCATTTATTACTAAAGAAATAATACATGACGATTAGGCCCGGGCGAGCCATTCATTTGCAATTGTTGAGGAATAAATACCCATTTGGTTAAATATTATAATACTGGCAGCTCGGTTTTACGTTGTTATAATTAAAAGAAAATCGAGTTGGTTGCAATTAGGGCGTAAGAAAAAATAGGCGTTTTATTTTCTCTAGTCCCATTTTAATTTAAATATGCATTATTAATTTGCCTCGTTCGGGTCCACCACAGCAATGTTACGAACGTGAAAAATTGTGAGGATGTATGGATGGATGTTTATCATACATATGTTTATCTCACGCTAAAACTACTGATTGGATTTTAATGAAACTTCACAATAATACATTAAAATTAAAACAAGGCCGACGGTGCCCTGTTGGCCCCGGCGCCCTGGACTGCTACCCGGGCAACCCACCCCTAAAGCCCACACTATACACGATAAAATAGGATGTTAAATACGATAACATTTTAGCTGTTTATCCTTTCAAAATATTCTGAAGCGGTTAACAGAATTTACACTAATTAGTGCAATACAAAGGCCCTATCGTTTAGTCACACGTGTTTAGATATACTGGTAGTTTTAAGATACCGTAAGTTCCAAATTTCAATTTATGTTGATACTTGTTATATTCATCATATGAATCTGCGATAACGACCTCTTTAGGCCCTCAGATGTAGATTAGGTTTACTACGACTTTGACTTTGCCACGAGTCTTGATATACTTACTGGTACTTGTAGACATTACATTAATTTGTAACTTCTTTTGATACTTGATAATAAAAATCTGCGAAATTGGCCCCCTTAGGCCTTCAAATCTGGATACATACCGCAAGACTTTATTGAACTACGGCAGCAGTTTGGTCAGGCTGGACCGAAATTAGTTCGTAATATATATTTGTTAGGTTTTTTTGTTTTAGTTTATATCTATTAGTTTTATGTTAGATAGGTATATATAGATATTCTTTTTCTTACTTACAGCCATCATAATGTTTTAATCTTTCTTTTATAAATTACTAGCTTCTGCCCGCGACTTCGTTTGCGTGGAATAGTTAAAAAAAGGAAGTTAAAAAACCTGCGATTTTGAAACATTCTTTATTGGTGCTCCGCTCCTATTGCTCTTAGCGTGATGGTTTATAGCTTATAACCTTTCTCAATAAATGGGCTATCTAACACTGATTTTTTTTCAATTCAGACCAGTAGTTCCTGAGATTAGCGCGTTCAAGCAAACAAACAAAGAAACAAACTCATTAGCTTTATATATTATATATATATAAGATAAAACTCTCTCACCGACACCACAACCTGTCAAAATCTCCGCTTTTATCATGTTACGTTGCAGAGAAATTACTTTCAGTCTGTTATAAGCTGTTTAAGTAATTAAAGCTTTTTTAACTATCCCACGGGAACTTTTTATTTTTTCGTGATCAAAAGTATCTTATATGTTGACCAGGGATATAAGCTATCAACATACAAAGTTTCATGTAAATCGGTCCACTCGTTTCGGAGATTAGCTGGTACAAACAAACAGACAAACATACATACATACATAACTTCACGCCAGGTCCCTTGCGGGGTAGGCACGAACAACAGAGTGCCAGTGCCAGGGCTTATTCTTACACGCCTCACTTGCTTCTTTGACAGACAAACAGAGAAACAAAAAAATGAAAAAATCGAAATTAGTTCAATTTCACTTCTTACATCCCCCTGACTCAATTTTTAGCACTTTTTTTCATTGTACAGAAATTTGACCTCTACAATTTTATTATATGTAAAGATGTTAATAAAAATCTGACAGTTCAAATAAAAAATTTCTTGAAATTTAGCATCTTTAAACAGTTTACCATGGAAGAAGTATATTCTTTTTTATGAATTTACTCATTTATTTGATAAAATGTTTCAAGGAAATTAAATAGTTTTAAATTTGAATATAAATCAGCGTAAGTTACAAGGACGCTCTGAGCCAACCAATGCCAGGGCTGTCTCACCGTCAGCGGCTCTTATGGCTGCAAAAGCGACGAAGCGCAGGACTGTGGGTGCGCTGCGACGATTGCGACAAGTGGCGGTACGTGCAGCACGTATTGGACAGACATGAGCTACCAGCCAAGTGGTACTGTCGTATGAATAGTGGTAAGTACTAGGAAAATTCGGTTTGATCCGTAATCCAGTTTTTATATTGGCGTGGTCTAAGTCTCCGGTAGCTTACTGGAATGCAGAGATCATGGTTTGACTCCCGGCATGGTAAATTAACTGAACGTAAACTAACGTTTAGTTGTTTACTGTCCTATTGTGCGGGCGTTCTGTGATCGGTCCCAGAGTTGTCTATTGTTTATCACACATAATTCAAATGTAATTTGGCTATTTACTTTCTACAGTGTTTCTGCCTCTTATTCAATATTATAGCTGATGACTGCGACTTTGTCCGCGTTATTAATTTTTTTAACTATCCCACGGGAATTCTTTAATTTTTCGGGATCAAAAGTATCCTATATGTTGACCAGAGATATAAGCTACTACTATACAAAATTTTATTTAAATCGGTTCTGTCGTTTTGGAGATTAAAATCTAAATTAGTTCTATTTCACTTCTTACATCCCCCTGACTTGGTTTTTAGCAAATTTTTTTCATTGTAGAGAAATTCAACCTCTACAGTTTTATTATATGTATAGATTATCGATTTATATATTTAGACGGTCTTCGTTTAGTACTTTACTAACTACCTGTAAATTGTGTAAGAGAACTTTTGATTTTTACTTTGGTCTGGGTGTGTGAGATCGACCCTGGTCACACAACGTTGACGGCCTCTGTGGTTGAGCGGGCTAAACCTTTGCCGGTCTACCTCACTGCGCATAGGCTCCGGGTTCGATTCCTGGTATAGTAAATTTCGGAAACGTATTTTCTCCATTATTTGCCATGGTCTGGGCGTCTGGGATCGGCCCCAGAGTGGTCCGTTGTATATTACCCATAACACAAGCGTAACTTGCTTAATTTGGGGATATACAATGTGTGTGTTTGTCTGCCGATTATTATTATAACCGTTCGTTACATATGACCCATTTCGCAATCGCAACTCGCTTAGCTTGAGGGAATATTTTTTTATTATAGTATTGGTTCGCTTTTGACCATTATCTCGCTCGATATCGAGCGGTTATTTGCTTTATGATGGAGCACCCTAGAATGTAGGTAACTACCTATTCACACGAGCACCCAAGTTGTAGGTTTCGGGGAAAACAGACTTGTAGATTAACAATGATTACTCGATTTTATGAACGATTTATTATGGATTTGTGATACTTTTACCCCTATAAAATCGTCATGTCGATCTATCTGTATAGTATGTACTACCTTAATATGTCAGTCTTTTTTCCAAACACATTTTTATCTATGAGTTATAGTGGCATGTGTGTCCCCCCGTTCATCGTGTGCCAGTACGCTTATCATTATAGCATCAAAAATATGATATTAACAGATAAATCTGCATCCGATTGTTCGGTGCCTGAAACTCTAATAACCATTCGCGAGGAGGAGGATTTCATTCACGCGGAATACTCCGCTGGGTCTGTGGTTTGGGGGCGTCTGAGGGGCTGGCCCTGGTGGCCCGCCATGATCGACGACTGCCCCGACACCGAACAGTACTACTGGCTAGACGGGTTCTCGGATATACCGGTAGGAAGTCATAAAATTTAAAAAAAATTTTTTTTTTTGTGCATTTAGTTGATTCCTTAATGTCAGACGAAGTGGTCGATGTGATACAAGTTGTATCAAATATACACACATTGTTTCGCTTGGTTCTCCTCCCTCACCGATTTTTTTTTCGCCATATTTAGTATATATTATCAATGTTGAGACAAACTTAAAATTAAAATAAACAAATACATCCTATTCTAAACATATACACCGATTTTTATGCTTGAATCTCTAACAATCTAATACGGTATTAAATTACTGTTCCATGATATTAGCTAAATATATTAAATACAGGAAGTCCAGTCACGTGATTTTTTTATTGAGGAGTTCAGCAGACAGGCAGACGGCCCACTTGATGGAAAGCGGTTACCATCGCCTACGGACATTTGCAAGACCAAAGGTGCTACAAATGCGCTGCTGTTTTAAGGAGACTATGACCTGGTTGCTAATGCCGGAACACAACTCAAGGTTATTATGGCGACATCCTTTAGACCAGGGGTGGTAGCCATCCAGTGGTGCAAATGTCCTACCACCTACCTGGCTGTGGGTTTTTTCGCTCTTATGACAGGCAGCCCGGCCGCAGGAAATTGTATTCTTTCTCCGTTCCTGTACGGATAAAATGGGACTATTATTCTGCGCTAAGCTTTAGGACCTTTCCGGATTAGCTACAATACTTATATACTGCAATTCTGTTTTTTATGGAAAAAAGCGTCTGTTGTGCATTTATTTACTTTATGATAAACAGCTATAAATTTTGGCGCCAACTAAAATAGTCCCGATAACCCTAACATAAATGACTAGCATGAAATTTAAACTCATAACTCATTCTAATATTTAACTTTTTTTCTAGACGCACTACAATGTAGTATTTTTTGATGCCCATGAAACAACACGCGCATGGCTAAGTCCAAAGAATTTGAAACCATATTCATCCAACAAAAAAAATATGAAAACAAATCTTTGGACACTAAATAATATTTATAGAAAACGTATAGAGACAGCAATGGCCCAAGCTGAGGACGCGGCTCAACTCCCTTTGTCCAACAGACTTGCAGAATACAGTTTCATTGCCAGATACAAAGGGAAAATTGTTACACCAAAGAAAATAGATAAGGAGCAATTGAAGAAAATTGAAAGAAAAATGAAGAGAAAGTACAATATTGAATATGATACTGATAGTTCTGATTTCGATGAAGATACTCCGAACCATTCGCCGCCTAACGTACATGTTAGAGCTCTGAACGAAGGTGCTGAAAGAAACACACGTAAAACTACAAATAAGGTTAAAAAAGATGTAGACAATGGCACGGATGAAGCTTACCCATTCGCCAATAATGAATCTAAAGAAACAAATTCAATGGCAGCACGATTGGGAAAGTGTTAATACAAAAACGTTTGTAAAACCTAATTTATTTTTTGCATTTCACTTATAATTACTTAATTGCTACTTATTGTTCGTTTCTACGTTTTATTACACAAAGATTTAGAATGGCATCGATAAAGTTTACCCATGTATGAATCTAAAGAGCCAAATTCAGTGGCACGGATGAGAAAGTGCTATTACAAATGTTTGTGCATTTCACTTATAATTACTTATTGCTACTAAATATTCGTTTCCATATTTTATAAAAATAAACAATGGTGACAACGATGATGTTGTATGTTTTTGAAATGAAGTTCCTTGTTGCACGTTACTCAACGCTCGGAGGATGGGAATTAGTTGGTTAAAAGTGTAACAGCAATAAAAAATGCTGACCGCTATATAGTATATTGTATGCCTCTATAACGCCGTTTGTGGATTGCACGCGATACGTCTGTACTTTAATGTTGATTGTATACTAATTATCCATATCGATTTGGGCCACTTTCACAGGTGACGCAATTTTAATTTTAAATTATTACCAAAACATTGGGTTTTTATTTAGATTATGGCTGCAATGCCATTTATGCATTGATTTTGACAATGTCGTGTAAACAGAAAAGCCAGGTGATAAAAATAGGATAATAGCAATTTGGCCGGTAAATTAAAAAGAAAAAGAAAAATCTGCCAATCTTATAAAATATAATAAACATAATTACTACAACCATAATTAATAGAAAACATAAGACCAAGGGACGTTTTTTGCTCTGATGAATACTGATTGTCTAAGTCATATTGAGTTAACTTTTTTTTAATCGTGCATGTGCGTGTCTGTCGTCGTAATTGTTATAGGTTACATAGCCAATATAGCAAAAATGGTAGTCTTAAAAAGTCGATAAGTCTGTCCGTCTGTCTATGTATGTCATCGGCCATTTTAGAGTAGGTATTTATGTCATATTCTGTAGTCTTTTTCTCAAAAAATAATAATAGGTGAAATGAAGTTGTGTTATATGCCGCTACACAATGGTATAGTAAGAAAAAGGTTTCATTGCTTCCATTGAAATCGTATGCAAAATAATGTTTGAAATATGTATTAAAAACTTCTGAACTTCTAAAAATTGTTTAGTAAGTAATTAAAAAGTTAAATGGTTTTTCCTTCTGAACACTTCGGGAACACTTCTACTTCTACATTCTACGTGAACTCAGACGCACTTTCAATTTTAATATTTTTAGAGTTCTGATAATTGAAGTTAAAATAAAAATAATCTGTGGTCTCGCTCTGGTATCTGTCTGCCTGTAACACAGAAGAAAAAGTAATTTATGTTTATAGGGCTAGATAAATTATTACTGAATGATAAGATATATAAATACATAGAATAGGTTCAATTGCTTACTCTACAGGAAATAGCATTTTCAAATATTAATTGAATTGGGTAAGTGCTTGGCAGTACGCGGAATAAAGAACTCTTCTTGTCTATTCTTCCAATCGAAAATACGATATTTGAACATTGAAATATAAACTAAATAATTAAAATTAACTGCCACGCTATACGGTAATACTTATTTGTTCGGCGAAATATGACCAAGCCTCTGATCATGGGTAGTGTCATAGTTTCTTACAGATGTCTTTAAAGCAACTCCTTACCGATAGACTCCACGGGCCTTATGTTTCAACACCAAATGGCACAAATATATAAATAACCTTTTCCTAAGACTTCATATTTGCATTGTCTGACGTCTTCAGCTGAAGCCTGAAGCGCTGGCGTTGCTAGCACCATACTCGGTCATTGTAAGGTATTACGGGGCCAATGTGTCGACACAAGTCGCATCCGTGACAAGTGACCGGCCGGTCCCTTGCCATCGTCATATTCGAAGCCATATTTGTGTTCTAGAATGCCTGGTACACCGCCACTGACAAGATTTTGAGTTAACTATCCTCATGCCCATAATGAAAAAATAAATTGTATAATCCCTTTGTCATAAAATATACGATTTGGTGACCAATTATTTAACATGCAATAAATATTTTTAATTCTTGGCCATTTACATCATAATGATTATAAAATACTACATATTATTTAAATATTTGAATTGATTTCACCCAACTTCGACTAAAATATATTTGCTGCTATTTATAATCGTATTCATTAGACCAGAGTACTGGAAAAAACAAATGTCAAATCTATGAGGTCTCTGGTTAGTGGCGTGAATCTCCCCACAATGTGAAAACCAAAAAGGTTTGGAAACTAGCGCCATCAAGAGGGAGAGGGAAATCAGACATTATAAGTAGTTTCATTTAGTGAACTTAACTTTCCTTAAGAAAGCGCTGTAAAATATTGTTGCATGTATGTTGTTACCACGCGATGCGATATCTTAAAAGCATAAATGGTAAAAAAGAAAAGATGGTCACATTTAGTGAATCTTATACACTTTTATATGAAGACATGGAGGTATTATGTTATGAATTTTACACACCTTTAAAATTAAATTATAGTTTTATTCTGACTTTCTTTTATGCCCATTTAGATAAAATTAAATATAGATAAAGTTACAAATATAACTTATAAGTACTGTCTAATGAAGTTTGTATAATTATGGATTGCAGCGCCATCTAGTGGCAAGGTGGCACTTTACATGACTATTTGTGTTCACTATTGGGTGTTTCTTGTATTTGACAAAATATATGACGTATAGGCAAACATGCAAATATAGGCAAGTAAGAACATTCAAATATAGCAGCCAAATAACAAACACACAAACATTTGGTGCAAAGGGCGGGAGAGTTCTACATTTCGTGACGTCACATTTCAATTCTAATATATATAAGCTTTAAAACATGAAATTTGAACTGTAAACGCAAAACTTCAAAACATTTCCAATTTAATATGGGTATAGTTATTTAATGATTAAAAAATAATTTTGATGGAAATAAAAGTAATTACGGAATCGGAAAATCTCACCGCCTCCTTTGGCTCGGTCACGTGGAACGGATGGAAGAGGATCGAAGCGTGAAAAGGGCATATTTGGGGCGATCGGACGGGCGACGTCCGGTCGGTCGCCCCAAGTACCGCTGGAGGGATAGATTGGAGGCTGACCTGTGTGAGCCTCAAGCCCTTAACTGGCAAGATATCGCACAGGACAGGAACAGGTGGCGTGTTCTCGTTTCGGAGGCCAAGACACATTTTGGGTCACTGAGCCAATGGAGTTAGTTAGTTACGGAATTTCTGTCTTAATTTCTTTTTGTAAACTTGCATGCATATGTAATGTCACACTAGGGAGTTACACAAAAGTCACCAGCTGTGACGACTTTGGCGGGAGTTCAAAAAAGCATAAAATTCTTGTGACTCATATTGTGGATGGCCCCTCATTAACACGCTCTTTATTTTTATCAGCTTCATTCCGGGGTCCCATTACAAGAATTAATGTATTCAACTAATTAGTCATTGTTCCAGTTCCCACTCATAACAAAAAATATCTGTCAAACGTATTTGACAAACTGCACGTCCGTATTGGTCGACGGTGACGGCGCATACGCTTATGAATATGGCGATTGTGTGGACGGTTTATTTGGTCATTTTCCTATGTAACCCTTTTGATGTTTCGAAGCGCATGGTATCGTGTATTTGGTTTTGGCCTTGTTTGTCAAATAGCCAAATAAGACCAATACTTTGTCCAATACAAGTAGTAATCATTTGCCAAATACGCAAATATTAATGGCCAAGTGAAGTATCCCCAGTATATATATAGCAATACAACACCGTTTATAATGCCATCTAACGAGATGGGTAAATTATATTTTAATATTTTGTGCTAGAGGAGTTCATCTATTCTAAATTCTATTTTATATATAGTATATATAGTTAGTGGCTGGTTTGTAGTCAAATGAAAAATTAAAGAAATCCTGCATGCCAGAAAATTTAATATCAGATAACAAAACAGGTGGATTTATTACAGAAGGGAACTTTTGAAAACGTTTTATATTGCTACAGCACCATCAGGTGTGGTCTGTTTTTAGCAATGGCTACTATATCTTTTGCTAAGAGTTTGGTTAACCCAGGTGAGGCACTCTATACTTTATTGTTATCACAAGATCACAATTGTGATCTAAAGGGAGAGACGATGAAAAATGTATGATTTTGATGAAACCATATTCACAACGAATACCGCATATTTGGTTATCAGAGATTATGTAAAAGTGTCTTTAGTACAAGCTATCTTGGCTCCCTGTAAATTTGTTCATCAACATTTTGGAAGAATTTACTTGCTGTCTGGAACATCTCTTCTTCATTAGTATTTTTAAAACTGATTGAAAGAATATTCTAAAGCAAATTTATTTTGAGGTTAGATTATTGATTCTGTTTTTATACTCTTACAAAAGAATAGAACTTACTTATAATTTTAATTAGTAGGTGTTAGGCTTTTGAGGATGATATGGAAATTACTATCTAATCTAATCAAGCCTAAGACCTACTACCCAATTACCTAACCCAGCACATTGTATATATATATATATATATATATATATATATATATAATATATATATATATATATATATATATAATATATATATATATATATATATATATATATATATATATATGCTGCTGGCACTTGTTTTTACAAGCTTTTATTTAACTTGCAATGGAAGTATGTAGGCATGTAAGTTTGGGTGGAATCTTGCAAGTTAAATTTGACCAACTTACTGGTTTCCGATTGAGCTGAAACTTTGCAAGCATATGTATATCGCGTGATAATGCAATAATATGGTACCATGGAGCTGATCTGCTGATGGAGTCGGAAGGTGGCCATAGGAACTCCTGTACTAAATAAGATAAATCATAGTGTTTGGGCTCGTTTTACTTGTTTTGGCTAGTACTCTGCTGCTACATGATATACAGGATCTCAAAAGCTTGTATTTAAAACCTTTTAAAAACTTGTTTATCAATATCATACTTGACTGACCAGTACAATAAATAAAAGTACAACCAGTTTTTAGCCATTTAAGTTTCAGAATGAATTTGTGGAAAGTGTATGTCATGTACATTTCTGTGTTCATCTGGTCAGAAGATTGTTGAAAATATATATTTATTTTTATATATAACACTAACAAGATGTGGCATTAATTTATTTATTTCTGCTATTGTCTGGGTCTGCTTTCGATCATTGTCGTTGGAATAACAAAAATCAAATAAATTACTGCACTTAAAACTATTAATTTAGTTTTGTTATACCCATAATGATATTTTTCTGTGTTTTCATTTTAGTCATGGAGTTTAATGATTAAAAATGGTAATAATACACATGTCTGATTTAAAATATAAAACACACAAAATGTATCCTGACATTATACACACAGCTATTTTCTAAAGTATGTAGGTATTAAATACTGACATTTCATGTACATGCACAATGATGAAATAACTTATTTCCAGCACTTAAAATTATATTGAAGCAAAGCCATTATTCCCACGTAAGAAACGCAAATGTATTGCCAGGACTGACTCCTCTTAGTATTGTACTCAGGAGAAACTATGCAGAAAAACAAGTATTTGAACGTACAAAACCTCATTGCAATGTTGGAACTATTGGACATGTTGACCATGGAAAAACAACCCTCACTGCTGCCATTACCAAAGGTAATAGAATTATTTATTGTTTTACACAAACATAAAAAAGGAAGATGTTATAATACATGTACTTTGGCAAGATAAAAATATTGTTGATGCACAAAAGTTAAATTTCATTTTATTACCTACAATACAAGAATATAGTGCTTAATTTGAGACCATATAATATTATGTATGGTCTATAAATTATTAGTTTCTTGGCCATTTATTTTTTTATTGCTAAAGCACAGCAGACAGTCTTACCAACTGTGATGGAAAGTGGGTACTATCGCCTATGAACATTAGCAATATCAGAGGTGCTGCCATTGTGCTACCCGACTTCAAGGCAAAATTGGAACTTGGACACTGATACCAGAACACATCTCAAAGTAGTTATGGCGGCATACTCTAGACCAGGCGTGGAAGTCTTCCAGTCAGGCAAATGCCCAACCACTTTACTGTGGGTAGTTTCTGGACTTCGGAATCCAGCCTTATGAATTAGTATTATTTTTCTATTCCTGCATCATGAAAACTATTACTCTTTTGTACTTTATGTTAAAAAAGTACTAATTTTGGTTTACAGTATTATCAGATCTCAACTTAGCCCAGTCGAAAGGTTATTCAGACATTGACAATGCGCCGGAGGAGAAAGCCAGAGGGATAACCATAAATGTTGCTCATGTAGAATACCAAACAGAACAAAGACATTATGGTCACACTGATTGTCCAGGACATGCTGATTACATCAAGGTATGAGAAGTATAATAACTACAATACATATAAGAAGCAGATTTGAGGCTGGTTCCTTTATTTTACCGGCCATTAATTTGCCTTACTAATGGTTAAAAGTTGACATAAACTCCATGGTAGACAAGTTGCAGGTGTTGGAATCGTATTTGTTATTGTAAAGTAACCATATGATGGAAGTAGTCAATAATGGAATAGTGTTTATTGATGTAGTAATCGGAAGTCGTAACCGATGTTGACATAGAAGCATTTATTATCAAGCCAACGAATATGAAAAATGGAGGTGTTATGACGTAAGTAAAGTGGCGCCAAAGTATTACAGGATGGTTTCACTGCAGACACACTACGAGGATCTTATAAATACTCGGTGTTCGGGCAGAGAGGGTCTAGTTTACAACCAGCTGCCTACCACGACAATCTACAAACTAGTTCAACAGAGCGAAAGCTCTGTTGGACAAGAGATGCATAGTATATTGTGGTCGATAGTTACTGTTCAATAATCACAGTATTCTTTAAGGGCAAATTGCTGCTCAACAACTGACAAACATCAGAGACAACTCTTAGAGTTGTGCTAATATTTCTGTGTATTATTGTGCTGTATTTAATATTGTAATTGTAATAATTCCAGTGTAATAAACTGATTATAATATGTCAGTTTATTATTATTTTATTATTACAGGCAAATGCTATAATGTCAGGTGAAATTGCAATTATATACGATCTTATATGATCAAACAAACCTAAATAAAATATTGGAGCAGATTCAATGTAGAAATTCTTTTTTTTTTTTCAGAATATGATCACGGGCACAGCACAAATGGATGGTGCCATACTTGTAGTGGCGGCAACAGACGGCGTGATGCCGCAAACCCGCGAACATTTGATCCTTGCCAAGCAGATCGGTATTCAACATGTAGTAGTGTTCATTAACAAAGTTGATGCAGCTGATCAAGAGATGGTGGAGCTGGTGGAGATGGAGATCAGAGAGCTAATGACAGAAATGGGCTATGATGGAGACAAAGTGCCGGTTGTAAAAGGTAATTTTTATTTACATAAGGTATTTTTAAAACATTAACATAATATAAAAAGATAAAATAAATCTACACTTACGTACAATCAAATAAAATATTATAAAATTATAAACATGTCCTGTCTGTATATTAAAGTTATTTAAAAAAAAAGTACTGAAATAGAAATCTAAAGGATAGAGAGATATTTTAACATTTTTTTCGAAAAAGTGACAGGTGACATCTTTAAGGATACACGCGTTGGAGATTTCCTTTTAGTTTTTACCGTTTTTCTGCTTTTCTAGGATTTGTGTTGTTGTTTTTTTTGTGTTGGTGGTGGTTTGTGTATACTACATAATAACTGGTAGGTACTAATTTATAGTTATGGCGTCCTCCGTGGGCGAGGACGTCCCTCCCGATAGAGGTAGAAACTCCATGGATGTTGCTATAGATCAGTTAGCTGAAGTCTGTACAGCTTCTGAAAAGATCGCTTCAAAGAAGCGTTCTGCCAAGTCCATCCAGTTACCCTCTGACTGCCCTTCTTTAAATAAGACTAAACTCACTCCCCCATCGGCTTCTATTCAGCATACCTTTACCCGCCCTGGTTTTGAGGCTGACGCTGACCTGAAATACACCGATTCTGACTCTGGCCCATTTATTGTTCATGTTACACTGTCGGATTGTGAATCATTGAGAGTTTCAAGTAATATGCGCTCCCTTAAGATTGCTCAAGCCATTTACAATGGCAAGGTCTCTGGCATAGAAGAAATCAAACATTTAGGTCGAAACAGAGTCTCTGTTTTTTTTAAATCCTATCAAGAAGCTAACAACTTTTTAGACAATCCCCTTCTTCCCTCAAATAAGTTATCAGCTAAAATCCCCCGATTCCACCTGACTAGAATGGGTGTTATTCGGGATGTCCCCACTGACTGGACCCTGGTCGATTTAATAAACTTTATTGAGCCCCATCACATGTGTCCAGTAGTAATCAAAGCTCGTCGCCTCAATAGGAAAAAGAAATTAGATGACAAAACTGTGTGGGAACCTACTGGTACAGTAGTACTCACCTTCTTAGGACAAGTTTTACCGGAGCACATCTACTGCTGCAATATGTCCCTCCCTGTTGATAGGTACTCGCTCCCCACTATTCAGTGCCACAAGTGCTGCAAATTCGGACATGTCCGTGATCAGTGTAGGTCGAACCCTCGTTGTTTCCGTTGTGCAGGCCCACATGAGGGCCCAACATGTAATGTACCCGACGAAAAGATCTCTTGTCTTTCATGCTCCGGAGCCCACCTAGCCACAGATTTTAAATGCCCTGAGCATAACCGGCAAAAATATATCAAACTAGTCATGTCTGAAGAGAACATAGGATATATTGAAGCAGCTCGCAGGTTTCCTGCTGTACGCTCTTCGTATGCCAATATAGTCACCTCCTCTGAACCAAAGAAACCTGTCTATCTAGCTAGTCCTTCTCTTGTCCCTGGGCCCCCCTCTTTTGATCAATCTACCCAATCTCATCCCCTTCCTAATTCCTCCTCTTACAAGAAAACTGTATTTATACAACGTCAGCCTAGGCCTGCACTTTCTCAACCCTATGATAGGGTTGCTCACCAAAACATTATTTCCTCCCCTCCATCTTCTCTTCCTAATGGTTGTGCATTAGGTAACCCTCCATCACTTAATGTTACACCTAGTGACAACCTGGCTGAATTAATATCCATGGTTCTTTTAAATATGTTCTCAAAGTTTAATGACATTTTACCGTACAATACCCTACAGATGATCCAAAACATTGTATCCTCCTTACTAAACTCTCATCCAAATAATGGCTAAGTTACTTCAGTGGAATTGCAGAAACATTAAAAACAAAAAACAAGATGTTATCTTCCTATTAAATAAATTCAAACCTAAAATTTTTGCCATATCTGAAACTTGGTTAAAACCAGGTTCCGTTTATAGGGTTCCTGGTTATTCCTGTCTTAGGGATGACAGACAAGACGGGTGGGGTGGATGTGCCCTTCTTGTCAACCGAAATTTTAAATTCAACCGCCTTATCATCCCAGACCACTCTTCAACTATTAATAT
The DNA here is from genome assembly GCA_012273795.1 of Dendrolimus punctatus. Lineage (NCBI taxonomy): Eukaryota > Metazoa > Arthropoda > Insecta > Lepidoptera > Lasiocampidae > Dendrolimus > Dendrolimus punctatus. Next base: position 5,616,250 of record CM022537.1, read on the forward strand.
AGTTGCTGTTAGGTGTATGAACATTTCCTTTGTGTCTATTTATATCCCTCACCCTAATCCTGATGTTATCCTAGAACTCTCTTCTATCCTGTCTACCCTCCCTGCTCCCCTTATCATTCAAGGTGATTTTAATATTCATCACTCCCTTTGGGGTTCTCATTATTGTGATGCTCTATCTTCCCAGTTTCTTGATGTTCTTGACTCTATAAATTTGTGTATTTTAAACGATGGTACACCTACTCGTAGAGTTTCCCCCCTCCAAAATCCTAGCATCCCTGACCTTACCTTATCATCTCCTTGTTTAGTAAATCAACTTTCCTGGGAAGTCCTTATGGAGTCTCATGGGAGTGATCACCTACCTATTCTTACTTGCATAGCTGATTCTTCTCTTCCAAATCCTGCCCCTTCCCCTATTTTAAAATATAAATTAAAACTTGCAGATTGGGATAAATTTTCAAAATTAGTCCAATTCCAGTTAGACACTCTGCCTACTGTGACCAATGAAAATGCACTTTTTTTATATTCAAAATTCACTTCAATACTTACTTTGCAGCCGACTCTTCTATCCCTTCGAAAAACTCTTCTTCTGACAAAATACGATCTCCAGCTTGGTGGGATTCAGAATGCACTTCTGCTGTTAAAGAGAGGAAACAAGCGGAACGTAATTTTGCTAGTTCACTTACCATTGAAAATTTTTTAATGTTTCAAAAAACCTCTGCAAAGACCAAACGGTTTTTGCGAAGGAAAAAAACTGAAGGCTGGCGGTCTTTCTGTGAGTCTCTAGCCCCTAGAACTCCAGCCTCTTTTATCTGGAAAAAATTAAAGGCTTCCGTAAATCCCAAGTTGATACTAATATTAATTCAAATGATGCATCACTATGGCTTCCTAGTTTTTTTTCTAAACTAGCTCCCCCCTTTGTACCTAACGAACATTGTCTTCCATCTTCTTCCTTTTCTTCTTTATCTAGTACAGACCCTATGAACTCTACCTTCTCTTTTGCGGAACTTTCTTGCGCCCTGGACCATCTCCAGGATTCTACTCCTGGCGTAGATGGAATCCCTTATTCCTTCATAATTAAGTCTTCCAAATCTACAAAACTTTTTTTCCTAGATTTAATTAATAACTTTTTTGTTAGTGGTGTGGTCCCTGATTCTTGGAAAACCCAATTAGTTGTCCCCATTTTAAAATCTGGAAAATCTCCATTGGATCCTAACTCCTACAGACCTATCGCTCTTTCCTCTGTTTTATGTAAAATTATGGAACACCTCCTTAAAAACCGTCTAGAATGGATTGTGGAAAATCGAGGCCTTCTTGCAAGAAGTCAATTCGGATTCAGAAGGGGAATGGGTACCGCAGATAGTCTAAGCCTCCTTACCTCGGACATCCAACTCGCTTTTTCGAAAAATGAACATGTTGTAGGTGTCTTCCTAGACATTACAGCAGCATATGATAATGTGGATCTTCCTCTTCTCAGGCAAAAACTGCAAAAGCTGAGTATTCCGGAAAGAATCATAAATATTATATGCAACATGCTCATGGAACGCACTATTACAATCCGTTCTTCTGCTTGCCCTCTTCCCCCTAGACAAGTCTGGAAGGGTCTCCCTCAGGGATCAGTTTTGAGCCCTCTCCTTTATAGCATTTATACAGCTGATTTAGAGTCCTCAGTCAATTGCTTTTGTAAAATTTTACAATATGCAGATGACATTGCTTTATATGTTACATCTGACTCCTTCAGTGATTCATGCAGGCGGTTAAATTGTGCTTTATATTACCTTAATAATTGGCTCTCAGACCATGGTCTTGAAATTTCTGCCCCCAAAAGTTCCGCCGTTGTCTTCTCCCGCAAAAGATCTATCCCTCCTTTAGATATAAATGTCAATAATCAATCTATAGCAGTTAAAGATAATGTGAAATTTTTAGGACTTTTTCTAGACTCTAAATTATCTGGCATAATTCACCTAAATTATATTGCAAATAAAGTGGAGAAGAACATTAACATTTTACGAGCTCTATCTGGTGTTAAGTGGGGCTCCCATCCATATAATCAGAAACTATTATATAATGCTATAATTAGGAGCCATTTTGATTATGGAAGTTTTTTGCTGGAACCATGCAATAAGCTCGCCCTTGCTAAGTTAGATCGGTTGCAGGCAAAGTGTTTGAGGATTATCACTGGCACTATGAAGTCATCACCAACTAGCGCCCTCCAGGTCGAATGCCTAGAGCCCCCCTTAGCCTTACGACGACAACTCCTTGCAGATCGCTTCTTCTATAAAGCTGTTCAGTTAGTTAATCACCCTCTCCTTGATTCCCTTAAAGATCTTTCTGATATAACCTTTCTGTCTCCCTATTGGAATCATAAGCCTCTCCCTCTCTTAGTTAAATCCTTGCAAAAACTTAACAATATCCCCTTTAGACTCTTCCAAAATTACTGTAATCCCCTATTCGAAATTAGCTTCAACAGTCTACTCTTCATCCCTAATATCATACTTAACTTCGGCATAGACAAAGATTCTATCATTGCTAATGTAAAGTTCAATCAAATATTCCAAGAAAAATGGTCTGAATGGCTTCCGATCTTCACAGACGCATCTAAATTATCTCCAAATAGTCCGGTCGGTGCAGCTGTGTGGATACCTAAATTCAAAATTATCCTTAACTTTAAATTGCCATCTTACAGCTCAGTTTTTACTGGTGAATGTATTGCCCTCTTAGAGGCGGCTCTTTATGTAGAATCACACCATATTAAAAAAGCTATCATTTTCACTGATTCCCTCAGCTGCCTGCAAGACATTCTAAAGCCCCCATTCCACTCCCGACAAAACTTTCCCCTCACTCTCCAAATTAGGAAAGTCCTACACCTCTGCCATTCTTTGAACCTTGAAGTAGCACTTGCTTGGATTCCTGGACACTGTGGTATACTAGGAAATGAAACTGCTGATAATTGTGCTAAACAGGCTATTTCTCTAGGTATTGATAAGTATAATAAATGCTTCCCCAGAGATTTATCTGCTCTCTCGTCTATTGAAATGCATGATCAGTGGAATCAACAATGGCAGCAGTCTAGCCAGTCAGTCGGTAAATATTACGGCTCCTTACAACCTATCATCCCTTCCACTCCATGGTTTTTCCGCCATCGATTTTTACCAAAAAAATTACATCGACCCTTATACGACTTCGACTTGGACATGTATGTTCTCCTACCTTCTTAGCAAAATTAAGAATACGCGATCACTCTTTATGCGAATGCGGCTTAGAAGAAGGAACAGTAGAACATATATTCTTTCATTGCCCTAAAATTTCCACCCATATATATGATATATTACCCCCAGAATGTGAGCGTCCTGTGAATGTCAATTACCTTTTAACTCTTGTTCATACTAAATTTGTATATATTTTGTGTAAATTTCTATATATTAATAATATTTATTTATAACGTAGTTAGTTTAATACAATTTATGTTTTGTGTTGTCCTCAGGTTATCAGAAAACGTTCGTGTTACCGCTCAAAGCTATTATAATTTTATATCTGATCACCTTACACCTGTCATTTTTATACAGTTACTCCGACATTGGCAAAATCAACGCCGCATAAAGCGTTGGAGCCATCGCCGACCAAGGATAGATAGATAGATAGATAGAAAGGATAGAGAATACATTTTTTTTTTGTTTCTTGACTGTTAGTTCGGGATTCACGTGAAAACTACTGGGCCTATTTTAATGCAGTTTTTGTTTATCGATAGCAAATTCTTGTACCTAAACTCTATGCTACTTTTTATCCTGGGAATCGTGTTAGAATTTTTCTGGGAATTGTTTAAAATGGCCATATTAAAAATGTTTGGATGCTTAAAAATTGGTTATTTTAACATAGTTCCATTAAAACTGTAGCTTACATTGTTTTCTTAAATCCGGTGCTATGAATTCCCAGACATTAGTATGATTTATAGAACTTGAAGCAACTGAAATTATTTATACTAATAATGTGTTCACTAACACTATTCTTATATACCCTATTAAGGTAAAGACATTTAAGATTTAATAAGTATTACGCATAATCACGCCTGTTGCATGTTGAGTTAGCAGAGATAGTGTTGTTCCACTACTTGTTGGTGCATTTCTGTTTGAATTGCTTTTTTTATTGCAGGAGTTCAGTAGACATGCAGACAGCCCACTTGATGGAAAGTGGTTACTATCGCCTATGGACATTTGCAACACAAAAGGTGCTACAAAGGCGCTGCTGCTCTCTTAAGGGAGACTGGGACCTGGTTGCTAATGCCGGAACACAACTCAAGGTTGTTTTGGCGACATACTTTAGACCAGAGGTGGTAGCCATTCGGTCAGGCAAATGGCCTACGACCTGACAAAATGCTAAATCCTTTTTATCTGATCTTTGTTCAAAATGTGTTTAATAAGCAATGGATTATCGACATATTCGTTTTTCTTAAAAATTGTATGAGCATTAAGGCTGGTGTGCACTGACTTTTAACCGATGGTTAAAATAAAATAATCGCTAAAAATGTATAGAAAAACAGTGATAATATTTGGTTAACCATCAGTAAAATTTTGGTGCACACCAGCCTAAGAAGTTTAGTATGCCAGTATACTAAACAAACAGTACCAGTACTTATCTATATTAATTTTTTTATTTATGATCATTGACAGGGTCGGCATTATGCGCTCTAGAAGGCAAGAGCCCGGACATCGGTGCTGAAGCAATAACGCAGCTATTGAAAGAAGTGGACTCGTTCATCCCAACACCAATCCGTGAGCTGGACAAGCCCTTCCTCTTGCCTGTCGAATCTGTGCACTCCATTCCCGGACGAGGGACTGTTGTGACTGGTCGTTTACACAGAGGTGTGTATTAATTTTGTATCAACTGGAATATATTTTTCAGTTAGGACTGGGTTTCGCTTTCGTAATCTACATTCTACATCTCTTTATTTATATTGTATATCTCTACATTCGTCCACATTAAACATGGGTACAATGGGATATACGCCGCAACAAGAGACACCAGTTAAATTAACCAGATACTTTTTATTATCTAATAGAAAGAAAGAAAATAATGTTTATTTAAAGTTCTTTAAAGAGAAATTATACATAAGCAGTTTAATAAAAGCCAAAGGTTGACTAAGTCTAAACAGGCCAAGGCTGGTCTAACGTTACTGCCAGTCAGTAACGTCACCTAACAGAAAAAAAAACTAATGAGCATTTAATATATTTATAAAATTTCAGTTTTATAAATTTTTTATAATAAACTTATGAGGTCATATTTAGTTTGTATAAATATAGCCCATTAGTTAGTATATACTAATTTTCATTAAATACTCAATAAAAAATATTTTTACCATGACACTTTAGAAGTAAGATCATAAATGGTTACTTTAATGCCTGTGTAAATAATAATAGAATTTATATACATACATACATAACTTCACGCCAGTTCCCTTGCGGGGTAGGCACGAACAACCGAATATATATACCATTTGCAAATTATACTACTGTAAAGTTTCATCAAATTCTGCTTAGTTGCTTTTCATTAAATTGTAGCAAACATCTGTCCTTATACATGGCTCATAATGAAATTGCTACATATTAATTATTACTATAATAGAATTTCAGGTAAATTTCCTTATAATTAATTAATTAATTTACTCTTCAACATTTCAGGTGTATTGAAAAAGGGAACAGAGTGCGAAATAGTTGGACATGGCAAGATGATGAAGACAACAGTGACAGGCGTAGAGATGTTCCACAAGACTCTAGAAGAAGCCCAGGCCGGTGATCAGCTCGGTGCTCTTGTTCGTGCCGTGAAAGAGAACAAATCAGACGAGGCATGGTTATGGCCAAACCGGGAACTGTGAAAGCACATGACAATGTCGAAGCGGCTGTTTATATCTTGAGCAAAGATGAAGGTGGAAGGTCTAAGCCGTTCACGTCGTTCATTCAGCTCCAAATGTTCTCCATGACCTGGGACTGTGCCACGCAAGTTACTATTCCTGACAAGGAGATGGTTATGCCTGGTGAAGATGCTACGTGAGTTTTCATCAGATCATTTATTTTCATAATACTTGTACACAGATATACTTTCTATACTTGGATTCATATATATTTTCGTGTGACAACTACCTAATTTTTCAGGATAACTTTTTAATGTCTATGTCCATTGTAGAAACTTTAGTTAAATTTAAACTTTATTGTTTATATTCAAGATCCATAAATTCTTTTTTAGGATAATTGTTTGGTAATTTTTTTAAATTTATATTTAATTTAAATATTAGTATTGCTCATACTTGATGTTTCACTAATATAAACTGGGACAAAGTACTTCATATTTGTGGGATGGAAAAGTGTTAATTAATGTAAAGATTATTTACACCCAAAACCAGCTTTTGCAGCAAACAAAGCCGTTAATGATGTAAGTGTTAGCACAAGGAAAGCTCTAGTGTAACCATACATACTTCTATGTTCATACAAATTTTGGGAATTCCCTATTTTCATAGGTGATTATGTAAAATGTATGTATGCAATATAATTATTAGGGCAACTTTGATTTTATCACAATAAGTTATAATTATGTACTTATCTATACATATAATAAAACTGTAGAGTTCAATGAAAAAAAAAATCCGAGTCAGAGCAGTGTAAGAAGTGAAAAAGAATTAATTTAGATTTTTCTCAAATTTTTAGTTTCTCTGTTTGTGCCAGCTAATCTTCGAAACGACTGGACCGATTTAAATGAAATGTTGTATGGTGGTAGCTTTATCCCTGGTCAACATATAGGATACTTTTGATTCCGGGAAATTAAAGAGTTCCCGTGGGATAGTTAAAAAACCGCACCACGCGGAGAAAGTCGCTGGCATCAGCTAGTTATAAATAGAAATTTTATTATTAATTATATATACATCTCAGAAATTAATGATAATTTGTATAACCTTGAAAAAATATTTTTGTCTCTGAAATAAATAAATAATTATTATATTAATTTTGACAGGTTACATTTGCGAATGTTGAAACCCATGGTGTGTGAGACTGGACAGAGGTTCACACTGCGTTTAGGAGACTTAACATTAGGAACAGGAGTCATCACCAAAATCAACAACAACTTGTCTGAAGAAGATAGACTCAAGCTATTGGAAGGAAAGAAGGCCAGAGAAAAGGCGGCCGCCAAGAAGTAAATCTGTTGTAGTTGTTAATTTTAAGTATTAGGGTAGTAATTCATTATTGTACGCATTTAAAATATGTAAAAATCTTGCAAATAAAATTATCGCATTACAATTATTTGTTTTGTTATGAACCTAGGATTTTCCATGTAATTCCATTCTAGCTCTTGAAACACCCTGCTACTAGACTGACTCATGGGTAAATTTGATTAGAATGACCTATGGAATGTTTGGTGTATGTGCTGATATTGATCATCTCACTTTTCATAAAATATGGTAATTAATAATAATAAATACACTACCGCGCTCAAAACCGTTAAAACGTAGTTTTATTATGCATACAAGTCGCGAAAACTTAAGAAAATATGACATGGTAATTAGTTTTCTATACTACCAACGCAGTTTTAATTTCCTATCATTATTTGTATCAAAACTACTATATTGAAAGACCGCCCTTTGTACACAATTATAATAGCGCTATACTAGTATAGTTGTTTTCTGTATTGATGTTACAGTAGAGTTACCTATACTTTGGGTCATCTAGAAACAAAAATTGGTTAAATCCTACAATCGCCTGCCACTGCACACTACACTGTCTTGGTGGAATTAAGCTTTATCTAATATATTAAACCCACGTCTCGTTCGAATTGTCCGGGAAGTACCGCCCAGGATATTTTTCTGACTAATGTGTCTACTGTTACAATTACCACGCGCTAAGGGCGAAGCATTGAGGAGATATAAACGTGATAAAACAGCACATCGAAAGATGCGAAACCCACCAATCCGCCTTGTATTATTAGCGTTTTGTTTACAAAAAATGAATGGCCCCAACTTAGCAGAAGCACATATAAACGCCAATTTTGTTTATTATCCGTGATCATTAGGTATTGGGTCATAAGTAATACTTGTAACGGCCTAACCGTGTCCGTGCTGTGGACGACAAAACACAGCATACTCCGAATCGTCTCCAACTAACGCCACATCGCTAAGCTTATGGGTGCAGCCAGGCTGTAAAATATGGGACAGAATAAGACTGATCATTTTTTTTAGAATTTGGAGAGTCAACTAGTGGTCGATAAAAACTTGAATAATTCAATTTGGTTGTTCGTCTAATACCAGTATTATCCTTGTTATATAACAAAGGAATTATTTCCTACGTATTATATAGTATACATAAGTATGTGTACTATATAACCAGGAAACAACTCCTATAAATATAAATAGATTAAGTTCATGTAAGTACATTAACTTAATCTAATATTATACTAACTATAAGGGTTGTCTTAAGTTTTCTATGAGGGCAGAGGTATAGATAGTTCAATCCACGAAGACGCGCCACATTTTTTCCCGTATCACTGCCCAAATGTGCGAAGTAATTTCAGCAAATTATCATGAAACCGAGCGTATACGGCCAGCCTTAATGAATTAAAAAAAAACGCGAATACGTTTATTCCACGGCAACGTCATTTATCGGGATAAAAGAATAAGTTACGACTCGGAATATAAGCTCTTTACCGTATTTTCTTTAAATCTGTTTAGTGTTTTTTTTATACTAACTTGACCTTTTTTCAGATGTATTAGTTATATATTAACTAGCTGATACCCGCCCGCTTTGCGTGCCGTCAAATCCATTCTTAGTTCACCTCTATTTCGCGAAAGGAACGTCCATGCCAAATTTCAAGTCTATAGTTCCAGAGATATCGTGATGATTCAGTATATATACGTGGATTTCAATTATATATACATTTGTAGCCCCATCCCAAAAAACCTATTAAAAACCTTTTTTTTATAAGTTACCAAAATTTTTCAGTTTTTACGTAAATTTTTAAATTTCTTTTAATGGCACTGCATGCTCCTACAAAAAAGCCCTATATATATAAATTAAGGACAAATGAGATATATAAATAATGTAATACAATAAAAAAGAATTAATTTATTATTATTTATTGAAAAATTATTATCACCACAAGTTTACAGTGCAAGATTGTAGTCAATCTTTATGAATTACAGTTATTTACATGTAACCCATTATTTCAATGAGTAATAAATTGCAATAACTTATGACTGGAGAATTTAAAGGCATTTTATAGGAACAGGTGAATTAGACAGACTTAAGAGAATTTATTTGTAACTCAGAAATACTCTTGGTTAATAATCAACAGTAGAAAGACATTAAATCCAAAATGAATGATACCATAACATTAACCATTAAATATATTTAATACAAAATTATATGTACTACAGTTTTAAAAAAGCATCAGACATAAATTAATTAAAGCATATTGATTTGAACAACTCTTTACTGATCAAACAAAACTTAGCTGATAGTGTTATGAACAACAAGTTAATTTCACAATATCTGGAACCTAGTGGAATGAAATTTAACGTCATATTGTATAAACATTAACTTGAACCTTTTAAAACACTTTAGAGGTTACTGCAAATTCAAATTAACTAGGTTTTGCTTTTATAAGTCTTCATCTTCTTCAGGCAATGCTGTATCCTGGGCTTCTTTAAGATCCTTCTCTATCTGGTTTTGCCATTGAGGATCCATCGTGACTTCTGGAGGCAGCAGAGCTGGCATGGCAACGAATTCTAGATTGCCATCACCAATCAATTTCCTAGCTAACCATAGGAAAGGCTTTTCAAAGTTGTAATTTGATTTGGCAGAGATATCATAGTACTGTAAAGAAAATAAATAATATATAATTTACAGAATAATTATTCTGAATATGATAGGAAAATAGAACAAAGTAACTAACCTGAAGATTCTTTTTTCTGTGGAACACAATTGATTTGGCTTTAACCTTTCTATCCTTGATATCCACTTTATTTCCACACAGTACAATTGGAATGCCTTCACAAACCCGCACTAAATCTCTGTGCCAGTTTGGGACATTTTTGTAGGTGACGCGAGATGTTACGTCGAACATGATAATAGCGCATTGTCCTTGAATATAATAGCCATCTCTTAAGCCTCCGAATTTTTCCTGACCAGCAGTATCCCACACGTTAAATCTGATAGCTCCACGGTTTGTATGGAAAACCAATGGATGCACTTCGACACCTAACGTTGCGACGTATCTTTTTTCGAACTCTCCAGTTAAATGTCTCTTTACAAAAGTCGTTTTGCCAGTTCCACCGTCTCCCACAAGAACGCATTTAAATGTTGGCATATCATCCCCCATGTTTACTTCTGGTTCTTTCCTTTATCCTGAAAATATAAATTATTTTAAGAATAGAAACGGGAAGATGAATTCAAGCAACAAATTTACCTACTGAGCGAGGGTTTTTTAATTCTTATAAAATAACATAAATTTAAAGTCACAACTATAATCTTACGAACGCAATAAGCCGGTTGCTGATAATTTAAATTTGTTTTATGTTTTCACTGAATGGCGCTCAACAGCCCTCACCTCACAGGAATTTAGCTCTATGATACCGAACACAAACACAATTTTCTCCTTAATTACGGAAAGATTTTTAAAAATATATATTACAAAATGAAGCTACGCACAGTCGTGACAGATTGAACTAAAATAAATGAACAAATTACCGAGATTGTATAAGTAAATAGAGATTTAACTCGTTGCAGAGAAAAGTCGTTATGGCTCACAATGGCGTCACTTGACTAAACGGAAGACAAAACTCCAAGTACAAACGGAAGAATTCTTTGACAGTGACAGCCTAATCACTTCGTAATCAAATAGCAGTATTAAAAAAGTTATATTAAATAATATTAAGCTTGTCCGCAATATTCAATTTTACACTTAAATTCAAAATACATTATTATCCCTACATTTTTAATTGGTTTTTTTATTAACAGAATTTACAAGTAAAACATTTTAAAAGTTAATCAATGAACTGGTGTCAAAAATAATTTGAAAATATTTATTGCTGTTTTACCGACGAACTCTCTGACGTCATTTGCGTATTAGTGCGCCATCTACAACTTTACAAAATACCATCAGAAATGACTGAAATGAGACAGCCGACAGCGGAGTTTTGCTCATTTTCATGTCTATCGATTTTTTGAGTGAAGTGAACGTAGTGTTCGTGTCCTTTAGTTTAGTGACGTTTGTTAGGAAAATATCTGTGAATGGGATTGTGTAACAAGATAAAACGTTTATTCGGTGTGTGATTCTCTGTTAAGGATGACGAAGGACAGGTTTGCGGCGCTCCAGGCGGTGAGTTTCTTTCGTCTTGGTATCTTAGCGCCACTATAACCAAAGGTCTACTTGTGACCTCGAATTTATGCAGGAATAGCATTGAAATCACGCTCCATTTAACCATATACAATATTGTCACCCGTAGGTACACTTTCAGTCTGATGAGGAAACTACTTTTAAGACGTCTATTTCGTTAGGACTTCTTATCGCCCCACCCCTGGTTTGAGATCATTGAATGATAGCTGTCATTGAAGCGAGACAATTTGTTGTGTTCCGCTGTTTAGTCAAGAACCTACTTTACCTATATTAGGCAATTCTATGGTCACCAACCTTGTAAGAAATTTCACACTTGGATAACCTCACAATAGAGAGAAAACTCTGCTCTTCCGCTCAAGTATCCTTTGGCTTAATGTCCTGAGAATTGCAAGCAACATGTTAACATTTTCCGTTTTATTATTCAAAAACTTAACACAATTTTTATGATTACTTGTCTGATTAAAATGTTATCTTAGGAATATGACTTCTCAATATCTACTGCTTATGTACACTTAGTATGAGTCATTGTAAAAATTAAATATCCTATATTTTATAATTGTAAGTCGTAAAGAAAGATAATGATCATAGGTAATTATTTTAGTTTAGTAGGGTAGAGAGTACCTATTTAATCAAGATTAAGTTCTGTTTTATTTTTAATTTTATAAATATATTGAATGGAGGATGTAGGTAAGTTCAGGTCAGGCAGGGCCAATGATTGTCAATCAAAAAAAATCCTTGGATCTCCTTTTTTTACATTATTCCACTCAAATTGGTATTATACCTTAAAAAGTTGATATATGTAGTGTGTGTGTTGATAGGTGTATGTTTTAATTTCCTGACAACTCCCTTGTTTCACTATATAATGAACCATGTAAATTGCTGTGACAAAACTCCTGCTTGTTTATTGTATTATATTGTATAACTCCTAAGCATAGTCTGTTCTGAAAACGGAACAGACCATCCTTAGATGCTATACGAAAAAGAGTTCTGATTATGGGTTTATGTATGTTATGTATTTGATCCAAGATTTGAGATAAAGAAAATACTATATGTGTATAATGTATAGGGATGAAAATTGGTCACTAAAGAGTGGGTGTACTTGTAGACTTGGAAGATTAATGAGTGTAAAAAATGATGTGGACTAGAATAAGAAACATAGGAAGGAAAAAAATTTATAATGACCCAACATGTATGAAAAAAGGCATTAAGAAAAATATATACTACTTCCTTTTTATCGGATTTGGGGTAAATTTTAAACGCATTATAAGAGGTCTTTGTTCTCTATATCTCATCCACTTTTTATGGTCCTATGCATCCCTTTATGAAAATCTTCCACTTATATCATTCCTTGCAAAGTTAAGTGACCAATTCTTCGGGCTACCCTTTGTTGTTGGATCCAGCAGGGATGTAAGGAAAGACAATTGTTTTCCACTTGTATATTTATTTTAGCTAAACCATATTGATACTTTGCACTTTTACAATTGGACTTTTAAACTTTGCTATTAAACCATCAGTTTTGTTCCTTCCATATTATAATTGATTTTGCAACTTTGGTTAAACTTAATATATTGTCTTATTTTTAAGTTATTTTACTGACAGAAAAAATGTAATTTTATCTTACAATTCCCTGTAATATTTCTGCTAAGTCATAAATTAACAAATTGCATAAGTTTGATCAAAATTCTCCATTAACATGCATAATAACCTGTCACTAAATTAGAGTGGTCGAACAAAGTATAAGACAGGACATTGAATAAAATAAAAGTGGCAAAAGGAGCAGGAATGGGGCATATGTTAAATAAAGATATGGATGGATGTTTTAAAACATATTAATATGAGTTTTGTATTGCAAAGAAAGAAAGACAGATACAATGACAAGGGTATTCTTGAGAGAGGCATTTGTTAAAGATAAGCTGTGAAGAAATACCGAAGGAATTGACAAATGAGCAGGAGATACAATATAAGAAATGGGAGGATATTTCAAAACATATTGTAACAATCATTTAGATGCAAAATACCCCTTTATTTTTATTTTATAGGAAGAAATGCTATTAGTCATAATAGAAAGCTATGAAAGTATACCCAAGAACATATAAAGAGAAGTATTTGTGGTTCATGAGAGATGTGTATGTAGGTCGATATAGGCATTTATTCAAGGACCAATTGTGAAAGAATGGGTATAAAACTGCAAAAAGATAACATTAACAGTGATGGGTGACATCTTAAACAGTCCATTGAGACATAAAATAAAGAGGTATAGATAGAAATAGATATTTGTGATGGAGATATTGGTCAAAGAACCATTTTTTTACCATTTGACTGTTAATTTAAAATTGTATTAAGTTGATATCATTTATACTACATGGTATTAGTTATATCATGCACTATTTTATGTCTATCACCATATTATTGTGGTTAACTTAACTATTTGCTTAATAGAATACCTATTTGATAAAAGTTTATACAAATAAAAAGTTTCATCAATTAAACTAAAACAAATTGAATTTACGTAATGCTGTATATGGACATTCTTATTAAGCAGGTCCAGGTTGTCTATATCACACAAAAACCATCAAACTGATTTTCTTTATAATATGGTTACACAATTTATTGTAAATATAATTATAATGTTGTATTTTTAATAGCAAAAATACCTAATTTTTTTTAAATTATAAACATGGTTCAATCTGGTTATAATTACCGCCCCCCTCCCCTGCCGGACAAAGATCTAGATTTGGGGCAACCCTATTCGGAAGCCTGCAGAATAGCCTGTGTACTTATAATATTGATAAATATTTCACAAGGCTTTTATGCAATGGCAACAAAGTAATTGACCTGATTGTCCGTTTTGTATGGCTGTTAGGATACTTTCGAAACATAGCTTGTAGTATTGAATTGGCGATCTGTTGGGATGGAGCCATAAATATGTTTTAAGTATCGTGACCCAAGACCATATAAAGGCCTACGTTTTGTTCCTCAAATACTGTAACCTATTTCAGATATATTATGCTCAAATTTATACAGCTTAGTACCTATTATGCTGGTGTTAGCCATATTTTAACTTATAGACAGTTCTCTAAACCAACAGCATTGAATTGTTCAGTTTATTTCAAATTTTACATTGGCCCTGCTATGCTTACAAAATAATGTCGCTATGAACTGGAAATGAATCATCATTAAATTAAATTATATCATCAATCGTCATCAAAAAGTTCGTCCTCCCACAATTTTTAAAATTCATAGTTTGTAGATACGCCTTCCCCATTATGTAACTCCAGTTCTCGGGAAGTGAAGTATTCTGTACTGTATGTTATTAGAATAATTTTATTATGTAAAACTTTGCATGATGGTCGACTTATTCTTAATATTGTGAACAAAGAAGGAACAAACTCGAAATAAAAAACTTTCATATTTATTTGTTGTATATAGACTACTCTACGGCTGCCAATATATAATCAATTAGTTTTCCCCGCAGCTCCGTGAGTGGACCCCTATTAGGTAACTCTATTATACTTACATAAAACTTAATTAAGTTATTTTTATATTACGAGCGAAGCCCTGGCCAAAAGCTAGTATATATTATCCAACCTTCCTTGAAAAATTACCTATAATGATGTCAATGATGTTGCGATTTAGGAGTTAGCGGTTATACAGACCGATAAACGAACAGGCGCGGAAAGCGATTTTGTTTTGTACCATGTAAAGAAGATACATAACCAATCTATATATTCAATTCAATCTGTGTATTATATACTTATTTAGATATCTACCTACATCTTCCTACGATATAAAACCGCTCAAGAAAATACGTAGGTTATAAACCTCATCGTAGTTTAAATGACGTAATTTTTGTACCGTACAATTATGAGCTTGCACGATATTGTAATGAGGGGATTTTGCAACAAAGTTCGTGTTGCGGGAGCTGTTTTACATATTATACACTTTCGACATTGTTTATAAATGGGGAAGTACTGACTGTTACCTGTTTGTTACTGGATGCAAAAAAGTCCATAGCATATTTTTTATTCCAAAAATACAAAACTTCTTGCGGTTTATGGGTCCGAAATGTACTTGTGTAAGTTTAATGAAATTAAGGAATATCTTACATAAAATTATGATATACGACATTCCACACGGTATCGCTCTCATATAAATCGTGTCCCTCCTAAACTGTCCCATTTTTTACTGTAAAAAGTATCCTATATTCATCAGCACTTTGGATATTATACAAGTAAATTTTTCAGGGCCAAATCTTAAACTATATGCAATAAGAAAAAGTACTCAAAGGACTCTCGGGCCAATTTTGATGAAAGCTAATAAAGTGCTATCATTGGATTTATGAAAAATCAAGTACCCGAGTCAGTAATCTAATCGGATGATTTAGAAGAAAAAACCCCTATTATGTTATGACACCGATCCATAGTGTAACTTGATCAATTGCTGTAAAGAAATGTCTGAATTGGACATGCCACGAATAATCGGCTTCACTCGCCCATTGGCCAGTTTTTTAACTATTCGGTCGAACATTAAGTACCTTCACAATGTTCGACCGAGTCGAATATTTGGAGTAGCTCTAATTAAAACGTAGCTAAAAATCAATAATTTGCCATTAAAATATATAAATTTTTATGTGAAATGTACGTTTTTTTTAACGATTTGGTTAGTTGAAAAGGTCGCTAGTAAATACCGAATATAAGCCGAATATTAGTGGCATCTCTAGTCTGAATATGAATGAAAAATATGCATAGGAGTCTGCCTTATGTATAAGCTACCAGCATACAAAACTTCACTTAAATCGGTCCAGTAGGTTTGGAGATTACAGATTACCCGTTACAAACAGACGGAGAAACAAAAATTTGAAAACATCTATTTTTCAGATTTGTTTTCATTGTACAGAAATTCAACTTCTACAGTTTTATTATATCGAGGGCTTCATAGCAAATGGGCGTACAGACAAAAGTGCAGTTTTGCACAAAGGACAAAATTGTGAATAAAACAAAACTAGTTTACTGTATAAGGCTGAAATTATGAAAACCCTTCTTTTTAGGTACACTTGCATACTGGTAAGACTTTCTAAATTGTAAAATGCACAGTTTTTAAACCAAAAACCAAAAAATGGCATTTTTGTGGATACTCCTCTATGTTATGAAGCCCTCGATATGTATAGATATATTAATATATTGAGTTTTTTCAAACTTGTGTGTGATAAAGGAACAACACAAGCAAACTAACTTTCTTATACATAAGAAAGTAACTCACTGTTTATGAGTTTCTATTTTAAGATTAGGCCTCTAAATCGATGTTAATTAAATTTATTTTGGTTAGATACTCTCAGTCCTTAATGTTTCTCAGTATACATATGTGAAGGTGCCGGCGAATATATAAAGGTTGTATAAATTGATTTAATGCGATTTCGTTCACCTACATGTATTTTTTCACAGGTTACGCTTTTAATAAATTTTACATCATTGCTCGTCTTTGGTCTTTCTTTCTTAGGACCGATATTGGCTGCAAGTATCCGAAATCAATTTTATTTGCCTGCTGTTAACATTGATCCTAGGCCATCAGTTTTCAAGTTCATTGCGAGGCCACTTCACACAGCGCGAGCATTTAGCTAATTATGCGTAAATGAATATTTTTTTTAAACTGTTTCCATAATCGATTGCATAAATTATACCACTTTTGTTGCTTCAGATTATTTTGAAGATCTATTTGTCGATTTTGAATATTAACCGCTTGATCTTTGGGTACCGCGAAATAATACATTTAAATGAATATCTCTAATATTACAAAGTTGTAATAATGTATGTAGTCCTTGTTTCTTACATTTTTGTCTGTTTGTCTGTTATTCTGTCTGATTCACGTAAAAACTACTGGTAAGATTTCGATGCGGTATTCGGCGGTTGTAGTAAGTAGATAGTAAATTTCCATGCTTAAAATCTGTGGTACTTTATATCCCGAGAATCGTACGGAAATTTTGTTGGTAAAGGTTTAAAGTGGCCAGGTCGAAAAAAAAGTGATTCCAATGAGAAATTTTCACTGATCGATAAAATCTTCAGTAAAACAATTATAATTGTGTATGCCTTTTTTTTTTTTTTTTTTTTTTACATGGGAAATGCGTTGCCGCACCGTCAGCCGCGCGGGGATCATGCGCGGCCGGTGTGTGGGGCTCCCCGACGCCGGTTCAATACGACCGGCTGCCGGTATACCCACTAAAACCCCATGGGAGCCTTCCTTCCGCCTAGCGCCGGGGTCGCGGTACATGCGTGAGCTTAACCCGCAACCCCGGCAGCGGCCGGCCGCCTCGTAAACAGAGGCGGCCTCTCCTGTGTGCGGGCCGGGGGAGATGGTGGTCCCCGGCCCTGAGAGGGACGCGCGGCTACCTCTCGCGCCCTCTCGCGGCATTAGTGCGGGCGGAGGTCTATGTTGATCCCCAGACCTCGACGCCCGCTGCCGCCGGAGGGGAGGCTGCAAGGAATACTCCTGTGCCATCACCCCTCCCTCTCCTTCCTCCTCCCCCGCCGCCTCGCGCACTCAGCAGCGTCAGCGGCGGGGGGAGTGTCTTCGCGATGGGGGGGGAGGGGAGGCTGCGGAGAATTTCTCCTGCGCCATCACCCTCCCTCTCCTTTCTCCCCTCCGCCGCCTCGCGCTCGTAGCAGCGTCAGCGCGGGAGGGGGCTTCGCGGCGGGGGAGGGGAGGCTGCGAAGGATTGCTCCTGCGCCAACACCCCTCCCCCTCTTCTTCCACCCCGCCCCCCCACCACCTCGCGCAATCGGCAGCGTCAGCGGCGGGGGGGCTCGCGATAGGAGGAGGGGAGGCCGCGAAGGATTTCTCCTGCGCCATCACCCCTCCCTCTCCTTTCTCCCCCTCCGCCGCCTCGCGCTCTAAGCAGCGTCAGCGGCGGGGGGGGCTTCGCGATGGGGGAGGGGAGGCTGCGAAGGATTGCTCCTGCGCCAACACCTCTCCCCCTCTCCTTCCTCCCCTTTTCCCGTCGCCTCGCGCACACAGCAGCGTTGGCAGACGGGTCGGGAGGATAGGTCGCCTGTCAGGAGGGCGGTGGTGGGTGGACATCACCACCGCCGTCCTTGACAGCCAGCGGAGAACACCTCGACGCTGGCGGTCGCATCGGAAAGGAGGGGTATTTGGGGAGGAGGTTTGGTAAGGAAGGGCAGGCATTGGGATTTGGAGGCGGAAAGGTGGGACACCACTATCACGGAGTGAAAAGGGGAATGTGACAGTGGCCGCTCGGGGCCCGGGACGCATTCCCTTGTGCCGCTACCTGGACGGGGGAGAAGTCCAGGCGCACCCCTGGTAATTGTGTATGCCTGTAGTAACATTACTTATCTCGACTTTTCGGGATACACCTATTTCCATAATTAAAAATCCATTACCGTGCCGAAAATAATTTTTAAAATAACTAAGGACTTTTAGCTGTCCAACGTGGATAAAGTCGCGCGCAATTAATTATATAATAAACATGATCTTGTCAAATGTTAATTTATTAAATTCATTATTTTTTCAATGCGATGATATAAAATTTGTTTCGGAGAGTTGATGGAATCTTAAATGTTTACGATTCCGTACGCTCATATTATAGGTACCTAATATTATTTCTAAAAGGTATTAGCAAAATATGTTGCTCTGCAAAGTTCCAGTCAAACTCGATGCATATTTCATGTGAACCTATTTTCATAACTGCGAGTTTCCCTAAGCATTCTTCCATAGGGCTGTAATTACTTAATCGAATAGAATGACACAATTTTATTTTTTTATTTATTTCATTTTACTATATAGAAAGGTGGTAATACTACATTGTACCCGTGACAGCTTTAGTTGTTTTTAAATGCCATTTTATTATACTGTTACATACCGACTAAGAAACGCACAAACGTAAAGCGCAGTTTATTACTTTCCTGGATTTAAGAATTCTTTTGTTTCCTTTGTGTTTACAATTTGTAATTCAGATTCTATTGTTATTGTACTCGTTTTATGGCCGTCATTAGTGTCGAACTAATCCTTGTTGTTATTGTATTGCGTCGAAGCTTGCCAGGTCTGGCATCGGTGCATTATAAAACAATGGCTTAATGCGGAGAGGGGCAGTCAAGCGAGGATAACGATACGAGCAAGACGTAGGTTCGATGAGCGATATAGTGACGGACTTTGCGCGTGTTATTGAATCGTGCAGTTTGTACTAATAGTGACTAGTTATATTTGTGCTTATGTAATACGTGTTTGTATAGTTCTAATAAATTCTATAGTACGGTTCGAACGGCATTTTAATTCGAGTCCTGTGTAACTCGTAACAATACTTTAAGAGACTACTGCTTACATTAGTTTTGCGTTTTCACTGTTTGTTTTATGTCAAGGTGTACTACAGCCGCGCTATAATAATTTCAATGTCTGTGAAACAGTTCGTTACTGTTTCAACAATTAGGATGATGAGGCAACCACTCTTATAACTTAAAAGATCTTTTGCTTAAACATTTGTATAAATATGTTTCAAGTTCAACATGTTATAATGTTTTTTAAGCTGAATGACGTTTCTGGAGGGCCAATAATGCTTAACATAATATATAACATTGAAATATTTATAATGGTATTTAAAGAAAACTTCCACATGTTTAGGCAAAAACTTAGCTGACGATTGGTATTATTAGGTCATATGAAAATATTTTAATTGGGTATTTCCTGCAGCATTGCCTGTGTAAATAGTATGATTGTGTGTATAACTTAGTAATATATTATGTCTTAAGGAAAATTGTTAAATTAAACCATAAAAACATCTATATCTTGCTGTTTAATTTTAGGTTGTATAGCACTGAAGGAGTTTGCACTGAAAATCAGCGTTGTGTCGGATCAGATTCCGCCACCACAATAAGCTGAGTGCAAATCATGAAAGCTCATTCTTTTCTTCTATTTTTATATTGTTTTAGATAATTAATATTAAATTGGCATCTGGTAGGGTATTGGCGTCTAGATGACTGTGGTAGCCAGCCCTGGTCAGAATGCCGCCTTAATAAAAAAATACTCTCATCATTTTTCCCTAACGCGCCTAAAGAAGTATAACTTCAATAATATTGAGTAGTGTTCGTGCCTTAGTGGTCACGTTCCAGCCTTCGTTTAGTTAGCGGGAGCACATAGGTAGCATCTTTATTGTTACAAATGTCCTTTGGTGTTCCTAATGGGCCCATGTCTGTATACTGAACTCATGCAAAAAAAATAACAAATCATTAAAATTCATTCCCATTTCTGACCATGAACACATTCTTTAGTTGTACAGTTAAAACGTTTGCCAACACTGTTATCAGTGGCCGAGGACGTCATCCGGCCTGTGACCTTCACCAGACTTCACATAAACATCAGCCCACCAAACAAATCACACAGTATTGTTCCGTTATTATTTTTGGAAGTACAATTGCATTTTTGCATAATTTCTCGGCTGTTATAATGCTATTGAATTTTGTTAGTTTCCTCTAGTCTGTTCGACCCTTGATAAAATTACAATATTGATAACTTAAAAGATAATTCTCGGTAATTAAAAATATAGGTACGTGTTTTCTATGTTATGTTTACGATTGATTTTCAAGACTTATTGTAACACTTTAAAATAACTCATGATGAAAACATGATGATTGACTCATACATAATGGAGTACGTAACATATTCCATCACCTGCTTAATCTATATATTCTATCTTGTTACCTCTTCCTTGTGACCTTTGCAATTTGAATGTTTTACTGATATATTCGGCTTAAGTTGGTTTTGATTCAGAAGCTCAATCGCTTTTATTTAAGACAGTTGAGTTTGGTTTTCCCTCATGAAATTTAAATTCAAAAGTATGATCAAATTGATCATGTATTAGCAGAAGGTCAGGAGCCTTAAGAACAGACGAGCGTGCATGACAAGAGCTATGAATGTCAAAGAAGCAAGTGAGGTGTGTAAGAATAAGCCTGTATGGCGCTCTGTCGTTTGTGCCTACACCGCAAGGGACCTGGCGTGAAGTTATATCTATCTATCTATTATTTACACTAAATTCCACTGTGAATATTTTTCAAAAGTCATACATATAAGTTGAAAATTTATCTACTTCGTATTGATGTACGATCGGCACAACTGATTTATGACCCACTTTGCTAATAATTCCTTTAAAACCGTCAAATTAGTAAGGTTTATTGTGTGTGTTGCACTTAGGACGTTATAAACATTAATAAAAATGCGTCACTAGCCTCAGAACTACGCAATTTTAAACTTTGTTATCATTGTACTAGATATATTTTAGATAAAACAGTAATGATTTGAAATAATTTGAATCTCGAACTGAAATCTGCCTTATAATTCTAACTCTTTTCATTATAGAAAAATTATTATAATTTTAAAAATAAAATGTCATTCTGAAAGTATATCAGAAGTCAAGTAAAGTCAATGAGAAAAAAATTAGAACTCAATATCTAAAAATTAAATTGTATAATGGGTAGTCTCGCAGAACAAAGAGCTCGGATTGTAGTGCTCAGTGAGGAAGGCTATGGCATTCGAGAAATATCACGAGTGTTAAATATAAGTCGGAACACAGTGAGAACATGAATCAGACGGCACGCTGAAGAGGGCATTCTTGAAGATAGACGAAAACATAATCATGGCGTTCGTCGAATAACAAACCAACAAAGTACAGATATGCAGCACCATTATGAAGAACATCCTTTTTCTCGTACCCAAGATTTCGCGGCACGTTACGACATTTGTTTACAAACCATAAGAAATCATTTACACCGTATTGGACTGCATCACCGGCATTATGCTAAGAAAGTACACTTAACGAATGCACACAAAACTGCAAGATTAAATTTTGCACGTAATTATTTAGACTTTGACTGGACTAATTCCATATTTTCAGATGAAAAATCATTTAGATCTTCTCAACATGGTCGCTTAACTTTGTGGCGTTATAACAATACGCGATACACAGAGGGTCACGTAGTACCCAATCAATTATCTGGTCGAATTTCAGCTAACATGTGGGCCTGGATGGGTACCGGGGGTATACGTGAACTTGTCCAAATTTCTCCTCGTCAAAACGCATTAAACTATGTCGATTTGTTGGAAGAATCAATGTTACCGACAGTGCGAATAGTGTACCCACTTGAAGAAGTCCCTGTATTCTCCTACGTTCACGACAATTGTCGAGTACATACCGCCAGAATTGTCTCGAACTGGTTTACCCAGCATGAAGATGAAATTACTCTAATTCCATGGCCATCTAGGTCTCCAGACCTCAACCCAATAGAAAATTTATAGGGTTTGATGGTTCAAATGTGGGATAACAGAAACGAGAGGACAAAGGAAGCAATTGAGCAGCACTGTAATGAAATTTGGAATTACATGAAGGGAACCGACATCTGCAATCGTCTAATCGGGTCGATGCGTAATCGACTATTAGACGTCATTGAAAACAATGGTGCTTATACCCGGTTTTAGGTTTAAGTAAAGTAAAATGAGTGCCATTTCTAACTATGAAATACTACAACCAATTAATAAAATTAACAAACAATTTTTTTTTCTTCCACATTAATGTTGTTAATGTTTTCTTTTCTTGTGTATTTCTGCTACCTAACGTATAACGATAACCCTAATATCTAATGTTGTATATACAAAAGGTTTGACCTGTGTCACCTTTGGCTTGTCGATTTATGACCGGTTCCGATATCTCACTATTCACTCCACTTCACTTCCCCTGCTTTACCGTAGGTTGAATTTTGACATTGCTTGTATAGAGATTACATCAAATTTTAATCGTTAGTAAGGCAAATAAACTGTCGGTAAGATATAGGAAACGGCACTTAATCCAACATACTTAATGACAGAGATAGTAATAGCACGTAATAGCATTTGTCAGATGTTACACGAGTATAGACGAGTCTCTCCGATCTGTTTAATACAACGTAGTCAATAACTGTCAATGTCTAATAACATGATAACAAGTTCGTTACCAAGGAAATGTATGTTCAGGCCAATTTCAACCTAATTGTATTTCACGACTGTAAGAAAATGACCTTATGGTGGGTCATGATTCAATTTGTTTGATTGTACATTGCTTTGAAACGTGTCATTGCTGTTGAACGAGGAGAAGCGGCAAGAACAACGCCAGCAACACGATAATCTTAAAATTCTTTTATAGAAATAAATATATTGGCCTATCGTTAGAAGTGTCTTCAGTACCCAAGGCCCTGGCATGTGGTGATCACAATAAAACATCGGGGTGGTTTCATTGGTAGGTCAGAACAAGCTTTCTGTTATCCAATAAAACTGTTTTCTCCGAACTAGGATATTAGGATGGGTATACATAACTGATTACACATTAACAAAAGAACAAGTACAATAGCTTTCCTACATTTAAAAAGAGCGATATTTAGGCATATATGTAGGTAGTTCGTTTCTGGATCTATTTACTTTTATAGTAGCGTCGGATCCTTCTCTATTTTGTGGCGAAAATGATTTTGAAATTGCATTTACTACATACACGAAACTTCAATTTCAGAACACTAAAAGGTTATTTATGATACTAGTTGATGTTTCTAATATGAAAATTGCGCCTCATGCATGTGTTAAAAATGTGATCTCTTTCGTCTCATTTTCTGTATACATTAAAATGAGACAAATGTGCTTCCAAGGAGGTTCCATTATTCTGATCATTTATTTGTTATTCTAATGTAAAACTCCTTGGTGAAATTCTTATAAATTTTTTCACCTAAATACCTATTTTCCGTTGTATGGTGCGTTATTTTTAACTTTCAAACAAACGTGTTGAAATGTACATTTACGATTAGAGTGACATCTATGATACTGTTACTATAAAGCTTATACAATATATAAGGATGCCGACACACGTTACAATAAATTTTAACATCATTTACAATTAAATAAACAGGCGTTAAAGTTACATCTTTATCATCTTACACTCATAAGATAATTATAGAAATTTAATTACTGTTTAAACAATAATGATTACGCTATTTGATTTCTTTTACTTCTTCAAACTTTCAAAGTCATAAGTTTGTACGCTTGTGCTATGGAGGCTAAAGATAAGGAGAACCATTTCTGTATATGAAGAAGTGACCGCCGAAATGCATGAAATTAGGGTGGCATCAAATTAGCATCAGGGTAAATAAATCAGAGTAATATTATAGAGTATTTTAATTTTATAAAATTAAATATTACAAAATCACTAAGCGTATTATTCAAAGTTCATGAAATTAAATCACTCTTCACGTTTTCGCATAATAATTATTTGTGGTTATATTTACTAAATTATTTGTACTACGTAAATAGTTAACGTATTTAATAGTGTCCTGTCACCATCTACTTTATTCGCTGAAGGTATTAAATTTTCTAACTACTTCAATTCGTCCATAACGGCTATATTACCATACCCTTGTCTACATCAGCGCCTTTCTCAGCGGATTTTGAACTGTTATTTCAGCTTACAACTGCACACTTCTTCAACTATTTTCCATATGAGATGGTTCTCCTTATCCCTACCCTCCATAGCTCGTATGAAATGTATGAGGTTGCAACATTTTGTGATGATGAAAAGTAAGTCAGTTGATTTGACTATCGCTTTCTATTCCATTTAATTAGGTAGTCCTAATAGATAGTTCTATACGAGTGGGTTTATTTGTATGTGTTTTAGATTCGTTTTCAATCATGATTATAAAATTTCTCATCTCGCTTATCGGAAACCAATCAAGTGGCTTTGCTGAAATCTGTCTGGCTTATTCAAATCTTAATTGAATAATGACTATGGCGGGCGGTATAAATAGAAATAAAATATTACCTTTTATATAGCATAAGTTTATCTCTGTCTATCTTTTGACCTATAAAGGTCCCGCCATGTATTACTGTACATCAAAATGGTGGATTATGTTTGATCTCACTACGTGTCCCGAATGATTAAAGGCACCTAGATTATATTGTCTTAATTAAATTATGTAAATCAGAATTTTTGGCATGCAGTTCTCAAATAATAATAATCTTGTTGTTAAAAATCTAAACAGTGACGGTGACGAAAAATCTTTTGTGAAAACCAGCACATCTAATGATATGTAAAAATACTAAACTTACTATAAGTTTTAAGTAAAATTAGTATGCCAGAAAATGCCGAAACATGTACTCAGCATGATATTTAGGATCTTATAGCCATGTTTCATACGAATCCTATAGTTATTCCTAATCCTAATCCCTTCCTAATCCTAAGTCTGCTTTAGATAAACATTGCCGGTATACCACCCGTTCTTCGGCTGGTGAGTATATGATATAAACTGTTCGTATGGCACTTTTATATAGCAAACATGCTCGTATTGAATGTTCAGGCGAAATATTGGTGTTTTGTCCATAGGGTATCGATGTTGCAGTTCTCTGCGCAAACAACCATTCAACCTTTTAGTTTCCGTCGTAGGTACTCAAAACATAAATCACGTTGTCAAACTTTACGCAGCCTATATGAACTCAAACATTCCACGCGAAAAGAATATACCTCGATAATCTTATTCGTGGGGTGGAATGTGATAAAGAACTTTTATCTCTTTTTGGATCCCATTTGCTCTTAACTTGTATCTTTGGTCTTGGAGTTTCTAAACTCGTAAAGCTAACGATATGTTATTTCCTCTTCGAACGAAATAGTTGTATATTTAGGAGTTGGGTTACCAGATCAATAGAATTAAATGCCAGAGATATTTTTAGGTTATTTAATTAGAAATATTAATAATTATGTCGTTGTGTAATCAACATCCATTAAATATCATCCTCATAAATGCATCGTGCATTTAAATAAGCTTCATGCAGGTGGTACTGTTAAATGTATAATATGGAACGATACGGTAGGTAAATGACGTTATATAAATACTTGTTGTAATGCGTAAAAATATAAGCATATTAAGTGTTTTTTCTATTCATAAATTTTTTTCAGGTTTTCGTCCCTTAACCACAGTCAAACTTTGTAGTGAGTTGATGGCAGTTACTAAAAAGCGGTCGAAAGATTTGGTTAAAAATGAAAAACAACACGCAAAATATTTTACTTTAAACCCGTGAAAACGTAATTTTAAATAATTTAACCAGCAAAAAACGGTATTTTAGGAGGGCTCGCGAAGTTTCCTACGTAGTAATAATTATTTAATTACTGATTATTTATTTGTGCTTAACCAAAATATGCGCCGTATTTTTAACTAAACAGCATTCTGTTTCTGTTTACATCTTTACATCGATATTAGTTCTTTACATTTCGGATAGATGGCGTTAGTAGTAACAATCCAGTTGATATTACAGATATCTTATTAGTTTTATAATTTTCGACAGATTTCGTCAGGAATAGAATAAAATTCTAATTAATGAAAATTTTTATATCTTCTATTTTTTACGTGTATAAAATAATATTTTGATGATAGATAATAGATGTGTTAATAGAAAAGAAATAAATTGAAAATACTACGTCAAAGTCCCAATGTGGTGGTGTGATAGTTTCTGAGTGTACCAAAAAGTAAAGTATATGTATTGTGGAGTAATATGATTATAAAATTATTTGTTTTATTTTTGGAAAATTTCGGCAGCATTGTAAAAATAATGGATGACTTAATTCACCACCTGCTGGACAATTATATATTATCTTAATTGCAGAAAATGTCCGGACGCAAGAAAACCTTGTTTGGGTGGCCCGATAGGATGTGATCTTATAGATAAAGTAAAACCTAAAAGAAAACATAATACAGTAATAAAAATGTATGCTTTTTAGATGGAAAGTTTTTCTTGTACAAATTGCCAGCGAGAGATTAAGGCTGCAGCGCGAGCGCTATTGTGGCGACTGAGGCAACGTCACATGCACTGCAACCAGCTGACTCACGTGCGTCGTGAGTCGTGACTATTTTTAGAAACTATCTCACTAGACAGACGTCTTTATGAATGGAGTGTCTTTAACGGGCTTCCTTATATGTAACAAGTTAAATATGTACCAATGAATAAAAAATAATTATCTGTCTGTCATTTCAATATGAATACTATACTTTAAAGCTGTGTACACAATTGCGAGCCGTAACCGTTGCAGTTACTGTAAACAAAAATCATAGAGTGCTCGGGAGCTAGAGTTAGCAACACACGATGCGCTCGCAACAAGTCGACAAAGCGAAAATCGATGTCGGCGTACACTTTAGAAGTTTAGAGCATGTTTGTATCGAATCATAAATATCTGTTTTATTATTTTGTCTGTCTTAAAAGGAAAGGATTTTGAAGCGCATATAAAAATGTAGATTGTGAATTGAATGTTATGAATTTCGATAGTTCACAAGGTCCAGAAAATTATGAACGTAAAGTTTAGGTTTCTTAAAGAAGCTTATAAACTTACACTAACTTAATATGAATTGAACCGTAAGCCTCGTGCGAACGATGTGACCTACACAGGTACTGTTGTATTGATAGATTTATGTTTGTCAAATAATGCAATTTTCGTCTCAATATTGTTTTCTAATTGATTAATTTAGGCGGATCAATTCTGTGTATCAATTTGGACGAAGTAACCAGTGATCCATGTTAACTTCAAATTGAGTAATTAAATATCGTCATTTCCTTTCAGTTCCTGCGTCTTTCAATCAAATTAAATCGATTTGATTTATCCGTCTAATATCGTTATTATTAAAATAATTACATTGCTGCAGAACTGAATAACGTAAGAAAATGTTAATGTTTACATTAAAGATTCCATTGTTATCAAAATGGCGATTGTATCAGAATAATATGCTTTGAGAATATAAAATTTAAGCGTGATATAAAAGATAGAACTAGGATAAAAGCGAATCCGTGTAACTTCACGACTCAGGACTAGTGTTGGGTTCTTTATATTCAGTTGTATTGAATTATGAAGTGAAACAAACTGTGTGCGCCTTTGGAACCAAAAGTCAAACAGCACATTTAAAATATTATCATGTCCGTCTGTCTGTCTTTATGCCATAGCCATGTTACTTGGCGATTATCAGCACTATATAAATTTAGTTAAATTTTCAGCCCCTTTAACAAATAACAATAAGTATTTATTATTCCTTCAAAGCTGTTTAAGTAATTAACTATCCCACGGGAATTGTTTAATTTTTCGGGGTTAAAAGTACCCCATATGTTGACCAGGGAATAAGCTACCACCATACAAAATTTCATTTAAATCGGTCCAGTCGTTTTGGAGATTAGCCGGTACAAACAGACAGACAAACAGGGAAATAAAAAGTTTGAAAAACATTTAAATTAGTCTATTTCACTTCTTGCATCCCCCTGACTCTGCTTTTAGCATTTTTTTCATTGTACATTTCAATTTAACCTCTACAGTTTTATTATATGTATAGATAATAATAACAACCCATGAAAGTCCCACTGCTAGGCCTCCTATTATAGGGGAACGAACAGTATACCCGCCACGCTTGTCCAAGACGGCTTGGCAGATTTCACACATTGCTTATCTCAATGTGCATAGTGCATCGCGATGTTTTCCTTCACCGTTAGCACTATTTTTCTTAATTAATGGAAAATGTTCCACCTAAAATTAGTTTGAACAGCATTTCTTATCTGGATATGAGATATTTTTGGTGTCACTCGATATCAAGAGTTTGGTAGCAATATTGCGAAATGTGTGATCTTCGCCGTTACAGAAAAATGCAGTATGTAAAAATTACTTTTTTCCTTTTATCGCCAATATTCTCTAAGTAATATATGGCTAAAGTAGCCCAATAATACATAGATCGTTGTACTGCAGATTCAGCGCCAGGAATATCTGTGCTAATGTTACTGGCGATAAGCCAAAATAGAACCTCCAGTCTGCGAGTCGCACGTGATCGATAGAACGGAAGTGACTATGCTGAATTATCCTATTTAAAATTTATTGACACCGATGGGGTTTTTTAGGTGATTTATTATTGGCACCGTTATTGTTAAACAGCTTCTGATAATAAAAACTGATTACACGGTGATGTTAGTTAGGGGTTTTAAATTGATATTTTCTGTATTTAAATTAAGTGTTAAATATTGGAATCATTATTTGACAGGGCCTTGGCAATGAACTGATTATAATAAAATTGCGTACATATATACATGTAAGTATATAGAATACCAACTTTCAATAACGGGGACGACAATAGCTATTTTTTATTCAGAAAAGTAAGTTTGGGATGTAGATTGAAAATTTTCAACGAATCTATCATTATGACATCTTATATACAAAGCCTTACGAATAACCCATGTTCATTTTTCAAAATAATTTTAAAGGCGTAAAAATTAGATTAAAGCGACTCTAGACCAGCTGTTATCCAAAAAAGTTGAACTTATACAAAATATGTATATTATTTTTATTGTTATAAGTTTCAATTGTTATACCAATACCTTGTATACGTTTTGATAGCAGGCACGTTTTATTTCGAAAATATCTTGGTCAGTTTCTTTTGCCCGTTTGCATTTAAAATTTACACGAAGGCGTTACAAAGCCCAAACATATGTTGCTACTTGGACACGTCATTGAATCGTGATTAATTCTCAAGAGAAGTGATACTGGGTATGCCCATATTTGATATGTCAAGAGCATGTCACTTGTGCATTTCCTGTGAGCTCCAGTTTGGACGGAATGAACGGACTTCCATCCAAACATAAATCAAGCTTCGTTCTACTATAAACACTTAGCACACTGTAATCGATACGTTTCGAGCTTTCCTGAACTGAAATTAAAACTTCAATATTGTTCCTGTTTTATATTTTGTACCGTTACTACTTCTGTTGCACAATTCTGTCCTCAATACAAGTAAAGTATGTAAGTACAAGGTGTGATTTTTGACTGGTCGAACCGGGTTGTAATATATAATTAAATTAATGATCTCCAGCATTCTTTGTCCTAATATACCTAATATAGAATTTTGTTAAATTAGTGATTTAGATCAGTGATTGGCTCTACAGCTTGTGGTTAACGTTGAAGGGAATACATTCAATGCCTAAATACTACTTTGGCTATCATTGAAATAAAACAAACTATTCGGCTATTAGTCCAGTCAAATAAGATTCATATCTTATTTATCTAAAATATTAAGTGTGCCAAACTATGCTTCTTTATATATAATCAGTTTCATCGTCATTCTAGCGAGCATCATTATAACAAAAAAATCCTACCTACGTTACGGTACGGTACCTACGTTTTTATATTTTTTCTTCTTCATTTACGGCTTTAACCGGCCGGCCGTGTTCTTGCGGGAGTTGTGTAATGACGGTATGACCAGATCAGCACAGGCGACTCTCCTGCAGTGTGTCTACAATAATAAAAGCGACCGGTAATAGGGTTTTTAGTCCGGTCTGTCCCCGTGACTCCATATAATTATATTCATCAAACGAAGATCCTACATCTACTTACGTCGAAGCTCATGCACAGACACGATTCACTGCCATACAATAGTACGCATCAAGCGATTTATTTAGGATTATTAGACATGTTCTTTCAGCTTAACCGGGGTTTTGGGGTCGAAAATGACATCAATTACCTCACCCCATTTGGCCCAAGCTCCTGCGATTTGTGCCTTGACGTCGCAATCGATGTCCCTGGACACGTGATAGTTGATGTTTCTTTTAAGAAAATAATTTAGTAATACGAATAAAATGCTTGAATCTAAATTTATTCCATTTCATATACTAAAGAAATAATGTAATAGACAATGTAATACTAATAACCACACACGTACGCTTCATTTATCTTTTTGTCTTTCCATTAACCTTTTCCAATAAATTATCCTTGGGACAGGATATCTTCCTCATAATTATATAGAATATCTTAGGACTGTGGGGTTTTAATGGAATACTTTCAAATTACCAAGGTTTTATTTTTTTAATTTTATTTATGAACCTATTTTAGTACGAACTTATGCAAATTTTATCTTTGAAAGTGAAAAAAGTTCAGTCCAGGGAATCCGCAGAGAAAGACCTGGTGGTAATTATTTCAATGAGTTTTGTAAAAGTTGCACGTATGAAATATTTGGTTTGATTTGTAAAAATATAAAATTACAACGTATTATGTTACATTACATGGCTACCCAAACCACATTGTGCGTTTGTGTAAAAGTCGTTAATAAAAACATAGAGAGAGGGTAACAAATTAACCGGGACAAAAAGAATGACAGATAAAAACGCCCCTTAATTCAGCGATCGTTTTAATCGACACAGATGAATCACCTTAATGCTGACGGCACAAATTGTAAAACCCTGAAAAGCCATCCGTGATTAAGCCGTAGACACGGTTTACTATGGATCGATGCAGTCACATGTTACGAGTTCGTTATTTCAGTATATCACGTTGCCCGTTGCAGTTAGGTACATAGAAGTGTTTAACTTTTTACTAGGTTTACGTAGCCGTTTTGAAAAAAAAGACATTTTATAAATAGACAAATTCCCCTCAGATTATTATCCCAAAGAAAAAATCGTCTATTGAAATGTTACTCATTCGTAAGCTGACCCCATCGTCCAAAATGGTAAAGACTGCCCTGCAGGTAAGTATCGGACTTGCAAAATTTATATGCGCCTCGACAGATAGTAGCTCCGATTTAGCGCAGGTCAAAAAGTAGGAAGCGCGAAAGAGATGCTATCTGAGTCTGGATAGCGGACGAGCGAGAGGGCAACACTCTCCCTACGAACCACAGCATGAACATTATAATTATTTTCTGCGCAATGGATTGTACAAACTTCAGAGACGTCTTTAAGTTTTGCGTATAAGTTACATATTTATTAGTGAGGAAACTGTGCGATTGGGTTATGTAGTTATTTAGTAGGCCATTTAAAAAGTGATAGTCAGACGTCCTCTATTTATTATTAGTTTCATATAAAAAAATCTTAATAGTGGCTAAAATTGTTAGAACATTTAACCACTCCGACAAAGTCTCTAATTTCAAGTTAAGCTCGTACATAAAATACAAATTAACGTTAATATTCTCTGAGGCCACTTGAGATACTTAATAGAAACTTCTACGTGACGGAACTTAATATTGCGAATAATAAATAAACACCACGACAGCTACGTCCCATTTTCTATTTTGTTTTTTGAGAGTATCATACCCTGTCTTTATGCAATAGAAATTGTGGTAGTGAACATTTATTTTGGTAAACAGGCTAAAAAATAAACATTTGTGAACATTCAAAGTCAAAGCCAATGTCATACTATTTATTATCAAGCAAAATAATAAATATTTCCTATATCTCTATAATAATATAAAATCCTAACATGACGTGTCTGTACAGTGAAACTATTTAAAAAAAAACAACTGGATAAACTCTAAAACGATGGAGATCACATCAATGTTTTTGGATTTCTTGTCTGTTTATCTGTTTGTCGGTTTGTTTGTTTGTTCGGGATTTAATTAAAAACTACTGGCCGTCTTGGATGCTGTTTTCGCTGATCGACATCAAATTCTTAGACTTAAAATCTGCGCTCCTTTTTATCCTCGGAATCCCGCGAGAATTTTCCCAGGAGCGGTTTGTAATGGTTCGGGTGCATTACTTATTTCGACACATGATAGGTTACATTTTTTTAATGCGGATTACCGCAGTATTTAAAAAAATACACAAATTATTGTGTCCCAGGAATCCCTCGGGAATTCCAAGTTAAGCGTGAAGTCCAGGGGAATATCCTAGTAACTTCTTTTTTCGTACGAGATAAGAATAATAAGCATACGCTTTCATACATTCTTAGCCCCATATTATAAATAGATGAAAGTGATTTTAAGATTCGATTTATTATGTTGTATGTATAATAATTGTAGGTTTGGTTATTTTAAATATATTAATCGTGTGGTGTAAGCGGTTTCACATTATTATTTTGAAATTCATTCACATATCGATTATGGTAATCGATAATTAATTTATTTTATGTGTGACCTTATTTTTAAGATATCTCATTTTCCAGATAGAATTTAGGTTTCTATTTAGTAGTAGAAAAATATAACTCATTAAGCGATATCTCAACTCATAGCATTTCTTTGGCCCAAAAAGACCCGGTTTCCGTTTTGAATAAAATGACCCAAGCATAGCCAATGGCGCATTCTAAGATTTCTAAATAAAACTCGTGACATATTATTAAAGGATTTATGTTCCATTTCCTCGGGGCGTTGCTATCTTTTTCTTCTTCCTGAATTTTTGTATTAAAGTAGATAATTCGGTGAATCACTATACGCAGTAGTATAAGCGTTTCCCTGTAAATGTGAATGTGTTCCTAATTTAATGTAAATAGGCGCACTGTACGTCTGCCCAGATTATCTTAGCTGCAGATACATAACATTGTAACGCAAGTTGAATGCGTGAACAAGGCACGCTTGTTACATTGTTATCGTTTAAATTATCTCTGCTCCACGCCATCCAGTATAATGCTCCCTTGTTGTAGTGTTTGAACCTAAAAAAATCGGCAAATCGCGTAGCTGTCCTCGCTCAGTGAAGGCTTTTTGCAGTTTGGCCACGAAATCATAATTATTATCAATTTGATATAAGTACTTTATATTTATGACATGTTACAAACTTTTTAAACTTTATAACGTCATACAGAATAGAAAACGCTTTATTGTTCACCACATACACATTAAATCAACAATTCACACTAGTGACGTCAAATACATCCATATATAAGTAAGATATATATATTACACTATACATATACCTAAAATAAATAAACAATAACACATTAATAATAGCAACATCAATCTAGATCGACAACCACTTAAGCTCTTTCAGAGATATGGTCATGTTTCTTTAAGCCAAATATAAATGTGATATACATATTCATTATTCCCACCCGCTAATTTACTTATAGTTCGAATTCCCTAAAACTTCGTTATACGTATACATTTATACTTTAAATATTTCTCACCAGAAACAAGTATATAAAATTTCGTGCTTCTCACTTTGAAAATGACGAATTTTCATACAAATATTCATTTGAATGTGCAAAAATCTTTTTTTAGTGCCTTAGTTGCAGTATAGAAAACAACCCCCATGCAAATTTTCGTGATCTTCTCAATTTTATAATATGTATAGATTTCACTAAACCATTCTATACATAGTATAAGACATATTTTGTATCTGTAAAGCTTTCCCGAGTAAAAGGGTTGTGATATACATACATATGGTATTAAAGATCAGTTTTTATTAAAATGCCTAAGAACCCTAAAGTGGGGGCTATATCGCTGAAACTCCATAAATATTTATTTGCTGAAGTGTGAAAATTATTTTATTGATTCATCCAATTTCACACACCGTCTGATTTTGTAAATGCAAAGATTTCGTGCCGCTGGACCGAATTGTGATCATTGATTCAATGTTCCCATATGTAGGCGACCTTTTATGAGGGTCGAATAAGTTTTAAGGATTCGGAAGACGAGTAACGGCCGTCCGTGGTCCCTTCCCGGCTCATTTGTCCCAGGTGATAAACTAGTCCGGATTTCGTTCCGATAGAGTGACGCGATATCCTTACATATCGTCTTATTTATTTACCGCTACACAGATGGAATGTCCGTATTATCTGGGATTTTATTGCTTGGAGCACGTGAACTTTGCCTTGTATTTTAGATATTTATTTCGTCTGTAAATAATAATAATAGAAATGAGTCAACGAGCATTGTGCCGAGTTGTCACCGTCAATGGTCTTATAGCTAAAAGCTTCGACCGTCATCTAGAGAGGCTTTCGCTGGGAAGCGGGTGAAGGGCCAGATACAGAAGGCAGTAGTACTCTTGGACACGGCACGAATTGTGAGCAGGTTTCTGTCGCTGGAGCCCTGACGATCGGTAGTTTGGGCCCCAGGCCCTGCTTGCGGTGATCTGCAAGATTTTATATTTTTTATTGAATACGTATTTTATTTTTGATGTATTTTTATAAAAGGGTAATGTTATTCATTTAAAAAAAATTGTAAAATCTTTGAGAATATATAAATACATGAAATAATAGAAATGAAAGACTTATGTTTCTGTTTCACCGATTAAAGTAATATTTTTATGAGGCGTCGATGTTAAAAGCTTTTTAGGATAACCTATACGTAGGTTAAACGAAACCCCTTGAAATAGTTATGTCCATCTTTCTTTCCATATAGCAGACAGTTTTTTGAAAAACACTTAAATGATATAAATGCAATATATCAGGAAGGTATATTCTATATGCCTTTACATAATGATGTAGGTGAAATCGCAAACCGATTAAAGTTGTTATTGTCACACATATAATTGATGGATCGAATAAACAGGCACAGGCAGAATAGATAAAGTTGTTGTAAATGTTCGCCAACTTTTTAATTGTAAGCAAAACTTAATTGTAATTCTCAAGGCCGTTAAAACGGAACAAAGAAATATATAAACAAGCCTGTATCATATTTGTATATGGCAATAATGCTCTTCAATAATTAAAAGTAACTGAATGATAAGAATGATAAGTTTCTTTGAATTCATTTTAGTAGAATTTTGACGATAGACTTGAAAGCTGTCACAGACGTTGTGTGTAAAGCTGCGCATATTATTGTAGTTTTCTTTATAATTATATCTGTTAAGGGAATGGAAGGTAGCCACACGTATTCGTAGAGTTGCGGGCGCTTTCGGAAGTATATTCTCTAGACGGGTTGCGGTGGTAGAGGCGTTGTGAGGGTGGTTATATAAGGCCTGCCGCAGTGTTCGTCGCCTTGTTCTGGCTACAGTCAATGCACACTGGATATACTCCTATTGTCGTCGCTTGCACGCTTGTTTACATTTTAGCTCAGCATTTTTATTGGTCGGGGTACGTCGTTACGTCATAGCAATGAAGTTTTTATTATACGCTAGCATCGATTCAACAATGTCTGCCTTTTCTGTATTGTATTACCGGGTATAATTTAACGGTTTAAATAACGCACTTTATCCGAAATTTGGCCTAAGCTTGAAATTCAATTAAAACTTTACCGGAGTTTAATTAATTTTGGTTTGTAATTACAAATCCTTACCTTTAACGATTTATTGAATGAATTTATCAAATACTACCAGTCTCGGCAGACGTTGTCCTGCCCTGAGAAAATAATAATCTAGAACCCTATTCCAGTACCATCTACAGTCTCTAATAAGTATAGTCCATGTTATTCAGGGATAATGTAACATTCTAATGATGAAAGAATTCTTGAAATCGGTCCAGTTTTTGAGTTTATTCGTTACAAACACACAAAAAGACAAATCTTTCCTCGTTATAATATTAGTATAGATCAAAATCATTTATTTAAAATCAATAGAGTATACATAATGATAGATTTAGGCATTATCATCGAAAACTTAGTCCTGGTTGTCGTCCTAAGTGTCGTCTTCGGAGCTAAGGGTCTGCTTTCCTGGAATTCCTTCTCCCCACCGGGCCTCAGTTTTCCTTATTGAGAATATAAATGTACGCATTTCATCCTTTATCACGTCCTGCAAACATTATTTTACCTGTGCCTACCCGTTTTATCGTGAAAAGACGCATGCATTGTGTTGATACATTTATTTCCCACGTAACTTCCAACTTTGGGTAAAACGTGATCGTACTGGCGTAACGTACCCCATATTAAACATTTTGTGTATTCAGTAAACAATAAATAACACCAAAGACGTCAAGAGTAGAATTGAATGAATAAGATTAAATAATATAGTTCATTGAAAAATTAAGACTATTCAAGGCTGCCGATTAGATTTATCGCCTTGAAATAGAAATTGTACCTATAGCGCAGGATTTTTATAGCATGCATAAAACGAACCCTGCGAATCACGTGTACGTAATCAAGCATAATATCGGACCTTGGATTCGAAACACGTCGATAATCTACGGATTTATACAGCTTAAGGGAGAACATTTTCCAACCGTTGTTTCTACGTGAGAAAATTGCCGCATGACACCACTGATGGGAATAATTCTTCTGAAACCAGAGCTTTAAACAGAGTTTAGTGCTCGTAAATAAGCGTACTGTGGCATTGGGAAGGCTGTCCCCCCGTCAAGGTTTATTTCCAGCCACCCGTAACACTGGATGCGTGCAGCCGCAGATTTTGATTTGTGCCATTTGGCGTCCTATGAAATAGGTCACACAACATGCTCAACCACTGCAAACTTTGTCGATTCTGCAACTTCCAATGATGCATTGGGGCGTTATAACTCCAAGTAATTTGCAAAGGTTCTGTACTTGGTTTGTAATTTTGTTGATAAAATTTTGCCGATAACCAGAATTTATTATATTAATTTATTTCTGATGACTGCTATATTTAAGTTCCTTTATTGCACGATACATAATTTTTAGATTGTTCTCAATGTGTAAGTTATAAAACTTGTACCTACATGTTTTTATATTATACATTTAGATATTGAGATTTTTAATAGTTGTGTTTGTATTGACAAAGCTTTTTTTTTAAACAAAAGTTGATTAATTTGGATTCTTAAGTTCATCCCCATTTAGTATTATTAAAATGTACTTTAAAATTGTTTTACCTCAAAAGTGTTTATTTGTTAATATGCCGTTTATTAATATACCTGATGTTCGTTAAATACATCCAACCTTCACAATAACTCCTTGTTTGAACGTGTTATCAGGAAAACAGATCGTAAACAAATACAAAACCAATTTCGGTGCTTTCATATTAATAGGCCAATTTGGTCGTACAGGTGTGCGATGGTTTCCCTAAATATATTATTACTATGGCATGAAATGGAGTCGTTGAATAATAAATAAGATTTTGTTTTAATAATATGCTTAGCCTAGGGACATGTCATATTAATTCATTGAAACCAGTTTCACGAAAAAAGTATTTTCTATTTCATATTAAATTGAAATACAACTTAGCTAATACAATATTATTATGTTCCTTGACACGAAGTAAGAGCTTATATTTTTCTTTTACTTAGAACTTTTTATCTAATCTAGCGAATTTCTGGCGTCTGGTTTTAATATTCCATCCCGCGTTTCAGTTTTGAGCCTCCTCAGGCTTAGGTACTATATTTAACGCAAATGCGATCATAACTTATTGACGTGAAAGCACGATCCCTAACCCCGTCTACGGTGAGTTCCCTAAAAATCCCTTCAACTTTTTTCAGCCTCAAAATTTATTTCAACACAACGTTATTAATGTTTATACGTCGCCGCACTTAAAACGAGGCGGTTCAATGTGGGCGATAATACAGCCTGGGTGCCCCACTTTTAGAGTTTATACATATTATACGTATATAATGAAATGGTACCGAATATCAAAGACATTTATTAATATTTGAGCCTTAACGTTGACATACGGCTGCTTTCATGGTGCTTAGGGACGAGTTCTTTTTATCAACCAGGCAACCACGAATAGTGATTCTAATATCCTTGATATCATACTCAACTACACGACGGGTCTGGGTGCCATTATTCCTCGAATATTGTAGATTTGTAGAAAATTTCCTTGCGAGGATTTCGTTCTCAGCTATGAGTAGGGTTATTTAAAAAGTAAGTCATTACAGTTCTGCGAACTTAGCAACGCGATGGCGACTTGTGTTGCAAATCTTAATTGAATGTAAAAGTATTTCATGTTTGCTGTCTCCTTTGGTGCTAGAAATGGACACAGGGTAGATGTAATAATTCAAACTACCTCATATTTATTAATTGTACATAAAGCGCACACTTTTATAGCATCTTCGTCAACCCCTTTTGGGTTTTAAGATGTAGATATGTAAAAATATGTATGTTTTTGTTTGAATAAATAAATTTATAAAAAACTGATGGTTGAAATATTCTCTAAATTTTTTTAATATTTTTTTCATTAAAATGGAGAATTTACTAAACATAAGCTATTCTTCAATTTACAACAGAGCGACGTGACGAATAGATACATATGCAGACTCAAATATTGAAATAAGACTAGACATTAAACTGTTATTATTTAATGCGTATTGATTGTTAGCTAAATTTGTACATAATAGCTATATTTTAATCACCAGGATAAGATGATAAATGTTAGAGTGGCGAATGTCCATGAGTAACGTTGGTTATTTTTCATTATGTCCACCTTCAATCGTCTTCTCTGGTAATATAAAATCGCAGAACCTCTATATAATCAGAGATAGCAGTTCGCTTTTCTATCCAGTACGACTTTCCTTAGTACGGCGAGAACTTTCTGAAGCTTTTAGGCAAATCAGCTAGTGCTAACCTTTAGAGCTGTGATTGTCTGAGTAGCTTGACGGCTCGCAAGAGGCGATTTTATCATCTCTTCTGCTTATGTTATGTAATATTAGTAACGTTGTGAAGAATAGGTATCTGCAACATAATATGAAGGCTAGTCTTCCATCTCTATATAAATATTATAAACACGAAAGTTTGTAAGAATGGATGTATGTTTGTTACTCCGTCACGCAAAAACTACTGAATGGATTTTGATGAAACTTTACAGTAATATAGCTTATACATCAGAATAACACAGGCTATATAATTTATAAAGATATCGTGTGACTTATCCAAAACATAACGATTCTCCATCACCACGCGTGTGAAACCACCGGCGCAACTAACTTCCTTTGGATGTTTGTTTGTTCCATCTTAACGACTTCGAGAATGGACAAATTATATTATGAATAATTTACCTTATTATTTTCGCAGTTGTCGAAAGTACGTACTCGTATTAATATTATTCCGCTAAAAGAATTGTTTTCGTTGAATACCGGATTGTAATGCCCGCGGAAGAAGTTGTGTGTATTATTCTAGTTCTTCATTAAATTCATAGCTTTAATATATACATGTAATGGATTATTTTACTAAAGTCACGGGACAGGAGAGAGGACCGCGCAGAGGGCTTACTCTCAAACGTCTTCTCTCGTTCGTTTCAGAATTTTTGAAGTGAAACTTCTATATAGAGGGGGTCTTACGGAGTTTTGGCTCACGAAAATATGTCACAGTCACGTGATCACCGTCACTAATTCTTACATTTTTAAACTCGTGATATCTTTCGAATGGAATGTCCGAATTGAATAATTCAAAAAGTTATATAAATAAATTAAAATTTTGTTGCGATTCATTTTGTCACTTATCAATTGAAGATTTTCCACTTGTCCGTTGCGATTCGTTTTTCCACTTGTCCGTTGCGATTCGTTTTTCCACTTGTCCGTTGCGATTCGTTTTCCTCCCACTTATCCGTTGCCATTCGTTTTTCCACTTGTCCGTTGCGATTCGTTTTTCCACTTGTCCGTTGAAGTTTCACTTCTAATATGTGTCCCAGCATACATTTTTTTGTTTGTTTTTTTTGAAGTTAATTTTCTTTAGAATCGTTGTGATTTGAAATTCGGTGAAATGAAAAAGCGACACTAAAAAAAGAAACACAAAATCTACAGGACTAAGTCTGCGAGAGAATGAGATACGACTTTTACATTGTGCACAGATTAGAGACTCGATAAGACCGATGATTAAACATAGTCCAATTTGGACCGAAATAAAACTGATAATAATATTTTCAGACTAAACAGTAAAAAATTTAAAGGGAATCCCTTAAGAAGTCTATTTTGAGTTATAATATGTTGATGGATGATGGCTATAGGAATTATTTTTGTAATAATAAAATTTAAGGAAGAATTGTGTGTTACTGTCAGTATATTCTGTGAAGTTTCAGTTCTACTGCGTGTGAAATGCATACACGCACAATTTTATTATATTGAAGTACATTTTCCATTGTGTTCCATTTTATTGTGTTATTAAATACTATATTAATGTACTTTTAAATATTTTTTTTGCTTCTTTCTTCTATCTAAGATTTCATTGACTTTTTCGAACTGATTGGACGAGAACGAATGAGAGTAACGCTTCAGGGGCGGGGACGTTTTCTCTACTATACATTGTTGCCGAGGCCAACAGGCGACCTTCAGTTATTTCAGGATATGTGCTCAAAATAATAATGAATTAGATTATCTTAGTAAAATCCTTCCAGGCAACAAGGTTAGTGAGATGCAATTGATATGCCATCCCTGTAAATGTACATAATGTAAACCCATACATTCTTTCCATGAGTATTTAATAATTTATCAATGCCGCGAGTCTCAGGCGGCCACAAATAGGCCGGGTCAAAAGTTACAAGAGGTGACAAGCGATCTACTGGATGGCACGCCACGCTCCCACGGCTCCGTAATTATGTGCCAAGATTTAGGGATGCCCGCCTCGCATTGACCCAGATTCCAGTATTTTCTCGCCAGTATCAACCATTGTTTCTGTCTTGTTATTTTTCTTTCATTCCCTGAATAATTGCATCCGACTTTCTATTACGTCTTTTAATTTGACACAACGAACAGCTCACGGGTAAAGTTATATATTGTTCAGTTGGTTGAGTTTCAGATTCGGATAACGTTTGTGTGGTATATATGTTATAGTCCAACATTGAAGCTCTGACGCTCCTAGGTTTTCACTTTTATTAATCAAACGTCAGATCTGGCTAAAGTCTAAGTCAAAGTCTAAATAAATGACTTTTTCTGCCTTTAATTGATGAATTTTCGTCTAACCTAGGAGAGATTAATACAGTCATTAAAAATGTAACAAGTCCAGTAATGACGTTTGACCGAGTCTGCCTTAGTCGCTTCTAAGATCGACTAAGGAAAGCCCGAAACAAATTATTTTAAGTTCGACGTTTAACTAAAAAGTTAGGTACTTCTAGGTTTGACTAAAAATACTTCAAAGTCAAAGAATGAAATTGGAATTCACTTCGGGTTTTGTCGAAAGGCATCGGTCAAACCTAGGATATACCAGCTATTCCGGGAAGAGAATGCATATCCACCTTTGAGTATAAACATAATATACATCTGTTAGAGTCAATTTACATTTCGTATGATTTATTTGTCTAGTTCGCCATGTAAATAATCCAAAGATATGTAGACTAATCTTTTTACGCTATTAACTAGGCCAAATGGTAGTGATTTTGAGTCTTTTGATTTCCTGGAAAGCTACCACACTTTGTCCAGAGTGTGCTGCCATGACAACCCTGAGTTCTGTTCCGAAATTATTAG
Organism: Dendrolimus punctatus; assembly: GCA_012273795.1. Taxonomy (NCBI): domain Eukaryota; kingdom Metazoa; phylum Arthropoda; class Insecta; order Lepidoptera; family Lasiocampidae; genus Dendrolimus; species Dendrolimus punctatus. Next base: position 5,658,626 of record CM022537.1, read on the forward strand.
CTAAGTTCCAGGCCCCCTCTGATGCCTGCAACACACCGGTAGCACCTCTCTTGTTGGAAATGTCATTAACCACTTTTCATCAGGCCGTCAGACTGTCCGCTGTACTCTAGCAGTACTAGCAGGGAAATAAAGTATTTTAATTGTAGTTTCTGATTTCAATTATAAGTTTGCGACTATTTGTAGTCTTCTTCAGTACTACTCAAGTATACTTTTCTTTAGTAACATTTCAAAGTCATTACATTATTATATATATTAAATGGCAAAGGCATTTTATTTTTTCTAAAGTATATGTATAAAAGGTAAATTACGGCATAGTTCTCGGGGGCGGGTACTCATATAAATTCAACGGATACTTAATTTCCAAAGTTACAATAGGAATCTTTTCTAGCGCTTAATATGACTTTCAATTTTCAATGACTGTAGGTTTTATGTCTAAAAGAAGACATTTTTCTTGGTTAATATACCTAATGTTTAAGTTGATTTCTGTAGTAAATTTTATATTTATCGACCTAAAAAGACACCATTAATAATATTATTTTGCAAAAAGTTGACCAAATGCGTCTACACACAGTAATGACGCCGGAAAGGTGAGAAACTTGTAATTGTCTTTTCATTTAACTATGGTACTTTGAAATAATGAAAAACTATAATACTCTACGTCTGAAAAACTGCTCAAAATACCCCGTTACAACCACTTTTCGTCAATCATTTTTTTTCAGTTCTGCCAAGCAACTGAAAAACCAACTATCACATATCACATAACAGTATGAAGTGCCAATAATTATGTACTTCTTCTACAAAGAACCCTAAAGAAAATTAAACAAGATTTATGAAGAGAAGGAAAATTTGGATATCTTCACGTGTGCCTTATCGAAATTAATAGAAAGTGCATTGAAGTATATATATCACTAAACAATAGGCTAAGAATAAATTGCTTAAATTATCGCTTTAGTTATTAAGGTGAGCATCAGTATGAGAATACACGAGCAATTAAAATTTCTCAATCCCCGTAAATTCTTGTCAACTATGACGTTCAACTACATCAAGCAATTAAGGACGATGGCAATATGCAGCAAGATGTTGCTGAGACACGGCCACGCAATACTATGCAACATGGAGCAACTTAAAAAATTAGGCAGCCCCGACCTGTTCCTCTCGCGAAAGCGAGACGTAGTTATACGTACAAACGAGATAGAAAGAAAATTGTCAAGCTCATATGGCGACGATGACAAATGTGGAATATATGGAGCAATTACACGCAATATTCCCGAAACAATTGCCGCATTTTATTGCAATTGCTCCACGGCTCCACTTAATTTCTCCAGATTGATTCTTTACTGTTGCCAAGCAATAACTGCTCAAAACATTGCCCGTGCAAGAGCACTTTAACATTGTAGTAACATTTTATATAATAGATGAATAAGTACTGTTACGAGTCGCGAGACTCGAACTAAAATGTCGTTAGAATTACTATAGTTTATTAGAGCTATATAAACACGTATAACACAGTTACAAATATAACCGAACGCAACACGTCCGAACGTAATGCAGAAGGTCGTAATTCAATAAAACGCGTAAATTCCGTCACTTATTAGATTCCTGAATCCCGATTGTAGTACACACATCTCGCTTCGCTCGTGATTATCACTCTACTCACTGGTCTCTCCATCGGGCCCTGGTTTTATACCTCACAAATTCAAATATGTCTATATTGTAATCAACTTAATCCGGAACATCTAGCTAATGTTTCGACCGCAACGGCCATAAACGAGTACAATAAAACAGTGGTTTTTTTCTAGAATAATTAGTAACATAACAGTGCGCATGCCAATAAATAAGTAATCAAAGAAGACGAACATAAAAGAATAAGTTAAAATGCCGAAAGGAAATAAAATGTGTTTTACAGATATGCAGATGTGAATTCGTGTTTGTCGGCGCTTAGGTTGTAACAATACATAAAAAATATCTATACATTTTTACCAATTGGCAGAGCAAATATACTACAGAAGAACGAAGATGAACGAACACCCAAATGCATAATAAAATATATCAAAAATAATATAACCGCAAAAATGTGCACTCGAAAACATAACTTGTAGAGTGCAATCCTATTATCGTAGTCTTTTACCTGGAAATGCAGTGAAAAACCCGTACGAGTGAAAATGGCTGCGTTGCCCTTTCAATGAAATTTTTCATTGAAGCATTTTGGGTTTGACTGCTATCCCAAGATTTTTGCTACCGTGCTGGTTACGCTCGTGGTTTTACCCCTTTACCTCGCTTGTTTAATGAAACCCCGTCGAATTATTAAACGAGAACACACACAATTAACTAATTAAACATTCAAGCAAATTATCCTTATGTCGAGATGTGCACATCGTTTACATTATGTGCTTTGATTACGTTAATGTTGTAATTTGCTTTTAATTAATGTCAAATGTGCCGCTTTGCATGCATCAATACATATGATATGTTGTGCCAAACTTTATAGCCGCTATTGTTAACAAAAACTCTTTTATTTTAAATTAAAACTCGATATTGCGCAGCCTTCTGCAACTAATCTGATCTATCTTTTTTAAATATAGTAGTTACTTTACATTTTTTAATAATACCTTTTTAGGATTGTTGAATTGTAACAAAGTAGTAGCATAAAACAGTTGTAAATTGATTTGTATGATGAAATGGTTTGCGTCAGGATGCCAATACGTCTGACGTTATCAGATTAGGGTTCGATTGAAATACGTGACGTTACTCCACAATTCGCCGGCGGCCGCCACACTGCAAAACACGAAAGCAGTCCACCCCGTGTGCGGGCTTAATTAACTATTGTTGGTTTGTTTGATTTATACTTTTTTCCAGCCAGTTATATGATTTTTAAGTCGTTCTAAATATAAACTCATTTTAGTAGGATATAGGTTTTTATTGTTTATATTATATCTTTTACGCTATTTCTTATTTATTTAGGTTTATGGCTTGGCAGCTAGGCCTTTAAGCCAGATCTTAGTATACAATATAGTTTCTTCATTTTCTTAAGCCTATATGTAGCACAGCTGAACTGTATGTAATCAGCTAGTGCCATTCAACGGAGTTCTCGTGACAACGCAAAAGGCCACATTTGACTATACAGTTCACATTTCTCACAAACACATAATAACTACTCAAAATCTACCAATATCCTACAACAATTGTTCATTTTAGAGTAATTTTACACATTTTTAGAAAATAAAACTGCACAGCACAACTTCTGTCAGTTTCCACCAAAAACTCCTACGCTACTTCTTATATTTCTGTAGCCAAAGATATTAACGATCTGTCTATTCGTTTGTTTGTTTGTGGAACGTCACAACTATATTAGACTTTCTCATGAAAAAGTGCCGCGGATTGACGGCTGTGCAGCAGAAAGTTAGAAATATAAAATAATGATAGAAACGTTCCCAATTAATAGTATTAGTAAATAAAAAACATAATGTAACATGTACATTAAAACACTTGATAAAAATAACATTACAATATGTCTGGGCTGATCAGTTTAATTCAAATTCATTTATTTATATAAACTTATTTCTAGGCCTTATATAATTATATCTAAAACTTATAGTAATAATACATTTTGAATTAAAATTAAGGCTACAACATTTTTGGCGGCTGTTGCTGCACTAGGCTCGTGGTCTGTATCGCGGCACCCAACACAATTTTATTATAATATATTAACTTCAATATAATGGAATTATTAATTAATTACTTAGCCTAAAACTATGAGTGCGTGCGTGCGTGCGTGCGTGCGTGCGTGCGTGCGTGCGTGGTGCGTGCGTGCGTGCGTGGCGTGCGTGCGTGCGTGGCGTGGTGTGTGTGGTGTGTGGTGTGTGTGTGTGGTGTGTGTGTGTGGTGTGTGCGCGCGTGTGGTGTGTGTGTGTGGTGTGTGTGCGCGCGTGTGCGTGTGTGTGCGCCCCTAGTGTTATAGTCGTATTGGTAGTATACATTCTGTGTCGCTGTAGTTTAAAGTTTTTACTAACTTTAATTAGTTCCATTTTTTGCACCGCGACTTTTTTCGTGAGATGCATTCTGCTTGAGGTTGATATTTGTATAATTTCGAGGCTAGCTACACGTTTCTGACTAGAACGGTGTAATGAAATTACTAAAAAATATTTATTTGTAATTCTCCATACACGTATTATTTGCAGTTGAAGGGTTAAAAAAGTCGTAAAAGAAGTGAATACTGTTTTCCTCTAACTTTTCAACTGTAATTCCACAAAAAAAGGAGGGTACATTATTAAATGCTTTCAACAAAAAAATTTTGAAACAAGATACGTCTGCGATTAGAGATATTTTTCATTTATACACTTTTCTAGATCTTCAGGCATCCGTGGCTCAATGACAACAACCATGCATGTTCCGTCCACACTACAGAACTATTCACCTTGTGTAGTCCGAAATATGGCAAATATTTTTTTGGACCTAATGAAAAAGATTAATGAGATTAAACTGGTGGTTTATAAATTCATATACTGTTGCGAAATTAGACGCTTGGTAAAGCTTTGATACTATAATCGTATAGTCCTTTGTCTGGGCGAGTCGTGACCTTGACCTCGTCACCCTGGAATTATCGCCCTGCCGGGTAACAAGTGAAACACGCCTCAGAGACCCATTTTGTCTTATTCGGTTGCCCGAAGAGTTAGTGTTAGTGAAGTTTTATTCTGCTAAAGCACATGTAATATGTAGTTTTTTGACATTCAATATAGTATTGCACGTCATAATATCAAACCTTACGCCTGAAAAAGAATTTATTGTTTGGAAAGCGAAATATACAAACCTACGCCCCATCAGCAACTCAGTTTATTGTCGTTTTGTTTATTAAGGCTCAAATAAAGTGCATAAGGCACTATAATCCACTGCTCGGAGATAGCAGTTACATAAGCAATAGTCACAAAAACTAACACAATACTTCTAGGTATCACTCTAGTGCGGCGCATGGAACACAAACAGCAAATATTGGTCAACCCAAAATCCGGCAGAGTATTCCACTGAATTTATTGCTATACTGGTTCTTCATCAATACAGTTCTGGTTTTGAAGAGCCAATCTATGAGTTGACACCCTAGAAGTATTCACTGCTTGCGCTAGTACACATTTTCTGGCCATGTGCTTACCAGTAAAATGTCCAAAGGAAATCTGCACATCAAGATATGTTCACACGCCAGTTGATATTCCACAAGAGCTAATCATATCCTGTCCGTTTCTCTAAAATATGAGGGCTCGAGTCTAACAACGGTACTCTATAGGCACGTATTATATAAACGTAATTTAATATACAGAAAATGGATTAATCGTATAAATGCGTATATATATATATATATATATATATATATATATATATATATATACCACATAGACATTGCCATATCAATGAAGTATAAATAGAATTTTAATTGAATTGACTACTCTGCTATAACAGTTACATGTTCGTTGATTAAAATTATTACACGAGAACGTTTAATTTTAGCCTTTAAACTTGGTTAAAGCGAACTTTTAAGCTGCAAGATGGGTGGGTCATACAAACAGTCATTCCTTTTATATCCACTACGCCATTAAGTTAAATCAGTATGACTGTGTAGGCAAGGAAAAGGGCCTTTTATATATTATGGACAATTACATTCTGCGTCGTAAATTCAAAGGGCAATGTGTACCATGTTGTTTTTACTCTATCTCTCCACCTATTTTTGCATAGCCGACATGACTACAGCTAACTTGTACTCTGAAAACTCCTCGTCCATATTTAGTAATTGCCTGCAGAGGTTACTTAACGGTTTTAATAATAGTATCAATTCAAATAAAGCTCCTAATATATACTCTGGGGTGAAGTCCATAAAGAGTAAAAGGAACATCACATTTTGTCTGGCCTTGTATTTTAGGTAGCTCGATTTTCTGACTAGTATATTTCAACTTGGCTTTCAGACTTATAGACATTGATTTATTAGGGTTAGTATTAACTCTGTACATAGATATGTGTCTACTTTAATATATCCTTTAATACGTTTAACATTATCGAGCACTTATATCCGTACCCCTTACCCATCCGAACTATAAGGGCAATAGGCATTTCTGAACACGCGGAAGTCCCCGAGTTCGTATAAATTGAATAATGGCTAGCTCGCCTCAACTAAGTGGAATCTATTTTGCTTTACGTACGACTGTCCAGCTGATGTCGACCCCCAATGCTTTCGCGTCTCGAATTATGAAAGAAAAGTTTCATAAAATGCTTGTCTTTGATCGCTGAAGCGGATAACACGATATCTTTTGTAAACATTTTCATGTCGTGCATTTCATTGCTATCCCTCAGTTTATCTTGATGTCTCGCGGGATACATAATGATATCTATGTATTATCTTACAGATTAGATATTGATGTTGACTTGTTTATGTTTTTGTATCTCTTGCAGGCGCAGAGCGACGATGACGATGTCGGGCCTGACGACGTCAACGTTGCCGTCGAAGGTGGCTTTATGGATGAGTTCTTCAGTGAGGTAAGTTTTGGCAACTTTTATAATCACTATCGATTTTATAAAAATGAGTCGAAGTCGCTATTTTCATAATAGGTGAAATAATATAGTCCGTAAACGTCTCTATGCTGGGTTCGAACCTCTCATTATAGAGGAATGGACAGTATTATATAGTCGCCACGTTTGTCCAAGGCGGCTTAGCAGGCTTGACACATCTCTTATCTAAATGTGTAGGTTTCATCACGAGATAATCTAATATATAAAATTCTCGTGTCACAGTTTTCGTTGCCATACTCCTCCGAAACGGCTTGACCGATTTTGATGAAATTTTTTGTGCTTATCCGGTATCTATGAGAATCGGCGAACATCTATTTTTCATCCCCCTAAATGTTAGGGGTAGTCCACCCCTAAATTTTTTTATTTATTTTTAGACAAATTTTTAATTTCTATTTTTTTATGATACAACATACAAAAATACATACAACCCTAGATTTTCAACCCTCTACGATCAACCCCTATTTTTTACCGGGCAGGACGACGTCTGCTGGGACAGCTAGTATATATTTATGGCGAATGACGTTTCCTAAAATATAGGAATATAGCTATATACTCTCCTAAACTTGGTGTTCGTAGCCCACGTAAATAATTTGCCTTTCCAAGATAAAATCTGTGCTGTGTATGTCCTCGTATATATAAAATGCATTGAGGTACACGATTTATAAAAATCGATTAATTACTAAGGCCATATTAAACAAACAAAAACTCAAAAAAATGTTTTAACTATTGTATGCATATGTATATGATGTATGTATCTGATGCTTTAATGTATAATAAATGAAATAAAATAGCCAAGTACGTAACATTCTACGCGCAATATTCCGTAAAGGTAATGAACGTTCCCTGCTTTTTCAGTTGACTCTAGAAACCTAATTTTTCAATTTTTCGCGATTTCACTCTTCTAATGTGTAGATATAAAATAATACTCCGTCCTGCCGTATTTCTCAACCTTTCATTTCTAAACTCTATATTTTTTTAGTAAACAGATCTTCTGTTGATGGTAAGGATTGTATAGGCATTCAGATTTTAGCAAAATAGCTACGGTATCCTGAAAATGCACGAATATTCTTTTTAATAATTAAGTTACAAGTGTTTGCTAGTTTGTTTTATTTATATGAGCACTAATGCCTTGACTTGGTGAATTTAATTTCTTCAATTAATTGATATGACCAAGTTGGCCTTTGTTTAACTAAGTCTCTAAATATTCTTCATCGCGCATGGACCATTAATTAATATTAGTTGACACAATCAATTTCAACTGGTTTAATTCGAATGAGAAGACTGGAGATGGAGAGACCTTGAACGTACGCCCCTGGGACACAACATCAGTCGTTACTTGCACCAAGGTTACATAGACAGACGCCGGCACGTGTTCTGCGTGCCCCTTTCTCACTCTATAAGAAGAGGATGTTCGCTGGGAGGGCCAATCCCTCCCGGCAATATGGAAAGTACTTTCCTGCGGGTAAGAAAAATTCAATACAGCTCATTAAAACATTGATGTTTTCGAAGTATCGTTTGCACTCCCCGTAAGCCCATGCCATGCCGTGGCGGTGGCTAAGCTCTGCGCGTCAACACTACCTTATCTTGTCATCATGTAAACATCAAACATTTCTATCTCGCAACTAAAATTAATTGTTGAAGGTCCAAATTGTCTGAAATTCAATTTATGTAAAAAAAAAAACTATTGCAGGAGTTAAGCAGACAGGCAGACGTCCCACTTGATGGAAAGCGGTTACCGTTGCCTATGAACATTTGCAACAGCAAAGGTGCTACAAATGCGCTGCTGCTCTCTTAAGGGAGACTGAAACCAGGTCACTAATGCCGGACTACAACTCAAGTTTGTTATGGCGATATAGTTTACATTTTAGATCAAGGGGGGTAGCCATCCAGTCGGGCATATACCCTACCACGTGGCTGTGTGTTGTTTTATCGCCTCTTACGACATGCCGCCAGGCCTGAAAGGAGGAAATTGTATTTCTCTCCGCATAAAACATTCTTCAAAAACTTCATATTTTTATATCTACCGACAAAAATATAAGCAGCTCGCTTTGCTTATAATTGTAGTCTCGCTTAAAACATGAGTTAAATATCGATGACGCCATGGTGTTAGTTAATAATTTATTTTCGTTACATCTAATAAGTTTCGAGTTTATGTTTATTATGTCTGGCTATGTGATTACTATGAAATTTGAAAGCCTTTTCATATTTTTTTGCTCAGAATTTATTGCTAGACTGTATTATAGCGGTGTGTCACACCGAAAAAGTAAAGTAAAAATACTGAAGCTTTTTATTTAACTAATAAACTCATTAAGTATTAACAAACAAGTATTTATAGAATAAACTTTAGGAATCTGAAATTTGACTAAGCATCAGAATCGTGAAACATTTCTTTTCATAGAGTTTGAATTTATATCTCGTTTTTTCGTATAGCTGTAGTATATCATCCATACTCCAATAATAATATTAACCCATAACCGCTCCACTGTTGGAGTCTGGCCTCCAAGTTATGGGGAAGCGGTTGGCATACCTGCCAAGTGCCAACCCGCTTTTGGCAAGCGTTTACAAATAACACCGCTGTTTTTGTTCATCGTCAACACAAGAGAATTATAACAATTTACACATTGCAGTAAAAAGACTCCATAAACGGTATACTAACACAGGCTGATTTTAATAATTGCCTTTTCATTAAGACGCAAAAATGACTTTGACAATGTTTTGCCATGATTTACCTTCAAACGTTTGAATTTCGTTGTTTTTTCATCATTATATTTCCATGCCGCAACAGGATACAAAGAGGGAAGTCAATTTACTGATGACCCAGTAGTCACATGAATCATTCATAAACTCAATTAAAACAATTGAAGCTTGCGCGGAATCAAATTACTTTGCGGAGATTTGGCATCATGGTTGCATTTAGAATTTATTTGTGAATGTTTTAAATGTCAGATTCTTACAAATCACTTCTTTATTTATTTCACATCTATAAAATAATTACTTGGGATTATCCACGGGATTTCTCTATCCTATGCAATCACGTTTGTGGGTTCTGTTATTAAAAACTATTATGGCATTGTATGAACTATGAATTGTTTGGTTAATACGGAGATGAATTGGTTGGGGTGAGTGTCACGCGTCGAGAACTCCCACATCTGCGACAGCTTCACACTCATGGGCAGAGCAGATACTACAAATATTCCTCGATGTTGGAAAGGCCACGTTTAACGTAAGTCGGCAAGTTATGTGGGCAACAAATGATAAGCCATGCCGCCCCCTCTACGTCTCGATAGAAAAGGTGGGTTCAAGAAATATTGGATTAACGTTGAGGAATGTTATGTTTGCTAATGATCTCATAATAACGAATACCGAAGGCCATGCGTAATTGATAAGGAAAACGGACCTGAGATGGATATTCCAGACATAACGGGAATTTGATGCTAGATGTTGGATTGAACAGTTTTGAAAATGAAACAAATATACGCTTATAGACGATAATCTGCGAGATTAATGTCGCTGAAAAACCCCAAACAATCTTAAAAAGAAATCACATTAAGCTTAATGTAATTGTAAAATTTATGGAAAATGATGACATGATTATCATTCTCCTTGAAAAGCTTTTTATTGTAAAGCTTCCTTTGATAAATCCGAAGGATGTCGGTCACGGAACTGAGGGTAATTGGGCAGAAAGGCAGGGTCCGCTAAGCGAAGGGCCAAATCTGAATTCTACGGTATCATACAATTATACACCCTTCAATTAGTAAATAGCTTTATTAAATTTCCGCGAACCAGAGTTTTGTTAATGGATTTTTACCTAGTTAATTTTGACTAAGACGCATAATGGACGGAGATAATAATCTTTACCAAGAACTATTAGTTCTATTGTCTAAAGCAAAAACAATGAGGTTGCTTCTATAATTAAAATTTGTCTTAATGTTGTTAATGTTAGTCTGTAAATAAAAATACGATGTCAATAAGAGCCTGCCAATCCTATACACTGGTATTAATAGTTGATACTGTTTGCAAATCTTGATTATAGCAGCGTTATTACTGCGCGCAACACAATAAGATGAGATGCAGTGCGAGCGCCTAAATATGTATTATATTAACTTATGCGACACTTGTGAATTATGTATATTACAAAAATTGTTGTAATCTTACAGCCTCATCTATGTCTAATTAAATTCCACGCATTCAGTGGCCACTTCTTATAATGATTTTCTTTCGATATAACGTATGTTATATGAAAATCTAATTAACCTAATCAAGTAATGAGATATTATTTTATTCACATTATTATTCAAAACTCGTAATTAGGTCTTCAGAATATTACAGACATTCTCTCGCCCCCAAGAAATATAAAGTTTTACGACAATGACAACAGAAAACGATTTAAAGTTTTCCCCGCTGCGTACAATCTTTAACAGCGGAAACTTGGGCATAAAAGAAATTCCGTCGGATACGGTGAATTTTTCTCAACAATTCTGTTTTGTTATTGCGAACCTTTGCTGATTTATTTATGGTAAACCCAGTTACTAGAACAAAGTTATTTGTTAAATCGCTTTAAAAAAAAGTCATAAAGCTTTTGACGATGAAATATGATAAATAAAGAGTTGTGTGTAATTTTTATTTTTTTATTCCAGAATTAAGACCAATAAGTAGAATAGGCTGAAAACTCGATTCGAATCGAATAGTTTGTACAGTAATTGCAAACTTTAATTGCGCTGACATTGCAATAATGTATTAAAGGCTTACGTTTGCGTGGTGTTTAAAGGCTTCATTCACATTAAGCAGCTCGACGACGAGGATTAGAGGCCGCATCGCAGCTGTTATTGCGTCTCTTTTATTAAATCTTTGCATTAAAACTGTAACCTTCGTGAAACAGAATATTCAGGATTTTCTTACCTTATCGGGACTAGTAATAATGCGGTATTTTATTTAAATTTTATTTCGAGGATTCCGTTGCTTTTCAGTAGCCGTGATTCATAGAAAACTAAGAAATTGGACAAGTTATGCATACGAATAACTTTAACATTACTCAATCCTTGCTTTTCGTGATCACGGCTAATGAAAAGTGGTCGAAATAAAAATAACAATTGACTATTTTAATAACTCATGGTCAATTTATAATTTAAGGTAATGCCTACACGGCATCTGTCATCTATTTTTATCTTTCAATTAAGACGAAACAACCCAATCCATGTTAACATAAAAACGAGTCATTCAATGTCATGAACTAACAGTCCTATCCTTTCAGTTCGGCTTCTTTCAACCAAACAGAACCAATTTGGCTGAACCGTGTATTATCAGCTCTATGAAGATACGAATTTATATTACAACAAAACAAACACGGTATTTCAGCTGCGTAATATTCGCACGGTATTTCAGTTTCTGTATGTTGTATACTTATGATTTAAATTTCAGATGTGGTTTAGGGTCGAGTTCGCGAACAGTTTTGATAAGGATACATTACACGATCTACCATCCTCGGTCTTGTAGTATATATGTAGTACAATTAAGAGTTGTTAAATCATTGTGCTGTTTAGTAGGAAAATATGTAATTTGGTATTTGTTTCCTTTGTCTAAGTCTAGTTTATTAACAGAAGCTGCCGTTATCATATGTCATAAATATTCATTACTGCTGAACAAAAAAACGATTATCTATAATATTATAACATTCTAAACATGCTGTGTCTGTACATTGAAGCTTTAAAAAAAACTGGACTATATAAACCATGAAGAACACGATGCATTTTTTTAGATTTCTTGTCCATTTGTTCAGGATTCACGTAACTCGTACTGGACCGCCTTCGATGCAGTTTTCGTTGATCGATATCTAATTCTTAGACTTAAACTCTACTTTTTATTCCGGGAAGTGATTTTTCTGGGAACGATTTAAAATGGCCAAATTTAAAAAAACGAATTCCAATATGATTTTTTACTGATCGATAGCAAAGCCAGGTGGTAGGGCATTTGCCCGACTGGATGGCTACCACCCCTGGTCTAAAGTATGTCGCCATAACAACCCTTAGTTGTGTTCCGGCATTAGTGACCAGGCTCCAGTCTCCTTCAAGAGAGCAGCAGCGCATTAGGTGTTACAAATGTCCATAGGCGATGGTAACCGCTACCCATCAAGTGGGCCGTCTGCCTGTCTGCTGAACTCCTGCAATAAAAAAAAAAAAATAATTATGTAATTAAATGTTTGATATTTTTTATCCCGGTAATCCCGCGAGAATTTTGGTGCCGGGAGCGCTTTGGAGTCGAGCATAAAAATTAGCTTATTCCGATACAGTTTCAACTAAAAAGATAGCTTACGTTCTTTTTTAAATGCGGAATACTTTGTGTGCCAGGAATCCCGCAGAAATTTCAAGTCAAGCGTGGATGAAATCGTGGATATATCCTAGTTAGATATATAAATAGAATATATTGTATACTATAAAAATGTAGACAAAAATAATTTTAAGTATTTGAAAAATTCATAAAAGAGCATCATTATTTTCACAGGCTAGTTAGTATGAATTAGATTGGTAGGTGTAATGTTAAAATGTATATTAGAATATACTTTGTATTTAACATTTAAGGAAAAAAATCGAAAGATTTGCGCGAGAACAGTTCTCCCAGGCTTTGGCATGTATCTTGGATGTTTCTATTTTATAGACCAGCATTACGTCCAACCGTTTCATCCATTGAAGTAATGGTTAAACAATGCCCATTGTGGTTCGCTAATGGTTCGTCTGGAACTAATTGCTAATGAATTGCAGTAGTCACATGTGGATAATTTCTCACAAACTCCCACGTTATACCTTCACAAAGGCTTTTAATACATTACTATAATCAGCGTTAACGTATAATGTGAAGACATTTAGACAAGTTGTGGGAAACGTGTTTATTGAATTGTTTAATGTCTTTATCTCATTGAACCTTCGTTTAGGTGATTCTGTAGGGAGGTTAATGGCCGGTTCCTATATCTTACTATTTATTCACTTGCCCTAACCATTGTTGAATTTTGATATTAGATGTATGGGGCTAATGTCAAATTTTAACTAATAGTAAGTCAAATGAACGGTCTGTATGATATAGGAACCGGCTATAAGGTTAACCTCGCATTACAGTTAGATTACATGTTGATTCGCGATGTTGTTTGGTAAAACCAAAAGCAGGTGAAAAGCCCCCAGGAATGTTTGAAGTCAAATCTTGATACCTTTATAAATAATGTAGCCGTCCGGAATTTTTCGTTAGTATCTGTTTTGTTCGACATGTAGGCGGAATTTTGTGCCATCAGGCATAGCTTTTTAGGTTAAAAATAAATGATGTTAACCGATAAGTAGATTAAGACCGCCCTTTGTACACAGTTTTCTGTATTGGTGTACAACCAAGAGTTTTATCTATCTGCCTAAGGATTGAAATATTATGACATACCTATATGTGTAATCGGGAAGTCTAGCATCTTACTTTTTAATTCGGTAAGCCTATTATTATTAAGCTGCGCATACTACAAAGTTTGCATATTTTTAACCGACTTCGAAAAAAGGAGGAGGTTCTCAATTCGTCGGGATCTTTTTTGTTACTTTTTTTATGTATGTTCACCGATTACTCCGTGATTTATGATCCGATTTACGTGATTCTTTTTTTGTTCGACGGAATAGCTTCCAATTGGTCCCCTAAAATTTTTACATAGTTTGGCCCAGTAGTTTTCATTTTACGAACATTTTTTTGTTCCCGTTTCTTGAGGCTATATTTTTTAAGAAGCGCGGCACCATTCGTAGGTCCAACCATACATAGCTAGACACTAAAAAGTAACAAATAAAAACTTATGCAAAGTAAAACATAAAAATTACTATATTTTGCAGTTAGGTTACCTGGAAGAGATTGCTTTCAGCGATAAGGCCGCTTTTTGTTTCTACCATGACAATATTGTAATTGTATATTTTGAGATTGTGTATTTGGTGCGCAATAAAGTGTTATCTATCTATCTATATTTTGAAAATTACTAAGCACCGACTTTAAGATGTTTTAGATAATATATATTAATAATAATAGCTTTAGAAATAAGTTATTTTATACATTTTAGTTCTTTAGTTTTTGAAGTCGGTTTTAATAAATTACAATATAGGGAGAACCATTAATAATAATATCTAGTGTAAAACATTATTTCAAGTCGAATGCTTCATTTTTGTAATCATGGCGACATTGTTAGAATTTTTTGGTCGACATCTTTTCCGTTTTAGGAAATGAGTCACGTACGAGTATTATGCGTAAGGCGTTACAAGGCGATGGACACTCGCTACTAGCTGAGTATATTTAAACATTTTCCGTATCTCACAAAGGTGAAAAGTAAACAACCTACTCCAACACATTCGTGGTTACGAAATCACATGCGTTTTCATTAAATCCGCAACAGGACTCGGGAGTGTCATAAATATTCAGGCTGTGCTCTGTATTCATTATAATCTTGCAATTCATTTACATGTTATTATTTTGTATGTTATGTATGTATTTTGTATGTGTGGCGATGTACCGTCGGCTGCTGTCGCGACGCATGGCTCATGTCACAGATATGTTGGGGGTAGTGCACATTACGTCATGCAATATCATGACATCAATCCCCCAATGAACGGCCTATGAAATATGTGGTTTACATCTAAAATAATTACTTTGATCTGTTTTATATTTTGGATAAAGATTTTTTATACGATCATCATATAATCATGTTTGTTACTAAACCGTTAACCCTATACACTCGTTTTGTCCGTCAATCTGCCATTACAGTTAATTATATTTCTCAGAAACAGAAAGGTACAGAATAGGTATAGGAAAATTAAAAAAAAAAACAGTTTTAGGAGTGGACGTCCCATATGTAACTGACAGTATTTTTTCATTTTACGTAATCTTTGTGGATAAGAGTCCTCGCAGACTACGTACTTTCTATCGACCGAGATAGTTTGGTCGGCTTCTTAATCAATATGAAGAGGTATGCAAACACACTTCGACACATCACATTACAGTGATTCCCTATAGGCCGATAAAACTATCGACGAACCATCGGCCGACCACTTGATCAGTATGGCGCTCTTCCCCACCCGCGCATTTGCTGACTGTGTTGCTGGCTTCAGTTCACTCCGCGTTAATTAACTCTGATGTTAAGCAGAAAAAAAAACTATGAGAAGAAGCCTGTGGATCAGTTGTTCCTAATTGGAATTAGTTTATTTTCATTGAAACCGGTTATGCTCATTCGATAATAGGAGTTTTTTTTCGGGAAATCTAGTAATTTAGAAGGAATCGTGTAAAACCTCCCTTGCAAGAATCTATTACTGTAAATGGGATGTACCTAATACTTTCGCTCTCTCTTCTTCACCTCTCTCTCCTTTGTATCAAGTATAAAGCAATAATAATACTTCTGAGCAATATTCCACGCGGATGGTCTCTTCACCAATTCTAGCGAATGTAATTAATGGGATGACTGTTGGTTGGCTGGTTTGTGCACTCACGTTCAACCCAACTGTTTTGTTGGACCAGTGTGCGCACAAGCAGCCCAACTCGACTAAACTATCGGCCGATTGAAAGTTTGTAGTCTGAGGGAACACCAACATTGAGTAGATGTTTAAAATTCATTACGGTGGCGAGATCGCCTCCAAGTCGTAAAAAATTCTTCCTTGCACAATACCTGTTATTTTTCTCATTTTCTATACTTCTTTTGAGTTCTGAGAGGTTTTACTCCTAAACGTCTTTCGTCGAATCCAAGAAGATTAAGGTGCGATAAAAACGAACGAAAAAAGGCGTTTGAGACGTAGCCCTCAGAGTGAATAGGATACTTATACAGGAAAATTTAAAAGTACCCGCTGCGTAAAGTACTTCTTAAATAGTAGTCTAAGCCCTACTTTAAAGAATTAAGAATTAATTAATTAAGAACCCGACCAAACTAGTAAAGAAGCAAGTGAGGTGTAAGAATAAGCCTAAATGGCGCTCTGTTGTTCGTGCCTACCCCGCAAGGGACCTGGCGTGAAGTTATGTATATATGTATGTATGTAAGCCCTACTTTTATAATAGTTTTAAAATTCAACATCGGATCGAGTTCAGCTATTTTCAAGATGTATAAATTTAAATATTAAATGAAATTATGCACAGAGTCTTGAAGCGTTCGCTAACGTATAAGCGCTATAATAAAATCCTGTGGAAGCAAGTGAATAGTGAGCACCGAGGGCATTCATAACGGAAACAGCCCGAGGGCCTCAACTTCCTACAGTCGTTAGGCACCTCATTTAAAGATGTAATATGTGACGCTATGCCTTCAAAGCATCACCTTAAGCGTTAAACTTTGTTAAAGCTTTTAAGATTGGAGCATTGTTTGTGTACAATCCATGACACTAGTGACTTTAATAATTATGTTCTTTGTGTCTTCTAAAAATTTTATAATAGAATAAATTCTATTATAAAATTCTCAATTTTTTTATTGATTTAATAAAGAGAAAAAGTTCATGGTGTCTAATTCGGACTAGTGGTTTCCTAAAATGGATTTTTTATATCGTACAGATGAATTTCTCTGTTTATGAAAGAAGAAATTATTAATCGCCAGTTATAACAAACAGTACTATAGTGCTAATTACACAATATGTACATACTATGTTGTTTTAAAGTTATGCGTTCCAGTATTGTTGAAAACCTCATATCGAAATTACTCTTGGCTTAATGGTCACAGGTTTGTGTATCACGCGTTGCTCTTAAAATACTGTTGTAGCTTCAGCTTGCTATACGATATTTATTGCCTGATATTATTTTCGTACTGTTCAACTTGTGTAGGGAATGTAATAGGAATATCCATTATTAAGGACATTACGTTACACAGTATCGTATACTAGTGCATGGCGTAAACGTTTACCAACATTATTCGCTGTTGGGCCGTTATCAGCGGTCGGTCAGGCGATAGCTGTTATCGCTGTAATCTGATTAATTGATGACTCACTGTGAGAAGTGTCGTGCGATACGAGTGCGACAGTCTCATATCGACCCAATACCATCCCGGCCATGAACTTCACTTCGGCCTAGCAACGTGCCCGATTAGTACAATCTCATCGGCCGCTTTTACTACGGCATAATCGACCCCTTTTGTAGTAGAGCATGCCGTCTAGGCCTATATACTATTTTATTAGTTAAGATTTAGATTTCAAAGGAGTTACGGAGTTGGGTAATACTTTAACAACATCTGAAAGGAGACGGGGACTATTGGGCTAAAAAGAAACGTGAATGCTGAGATTTCTTTAAAAAAGCTTTATATTTTCTATTGCAAAATGTAAAACATCAGCCCTAAATTCTACCCGAAAGACGAGAAATCTTAAAAATAAATAAATAATTAATAAGATCAGTCATCGATTACCATAATTGTTTTATGTGAATTAATTCTAACAAATAATAATATGAGACGTTGGCCACCCATGAAAAATAAAAATGTAGGATCTGATTCCAGCACCACCAACCAGTTCTAATTGTGAATCTAAACCACCAACGATCCAACCACTAAAGTTGTTCTCCAGTGCGCAAAACTAGAGAACGACTTTAGTGGTTGGATGTTAGATGATATTTAGATGTTGGTCCATACATTTATACGATTCATTTTTATTTATATAGATAACTAAATCTACAACAATTATACAAAATATCAATTTAATAAAATAAACCTTAAAATCACTCGTCTTTTTACAATCTCGGCTCAAGAATGTACGAAAGCGTATCCGTTCCTTCTATTAAATTTTAGCATTTATAATAATTATTACTATCTCATTGGCTATCGAGTGAATATGAAAGACGACAGATTGTTGAAAAATTATATCTCCGAAATACTTGAAATTCTCCAATGATATTGAACACAGTCGGATTTCACAAGTGCTTAAGACGAACGTGTGTAGTCGAGCATCAGATTAAAGTTATCAATTTAAAACTACATTGTTATCACTATAACGTTTGACCCATTATATAAATAGGAAATACGCCGACCACATTTTCATTTGATATTGAAATCTCCATTACGTGCAATTTGCTAAACCATTGCATTGTGCAAAACGTTTCGGCGCGGGTTCCATTGGGTAATCTTTGATTTAGCACCACGCCGAAACTATTCCATTATCCGGGGTGGAAGAATAACCTAGGTTTATCCCTAACGAATGATATCTATAGATTTCTTTCCAAAAACGTGCAGAGAATTAACAAGCAAACTTAAAACACTGTATAGATTACATTGCAAAACAGTAATTCCATTATAATAAAAACCATTGCATCAGTAGGTTTAGCATACGAAACAATGCTGAGTCGATAACATTGTTGTACAAATTAAAAGTGTTTTTCCCATGACTCATTTTAATATCGTGTTCCTTAAGGTTAGCAATGGACGATGTTTTACTAAATTATGATTTTTTGTCACGTTTCCTCAACGAGAAATATTTGGTTTGCATATTAAAAGTAAACACTACTCATTTAAATTTAATAATCTGGCAGCGGCCGCGACTCCGTTCGCGCTATACTAATATTTATCCATGAGCTCCGAACCCTGCAACATATCAGATTGGAACATACACAGAAGTTGAAGATAACTTGATTTAATCCTTACAATTTTTATTAAAATCGTTTTTCGTTTTGAAAATTACTCGAGACAAAGTTTCAGACAGATTTTATGTATGCTACATAAAATTCTAAAAGTTTGAATTCGAATCTAAGAATTGAAAAACAGACAATTACATTAATTTCATGAATGATTTTGTCAAATAATGAATAAAGTAAAGGTTTGTCAGTTTATTCATTGTACGTGAACTGCCAGACTTCTGAATGTTCATGTATAATCTTGCGAAGGAAATATTATTTTAATTTATTTAAACTTACCAAAACGTAGGCTGTTACGCAGGATGTATTTTACCGGAGATACCTTGAACTTCGAATACAGTCTCAAAAGCGCCCACGTTCTTTCAGGTAAAGAAAACAACTTGTCTAACTAGCTGCATAATGTCAATATAGTATATGCATAGTTTTAAATTAGCTTTATAATTAAGAGTCAAATATCAACAGTCTGTCATTTCTTGTCTGCGCTAAAATATGCATATAAAACTTTTGATTTCTCCTCCACAGCTGTAATCTGTCATTTCAATCGATCCGATCGTCGTTCTGTTCTAGATGCGTCCGTTGGTTTGGATGAAAATTTATACGATCATTCATAATGAAAGATACGACTCTTTTCTTCTGTTCTATAAAAAATACTGATCAATAAAATCCAACTTATTCTGATCATAGTGGTCAGAACTCTCATTCCCTCTAAACAAGCTTCAACCAGCGTGTTATTATTTTTATTAATTAATATACTTTATGTTTTTATTCTCCACATACAAACTTCACGCCAGGTCCCTTGCGGGGTAGGCAAGAATTCTCCACAAAGAAAGATATATTCAAATTATTGTTACATACCGACAAAGACCACAGAGTTGCATGTTGTAAAAACGAATTCTTTTATTCACTTCGTGTTTAAACTTTGCATTGAATCGTGCAGTGTGAACTGGTTGCATCCAGTTTTATTTTTACTTGTTTTATACGTGTTTGTACAGTTCTAATAAACTCTATTGGAATTCCAACGGCATTTATTTTAATTCGGGTCCTGTAGCTCGTAACATTATTTTAAAAAACTTTGAACAGGAGATATATAATAAGCGACCATACCTTTGTTTTAAAAAACTATTTATAAATTACAATTAGGTGTTCTTAGGTCTACTGCTCTTACAAGATTGAATTATTACACTTCAATTATTATAAAGTACTTTAATTTAAAATCTAATTATTAGCCTAAACGATGACCAAGCGCTGCGCGGTCAGCACTTTCGTAGGCAAACGCAGGCCGGGCGATTGCCTAACTCACGCCACAAACAATTTTTTACTATGGAAACAGTAAATTCTTTCATAAATATTTTTGATTGACGCGAAAATCAATAAATAAAACATGCCTGCAGTCAGTCAATTACATTTAAAATTGCGGTGTTAAGTCACTACTACAGGGTAGTGTTGATAAATGCAAATGCACCGGTATAGCTATGTAGGTTGCCAGGGTATTAACTATTTATCTAATATTGTATTTGCAATATGCCAGTTTTATAGTATTCGCTTGAGTTTTACTACAACTGATATTGGAATTGCATTTCTGTTAACACTTCGAACATGGTTGTTTCAGTCCAACGTTTCTTCTACATTTGCATGATTATTTATACTCACCTCAGTCTTGGGAAGAAATCAACCTTATAAAATTTGGTATATAAATACATAATTGTAATATATTGTATTTTCATTTGGACTTTTTGAAAAAGAATCCTTCTTATGTTCGAGCAGAATAGCTTTTTTAGGGATATGTGACGGCCATAGGATTTATTTTTAAAATCCAAAATTGCGAGAGGTCCCGAATCAAATTTAGGTTAGCTAGAACCGACCCGTAGTTTACTCGAGCGATGTTGACTAGAAGGATCTAATGTTGTTATAGTTTTAGTGTACTGTGCAAAAAAAGATCAACGGTATACCCGAGAAAAGCTAAGGATTACGTGCCTTAGTTGGTAATCTGGGTCTGCTTTGCACTAGATCAAGAATAAGGTTCTACTCTGTACATTTTTTTCGTAAAACGGTAACTGTAATGCTGGTTGAAGCTAGGTTATGTGGGTTTCGTTGGCTCCCAGCCAACACATGCCGCCGCCACAACGGCTAGACTCACAGACACTCTTAAATCTGATGTAGAGATAAACTGTGTACTGCACTCCAATGCAAAGGAACGATATAACTTAAATGGAACTTGGAAACAATTGGCTAACTTTAAGAAGTTTGATTGATATATTTTTCCATTTTTTTGGGGGTTTCGATACCTAAGGTAATTAGGAACATTTATGGTGTATTTGTCTAACTAGAAGTAATCAATTGAAGCGATAAAGTTAAATTTATACTAACTTTTGTTTTTATATTTTTTTATATTGCTGAGCAATCATGGCTATCATTCTCACGGCACAATCACGTGCCAATATTGCTTACCGTGATAGCTAAAATAGAAGAATAGGGATGCGAACACATATTACATACAATAATTTGTAAAAACTGTACAAGTATGTAAACAACAGGCGTTAAAATAATATTTTATCATCTACCTTTTAAAATAGGATGATAGAAATAATTCTGACTTTTTTTTACTTATATGATGTTATAAGTAAGTGCGCTTGTACAAAATCTATGAGGCGGCGACATTCTGTAAATTTATAAAAAACATCTCGAATGATTTGTCGATCCGCTTCCTTCGCTTCCTATTGCCTGTGTTTAGACATAGACAATAGCGAAGCGGATCTATCTGAAATGAAATACTAGCCTGCTACTGCTCAATATACAAAGTATTAGGAAATAACTAGCCATGTTTTTGTGCAGGTGGAAGAGATACGAGAGATGATAGACAAGATTCAGGCCAACGTCGAAGAAGTAAAGAAGAAGCACAGTGCCATACTATCAGCGCCCCAGTCGGATGAAAGTAAGTACTTACCACACACGTACGTACATGTAATCATCAAGAATTGATATTAATTTTTACTGGTTATGATTATAAATTTCAATGTTTGTTAGCGTTAATTTCTCTATGATACTTATACATTTTATTTTGAGAAAACGGATCTATTCAAGATCTACTCCATATAGTAACAGATGTGGGCTACTCAGTTTAGTTAAAATATCTTTCATAATTTTAAATTTTTGTTATGAAAATATACGAAATTTCTAAAAATAGCTCGCTCATATCGCAGTACGAGTGATAAAGTACTCTTGGAAAATTTATGGGTATTGATGTTGTTAAGCGTGGGCAGTTAAGTTGGATCGCAATATACCCCCACACAGCAAATAATAAGGGCAAAGTTAGTGGCATTTACCCATACACGTAGGAGTTAGTCTGTATGCCTTCCACGGGAATACTTGGAACGCTGTCTTATCACATTTCTAAGGAGTCTAATATTATTATTGCCTTCTCGTTTCAACGGCATTGCTATAATTAGATTGATAAACATCATTGCAAATGTCAACACCCACACTATTTCGTTTTCTTCTTTTTTATTTATACGCCTCCAGTTCAATCATCCGCCTGCGTGATTCATTTGTGGTAGATTCAAAAGTCTTGAACTAGAATTAACTTTTGTTTAGATTCAATATATATTTAAACTAGGGCTTTGCTTAAGTTTTTTTGACATTGAACCGTGGCCAGTACTTGAGTTTTGCGGAGATGAGTATGCTGCGGTGAATAGGTATGAGTCACGTGAAGTAAAACTCGTAACTCGATAGAAACTACGGCATCCGAAACAGCATTCATGTCCGTGATATAGTAGATAAAATCGAGAGTTTCGCATACTGTGTTGACTAAGTTGAGGAAGTTTTACTGAAAGCGGCAGTAAATGTCTTGCTATACCGCCTCAAATGGGCAGGAAAAAGACATTCTGGTTTGATATCGAGAGGGATGTTGTACTGTATGAATCAGTAGTCTCAGAATGCAGAAGGCCGTGCGTAACGTGAAAGAAAGTAGCAAAGTGGCTGCGAAGCAAATGCTCTGAACGCAAACGGAATTTAACACTTACATACTGATGGTTAGGAGCTGCAGAGAATCTTTATTTGATCAAACTAAACTGTTTTGCTTATTTGAACTAGAGCTGCACGAGGTGTCTTTGACAAAATTGGTTTAAATGGTTCTGCCGTAATAGTAACAGAGATGAATTTTGCATTTAGAACACTACCAGGTTGTAAAATCAACGTTGGCTTAATATTCCTATACGTTATAAGTTTAGTTTACTAACCAAGGGGTGAAGATTATAAATTTTACTCTGAACAACACTTTGACAACCTTTCAGGGGCATATTCAAAAATCTTATTATGAAAAAATAATCTTTAAAAAATACGTTCTATATTTTAATAAGAAAAATAGAAATCCAGATTCTTTATAAGCTCGTCTGTTTTAAATATGTTAATATTAAAAAGAATACCTACATGGCTTTTATAATATTGCTTTAACCAAATAGCTTTTCGCCTCTTGATATCATTTTCAATTTAAATGATAGCTAGATAAGACTGCATTGTTCATCAATAAAAGAACCTCAACAATAAAGATTAAAGCAAATTATATCAGGTGGTTCATTTCTGCCTTTCAATTTGAACGAATCAACCCGTAATTCATAAACAAACTTGAATAATTCATTGTTATTGAATGCCTTCACTTCCTTTCAGCTGTGTCTTACAACAAAATTTTTCAATTTTATTGATTCACTATACCAGTGACGATTGTTTTTGTCACAACGACGGGCGGCCATGTCGCTCACTGCTGTATATAATTAGATCGTTTTGTTATATAAGAAAATGAATAGTAATTAAAATTTTTACACCTTATTATCACAAACATAGATGAAGGGGCTATTAAGTGGTTTTTGATAGGAGTACCCTTGATAATCGTGGAGTCGGCAGGAGCGTCACGAATAGTCGCGATTAGCAGTTGACCCGACCTAAATACACTGAAATAATCCATTCAAACTGTCGCTATTATCAACAAGTCACGAGAATATTTTATACACGCGTTTGTTCTATATCAAAATTCCTTTTTAGGGTTTTGTAAACATTTTGGCTGAGACTGAGCCCTTGTAGAATTCTCATGTCTGGTCGTCTGTCTTTGTATGCCACAAACATTTTTCTTCGAACTACTAGGTGTATAAAGAGAAACTTATTGGAACGGTGTATTATATATTGTTATGAGTGCGGGACTGGAATTAAAATGTTGTTGGAATTACTATAGGATTTATTGGAACTATACAAACACGTATAACCCTGGTACAAATATAACTGGACACAACCAGTACAAACTGCACGATTCAATAACACGCACAATTTCCGTCACTATATAGCTTATCGAATGTACACGTCTTGCTCGTATCGTAATCCTCGCTTGAGTACCTCACCCTTCCGTTCTGGCAATGTTTTATACTTAACTTTACAATACAACAATCGACCGCGTGGACTGGATTTTACAAGAAAACGTAACTTACACACCTGCGGCCATAAACGAAAACAGTAACAACAGGATGTTTTTCTTAATTACAAATTTTAAACACAAAGTAATCAAAAGAATTCCAAATGCGGGTAATAAACTGCAGGTGTGCATTCACTTTGTCGGCGTGTAACAATATGTATATACGTACATACAGTGTACATGGTGTGGTGAAACCGTGAATGATATAAAAATTGTGGGTGGAAGTTTTGAATGTGGGGTATACTATATAAAATTTTGGCAGCCCACCCAATTATTGGCAACCAATCAATTTATTCGAGATTAAGAAATCTTAATACTTTCATTTTGTACTCGTAGCTTACAATACATATATACAATAATATTGTTATTATCATTTCATGTCTAAAAATTGAAAAGAAAATATTAAGGTGCCAATAATGGTATAGTTTCTTCTATGTAGTCATAATAGGTGGGGTGTCGTTTGACAGATTTTGAAAAATCTTTACAATGGATATACTAGACGTTTACTTACGTAAATGGATGGGGAAATATTCACTTCCCAAGGCATGAAAAATGTATTACCTCCCACGTCCTAACATTGGAAGATGGAGTCGGTGGTAATGCCTAAAAATATATTCACCTTAAACGGATTTCATCATAACATGTTATTTTATATTGGCTATTTTTGATTGAATGTTTTTAGAGCTCCGTAGTCATGCAGCTTATTATTCATTCTTTAAACAGTAATTTTAATTATTATGATATATTAAAAATTAGAGGATGGGTTATTTACCGCTCGTTCATTTATGTGGTGGGGATTGTTTTAAATTTTATTGTAAAATATGTCGCATGGATGGATGGCATAATAAAAGTTGTTAAAAATTGAAATGGAACATGTCACTAGAATCTGGTACGTGGAAAATGGGTGTTGCGTAAATCTTCACTAGAAGATTTTTGCTCGACATTTGTGCGACCATCTTTGGAATTTCTCTAGGGATCGTATGTTCGTCTATTTATTTATTGGCACAAGTCACAAAACGTCATGTTATTATTTCTTTGTCCTATTCCATTAGTTTAAGTTCATTCTGAGGAAATATCGGATCCCTCTGTTATACTGGGATAAGGTTAGTATTAGTGATCGTTTCACGCATATGTAACGATGGGCTTAATGGGTAATTGTTATTAATTAGTAATGACAATAAACATTAAGTGATAAACGTATATAAATTAATATAGCTAATCGTTAACGTGTTATTTTTTGATGCTATAAACAAGAAGCATTTGGCTACAGTCACTAGCACTAACATTATCCCAGATGAGCAGGGCATGGGACTGTCAAAGAGTTTCAAAGATTTCTTATAAATAAAACATCATTTATCAATAAGAGCTCTTTGAAATTGATATTGAGACGTCAAACTTGATTTTCTTGTTGGTGATTAATTTTTGAAAGTTCAAAAATTAATAAACATTTCTTAAAACGAAATCGTTTCTAAATGAAATTTAACCTCTGTAAAGATATATAATAGGTTTAATTTGAAATATTTACATAGAAGGTCTAGAGAGACATTACAGATTATTTACATTGAAAGTATAGCTATTTTCAACAGCATCTACGAAACCTGTGCACATTGTTCGAAAGTTACAAATTACGCAACACTCAATGGAACGTGCTGTAAAATAGGTAGTCATGATGTATTCATCAAAAGCGCTTTCAAGGAGGTTCGATAATTCAGCTTATTTATTTTAGTAATATGAAACTCCTTGGTGGAATTCTTATACATTTTTTTTTAACCTAAATACTTATTTCTCACACGGGCGTAATTTGTAAGTTTCGAAAAATGGATTGAAAAAATATTACCGCTCCTTCTATTACCGTATAGCATTTATTTTCTTCTTAAAAATCGATTAGGACAGCGTGTCTTGTTGATTCAGCAAGAATCGAGTTTGTATAGAATTACTACTAAACTTTTACGAACGTTTTTTTCTGTTAATAAAAATGGCTTAGAAAGAAGTATGAGAATAATATTTTTTTATATTTTTAAAACCATTTTTAACCGTTAGATTGGTTACAAAATGAGCAATCATTAAATTTTCTACTGCAATAATAGAAGGCAAAGGATCAACCCAAATATGAATGATGTTTTCCTAAAGGTTTTTGTGACGTTGCCACCGGAGACCGAGTCGGGCAATTATGTTGACGAATTCCATTTCCAATGGAATGCACGAACAAATTTTTTCTGTTCCTTTACGTTTTGTGAATATTAAAAATCGAATAGCTTTTTAGGAAAATATTTTACGAAATTTTGCAGGGAAACAAATATTCACGGAGAGTAGAGCCAGTTTTTTCCGTTAGCTAGACTAATAGCCATACTGCCTCAGCAAACTAGACTGTGAAAAGTGTTGCTAGGCAATCTGCGCTGTGTAGAGAACCAATTAATTGATCGTAGTTTTGTAAACCAGAATTACCAGAAGGTTGTTTGTTTTCAGATTAAGACGTTCATAACAGTCCGTGCGAGATGATAAGGGAAAACGGTTTCAAAAAATACTTAGATAATTAATATCAAAGATAAGTTAGCTAGAGGTTTTTTAATATATAAAACACGCAGTTTCCAACTGTTTTTGTGTACTTACTCAATTTTGTTAATTTGTGTGGGTTGTTTCCGGTTTTAAAACTCAATCTGATTTAAGTAATGATTAAAGACGCATTATTGATAGGTCATTTCTAATTCCCAAAAGTAATCGAAATTACTTCCTATATAACTATATTAAATGAAGTCACATTTTCTTATTCGTTCATACACCCTGTTGAACATTCCTTTTTTTATGGGTATGAAACGTATGTATTTACCCTCGAACCCCTCAAATATTTATTGCTGTGTGTTGCCATAGCCAACGACCTAGTTTTAAAAAGAATTGCTTGCCATAAAAAAGTTTATAAGTAGAGTACGAACATGCCTCGAGTGGCGGTCAAACAGAAAAAGCTTCGGTAAAAAGTTTAATATTCTAGACATTATGTAGGGGTTGTTTATTAACTCCATTGTGAAATCCATACTTAAGCCCTCTACAATGCTACTAGTTATTCACAAAAGCTACGCTGCAACAGGACAGCTATCGGCAATTTGTTCGCACTTTTGCGTTACACAGGCTTTATATTTAGTTGTGCAAATGACACAGAACGTATGTTGATGTTGGTTGAGTGTGTTTTGATATTTGAACCACTGAGCTGGCTTAACAATAATACTCACATTATGTTTTTTGATTTTAAACATTAAACTAACGAGATAGATTTGGTGTTCTTCATGCCTTATTGTAAATCGGAAATGTTGTTGTAATTTCTCTCTAAACTACATATCGATTCGGCCTTCATTTTCAAAATGGATTACGTAATGTTTCTCAGGCTCTTGCGTTTGTAACACGACCGTGAGTATTGTTTGGAGTTTTCGAACAAAACTTGTTAAAGATTTGTAAGTACTTTGTTACAAGACCACTCTCAATACCTATTTCGTTGATTACTTCTAATAGTAAGTAGTTTCCAATAGTATTTTGTAAAGATGGACCAGACTCGAAATATAACGGCAAACATTTTCTATAGACACACACTTCAACATCAATTGTTGTAAGTTTTATTTGTTGCTCTGAACGGTCATTATCTTTATGTTCAATAAGTAAGAATCTATAAAACTTTGCCAGCAGAACTTGAACCGCTGTCAACAGAAAGAATTGCGTGTATCTTGATTTGAACTGTTTACTAATGGATTAAGTTAACAGTCAATAGGGAACTACTGCAGAGTACATTTTAGAGCAACTCTTGAGGAGTTGACTTTTAAGATAATGTGACTTCATGTTAGGACTATATTGTAAACCTCCTGTTTTCATTGATTGAATCTAGAGAGCCAATACATAAGGCGATATAATAATATATCTTCTTTATTACAGTGGCAATTCTAAGGATTTACGAGTATAACAATGATAAATGAATAGAAAGCCGATAGCACAGCCTTTAGCATAGGATTAGTAATACTCAATTTAATTAATGTCAATTAAATTAATTAGGAACTCGAATTGTTCATATGGCTCTTGATTTATATCGCGATTAAATGTTCAGATCTGGGGGCTTTGATGATAATTTTAGAAGCTTGGAGAGGAGACTAAGGTCATCCAGTTAGATCAGATAACGATTAAGATAACTGATTGCTTTATGCAATACATAATGCTGCTTTTAATAAAACATATCATGGCTAAGTTAGGAACTAATGATTAATAAACTAAGAAATTTGTGAAAATTTTAATCTGTATTGTATTTGCGAAACTGTCCACCAGAACACCTAATTGACAACACAAGTCTTTCTATGTGAAACATTGTAAAATTTATTGTATACGTATTAATAAAATGTATCTATCACTCATTTTCAGAAACAAAGCACGAATTAGAAGATCTCATGGCTGATGTTAAGAAAACTGCCAACAAAGTTAGAGGAAAATTAAAACGTAAGTTGTGGAATTATTTACCTATCTCTGCTTAAATATGCATTTTGTCCAGTTGTTGTAATTAACAGTGCAAATTTAACGAAATAATCCACTTATATGATATTTCTGGTAAAGCATTTTGACCTTGAACTCAAATACAATAAACTGATAAAAGATAAATAAAAGCACTAAGTGCATGACTTTTAATTATTAATAGTTTTGCAGTAAACATTAATTTTATTCGGGTAGAAATTATTCTCTGACAATATTCTTATCCCTTTAATCTTGTCTTTCTCTGGAAGTAATAAAATCAATTAACTTGATGATGTTATATCATCTCTTCCTATTCCAGCTTGTTTTAGAAGAGAAAATTGCGTACCCGCGTCACTTTTAATCATATGACTTTTAAAGTTTCACACACATCAGTCACACCTATATCACACTCTCACAGAATATTGGCGTGAAACGGTTAGTATTGAGCTAATCTTGTTTTGTACGATCTATGAGAGTCCCGGTGGCTCATTTCCGCCTACTTCTATTCTATTCGTCTATTCCATGATGTCTATCCCATGCCTCTGGTCTGATTTCTCTATTCCATCACCTTTATCACATGTCTCCTATCTAGTCCTCCAATCTTATCCCTTTTATCTAATCTCTCCTACCCTTTTCCTCCTATCTCCCCCTCTATCCCATTCTAAAGGCTGTCAACGCGTTGGTTTAGTATAGCGCCTAGTGTGTTATAGGCGACGATAAACGCTTTTCAGTATGGAGGCCGTCTGCAGCAGCGACTGCCATATACGTATTAAGTCCACCCCGGTTTCATTTAAGCACTCTCACCTAGGGGTCGTGGGTTAAAAGCATAACCAGCGGCACGACTCTAGCAGGTTTCTCAACTGCCCCTTATTCTAATAGATGCGGGCTCATTTTCTACATTGAATGGAGAGATAGCTAAATGAGCTTTCTCTCAGTTCTGTAATGAGGAAAACGGCTGTATGTATATGTCTTGTGCACAGGAAGGGGGCGCTTAAGGGGGTTTAAATATCAGCTCCTTATCAACAACTTTAAACCCGCTACCAGGATTTGAACTCGAACCATAGTCATTAAAGTACGCGATATCTCTTAATTTCACAGACATAGAGCAGAACATCGAACAAGAGGAGCATTCGAACAAATCATCCGCCGATCTCAGGATAAGAAAGACACAACACTCCACTTTGTCGCGCAAGTTCGTCGAGGTGATGACTGAATACAACCGCACCCAGACCGACTACAGGGATAGGTGCAAAAGCAGGATACAGAGGCAGCTCGAGATCACAGGCCGAGCCACCACCGATGACGAGCTGGAAGAGATGCTTGAACAGGGGAACCCAGCGGTATTCACTCAGGGGGTAAGTATCCTGCGTTGTATACATCAAACAGGTCAATACAAAATTGTACTTAAAAATTGAAAATATGACTGACTGCACACTCAGTAACGCTAAAACGTTTGGTTAATTCATCACGACTTTGACAATGGGTCCATCGGTCGATTTTATCATGAAATATATGGCACTTTCGATAAGGGAGTAGAACAAAGGATACTTTTATTCGGGAAAGTGGTATGGTTTCCGTAAGATACGTATCAGCAGTATATGCCAGGCGTTATGAAGATATTAAGCTTTAAAAACATATTTTGTAGCAACTCTAATCTATTGATTCCTACTCTGCTACATTACACGCATAAGGATGTTGTCTAAATTTTAATTAGTGTAAGCTTCTTCAGCAGTCTATTATTAGAGATCATAACACTTACACTAATACGCCAAAGAAAAAATATTTTTGTATTGTGCAGACTTCTTAAATTTAATACTTGACAACTATTATATTATCTAATGAGAAATGTCATCTCACTTTAGCCTTATTTAAAATATACAAATGAATAATTTATTTTTTCCTAGGGTTATAAACAATTCCAATGATACGACTTATATGGAAATCGGTTGAGTTGTTTTAAAGTTATTTATTTTCCAGGTATGCTAGCCCAGACAACCGATTTGGGTTGTGTTTTTTTTTTTATAATTTTGATTTTATTAATACCGTACAAAGAATCAAAACTGCGATTTTGTTTATTTACGCCTAGTGTTTATAACTTTTCATATTTTGGAAGTCTATGTATGTTTTTTACATTAAAATAGTTTCTAATGCCTGTAATAGCAAATCGTAAGATGAATAATAAAATAAGCTTAAAACTACTGCCCTGTCATTCATTCATTTATTAGCGTATCAATTATAGTAGTGGTTGTAAATGGACCAACGAAAGTTAGATATGAGTTGTAACGAAAATTATTTGGTCCAAAGATTTGCCTGCGTTTCGTCCACGTTTGACAGGTAACGGAGATTATAGTTATTTTTTCCAGTATTTAGATAAAAAGGGTGTTTTGAGTAGGTCAACTGATAGCTTAGTTTTCATACTAATTACCAGAAATTACCAGGATAAAAAGCAGCGCAGATTTTAAGTATAAAAATTAGCTGTGGATCAACGAGAAATCGCAT
Organism: Dendrolimus punctatus; assembly: GCA_012273795.1. Lineage (NCBI taxonomy): Eukaryota > Metazoa > Arthropoda > Insecta > Lepidoptera > Lasiocampidae > Dendrolimus > Dendrolimus punctatus. The sequence continues at coordinate 5,690,190 of CM022537.1, forward strand.
CGATATCGGCCCAGTAGTTTTTACGTGAATTGCGTACTAACAGATACACCTGCAAACAGACAAGAAATCTAAAAAAAATGCATCGTGTTCTCCGTAGTTTATAGAGTCTATTCCAGTTGGACTTTTTTAAAAGCTTTAATGTACAGACACGGCATGTTAAAATTTTTGTAATATCATAGATTATTCAAATAAAATTGCCAGTACCTCATGATAACAATAATAGATATCGATATCTAAACAACCTCGGCAAGCATTCAGGCATTCTGTAAATAGTAACAGCAGTCACGTAACACGACATATACATTTAAAATTACTTTTGTAACGGAAAACCCTGCGAAATAAAATCTAATTACACTGATAACATTAAATAATATATGTATTTTGTAGGTTCACCATGATTAAAGACAGAAAATACTTTTATTCGACTCACTTATAAAAGTTGATAACTCAGTCGCATTGTATTTTTACTCTATTTGAGATTTACAGTCTTCTACTTAAACCACATTCAATGCGCCATATTCAACACAGCGTTCGAGATAATTTTCCAAATCGACATATATACTTTTAAACGAGTTATTAGTTATTGTCTCATGAATTTTCATAAGTTGACTGTAATATTGGCCATAATTGGATTCATCAAAGAAAAATGAAATATCGTCAGATTTTAAAGGAAAAAAACTTTTTGTGCAGTCGCTTGTTGTTTGTAAATTTTTACTGTTCGGATATCTGGACTACACAGAAGTGTAGTTTTGGCGTCAGATGCTAAAAATTCCGTTGCCTACTCGCTGATTTTTTTTGTAATTATAATAAGGAAAAAATATAATGAAGTAATAAAAAGCATAAAAATCACAAAAAACTACTAAGAAATCTTATGGATAACATTAGAGAAAACAAAACAGGTATTGAGTATGTATTTTACATGCAGAATCTTCTACTGACAAAAGTAATTTCCTAGCGATTGTTGTATACCCCGTCTAAATTTATGGAATGACTATTAATAAATAGACGTCTATTTTTAGAAATACAAAATCAACCCCGAGAGCTTGGAGCCATAAACTCAAACAAACAAGAAGAGAATCTTCTCTACATAAATTAATATGGTTTTTATTCTGGAAAATCTTCTAGTGACACTGTTCTTGAGCTAGTTTGTAACAATTTTTCCAGTATTTATGAAAAGAAAAAATGCCTGATAGTCATTTTAAACTTCGCTTAGGCATTTGACACAACTTCTAAGTTTAACTTTATTTCCAATAAAACAATTAGTTCACTTACAATGAGATTAAAAATATTTTTTAATTTCTGTCTCTTCTACACCGTATGACAAAGCGAAATAAAATTACATACTTACTTACTTTTATTATAGAGTTCAGTTAGCAAAAAAATGGCTATTAACTTAGTGATGAGCGTATTTACTTTAAGCATTCTTCAAGGGACTATATTTGGGCCCGCGCTGTTTCTTATCTGATATAGTGATAAAAATTCATCTCTTTGGCATGATATAGCTCTTTTATTTAAGGAAAACAATTGGTGTAACTTATTTGCTGTTGCTCAAAACGGTCCTTGTAAGGTTTGTAATCGGCTAAAATCCAATACTTAAGCACGTTACATCAGTAAAACAAAACACTCAATCTTTTCTGCGAAATACAAAGTTCTTGCTCCATCAATAATCACCATGGTTGTACATTCCCAAAGTAACACAGGCTAAAACTATAACTGCCCGTTGCTCGAAAGGTCTGAGTCAAAGTGTCTTAATATCGTTCTAGATGCAACGTTCACTTTTAAGGCTCGTATTGACACTTGTGTCATTTTTGCGTGAATGGAAATACTAAAGTTCGTTCCTTATCAAAAGGTTTAAAAACTTCATTAAATAAATATATGTATGTATATATAATTAATATAAAAATTGTCTTGTAATAAAACATTCTTTAATATTTTCTTGCATATTGGGGAGACTGAGAAAAAACGCATGTCATTGAAGTAGAGGAGGCTCAACGTATGCACGTTAAGCCAGTAATAAAGTCAGCTCTAAACAGTTTTGTGTTCTTGCAAAAAAATGGATGTATTAACAACGGCTATACTGATTTTAAAGTGATGACTTATATTGCTCTAATACCTCTTTTTTTGAACTATACATTATAATTTAGTGAATAATATTAATACAATATATACCTATACATGTACCCTTTCATAAACACGGCTTCAAAGAAGAAATCATGAAATGGTCCAAAACAATAAATTATGATGAACAAACAGAAGGTTAACTTCATTCAATTACGTAAAGAAACCAAGATTGCAATAGTATTCTCTTAGTCTCTTCGATATTATTAGTATTGTATCGACTGAAACTAATAAGTTTCAATCGATACAATTAGGTTATTATAGATAATTAAAAACTTTCAATATCTCTTGCATCTTTAGATTATTTGCAATACATGCGTACGTGCATGTACAGACTACATATATTAACTAAATGTGTATTAAAACTCACTCTCTCCGTACATTAAGTACAACCATAAACTCAGTTGCATTCATACACTTTTAACCTTAATTAGTTTAAATATTTATAAGGTTTGGATGAAAAAGATGTGGATGTGGACTGGAATATGTATCGCAGGTTTGTGGAAGCCTACGTCCAACAGTGGAAGTAGAATGGCAGAAGAATTAACAAAGTTCTAAAACTCATTGTATTTTGTAGCCATGCAGTGCAATAACTTATCGTACAGTTTTGATATAATCTACTTCAGCTACTAATCTCATACAACAGGTTTCTAGATAAAAAAATTGATATGAAGAATAGATAGTAATATTCAAAAATAAGATAGTTTGATTTGCTACCAAAGATTAAGGATTGTCATTATGGTTTTACAACAGATCTCGATTTTCAACACTCGCAATTTGACAATTTCAGATAATAATGGAGACACAACAAGCGAAGCAAACTCTGGCAGACATCGAAGCGCGACATGCGGATATCATCAAATTGGAGACATCAATTCGCGAGTTGCACGACATGTTTATGGACATGGCGATGCTCGTTGAAAGCCAGGTCAAATATTTTTTATTAATTTTATCCATTCATCCTAAAGTAAAGTGCTGGTGTTGTTAGTCAGTGTTACACTGTAGTAATTACCTGTGTCATTTTAGTACTTGCAACAATCTTCTATCCATTGTCCTAGGAGAAATTACTGCATAAATTGCAAATTATTTCCAATTATATTGGATAGGCGTGTTACGTACTTATACTCTCGCCTCGTGGTAAAAACAATAGTGACAGAAAGGGAATAATTCTCACTCTGTTAGGGAAAATGGCGTTGTCAGGATTATCGGAAGGTCTAAGTCCCCGAGGTTCTGGCATATGTAAACATGATGAAATATTAGAGGGCTAATTGTTAGATTTGATCATATCATGCCATTGATATCTGACGCAACCTTACTGCTACTCTCGACCATTATGATCTCCATGATGTACACAAGTCGTTAAAAACTCTAACAATAAAGGAGGTAAATAGTACAGAGGTGGCTGAAACTATTAAAATAAATACAGCTGTATGCAACACTAGATAGTTCTAAACTCAGAGCTGACATGATTGTGTTTGTGTTAAGAAAGGCCGATTAATTCACCTGATTGTAAATGGTTATTGTTAACTATAGTCGGTCATCTGCAACACAAAGTTAAATAAGCTACCAATGTTGCAAACTAAGTAGTCCAATTTCAAGAAATTTGTGGAAAGGATACGAAGGCTTGAAGAGGTGGGTATGAAAAGGGTAAGCGATCACATAAATGGGCCTCCAATACTCTAACTTATAGCTTAGAAAATTATCAATTACTCTATTTCTACCATTAGATATTATCATATGACTTGGTAAATAAGAATAAAAAACATTTTGAATGTAATTGGTCGTGAGTTAACTGAAAGGTATAAGTTTGAAACCTAACATGGTCGTGTGGATGCAGGGTGAAATGATCGACCGCATTGAATATCATGTTGAACACGCCGTGGACTATGTCCAAACTGCAACACAAGACACAAAGAAGGCCCTAAAATATCAGAGCAAAGCTCGACGGGTAAGTTATCATTCCAGTGTCAATTCATGCGTTACTAATTATGTTTTTTTCGTTTTTGTTTGTCCTCGTCCGAAATCCGCTGCCCTGCCTACTTCCGGTTCCTGTTATGGTTATTATGTTGAATGACTTTTGATTTGTTCATACCCATGCATTTGTTTACGTTGATGATCGGTGATTGGTTCACACTTTGTTTTCTTTGTTTGTTTATTTTTGATGGTTGTGTGTTTAACACGAGTTCGCTTTAACTGTCGTTTTACTAACTGTTTATGTCGCTCCAACTTACACTGAGTTAAAATGGGCTTTTTATACTAATCTGATATTACTTGTATGTGTCACTTATTTACAACTTGGTGTGTGCGTAATTTGCCTTCTGTATTATCATTACCTTTTGTTATATAATAACCAATATAAACTCATAAGAACTGTCTTTTTAACTCAACACGTTATTATATAACAACTAACTATGTGTCAACTAAAACTTAACAAATGTTATTACAAAATTAACACTCATCATTATATATTGTATAATACATGTATTACGTATGTGCTGATCTTTTTAATCTTTATATTTTTTAACATCTGTGGCTGATAATGTTGTATGCGGTGAATTTTCTCCTCTTAACAATCGAGATTCAACTCGAGTCGTCTTCATTCGGTTGGTATAACCCACTTAATATATCTCGGGATCCGTAACGGTATGAACCAATCGGCGGTTAGCTTTGCCCCTCCCCCCAGCGGCGCGGCGTTAGCGCACCAGGGTGAGCTGGTAGACCGCATCGAGTACCACGTGACGCAGACCACGGACTACGTGGAGACGGGACGCACCGAGATTAATAAAGCGCGCATATACCAGTGCAAGGCGCGGAAGGTAATCCGAACGGCGAGCGTTGCCTCGTCGAAATGTATATCACACAAATATAACAACTGTCACTACGGTCTATTTATTTTATTGAGTGTTGGATGGTGCTTCTTAAATAGTTTTTCTTTGGCTAATTTAAAGTTAAAATCTGAGTTGTTTAAATTGTGTATATAACAGTATTTGAACCCTAAAAAATACTAGTACACTGTTTCAATGAACTTAATAAAAATGATAATACTGATAAAAGTACTTTAACATGTTGCCTAGATAGTTTGTTCCACTATGTCTCCTAGATGTCACTAGTGTCAATTAGTGCCGGTTTAGGTGTACGGTATATGTGGAAATTTATTTAGTTGTGATACGATAATTAAAAAGGAACTTATTTAGACTTCAGTTTTTTACCGATTTGTTTTTAAAAATTATATATCGAGTCTTGTAATATCTATAATCTTCATAGATACCTTTTTGACTCGGCGAATAACAATATTTTAATACGTATACATACAGCTTCCATTTCTCGAGTTAAATATAAAATAACTAGTCCTTTTAAATTATGTATCGATAAATAGATAAAGAAATAAATGAAAATGATATGTGTCATCCAATGCTTCTTAAATTAAATGAATGTAAGACAGCTTATCTAAAACACAATGTGGTATTATGGTGCTCTCATCTCTCTCCAATGTTCTCTAATAACTTGTTATTCCTATATTAATAATAATAATAAGGTTTACTCCAGCGTCACTTCTTTCATATTCACATCTAAGGCTTCGCAAACACAATAGCAATGTGACAATAGCATGTCGCAAGACTCAAGTACCAGCCAATGGGCATTAGTATTTATCAATTAATCCCTATTTTGCATGCAATTCCTTTTTAACATGATGTAAGAAGTTTATAATTCTGAGCGATCGTTGTATATCCCGTGATAATAATGTTGAATTCTTGCCAGCTGGCATGGAAATGGCAATAGTGTTCCCATTTGATTCACGCCAACGGGTGATGTCATTTTTGTCAATCCCATAATAACAAGGTTCATGACCTAAACAAACAACAGTTTTAAAAAGAAAGCTCTAGTTAATGTGTAAACAAGGTTCCCTGGCCTTCTGAATTTAATACATTTTTATTCAGCTAATCGCAATGCTTAATATAGATGGTAGATATTCTGCGCGACATGCCTGCAATTATTAAAGCTTTTTTCGGCACGAGTAAGTCTTAATAAAACTACGTTTTAACGGTTTTAAGCGTGGTAGTTTATTTGATTTTTATTATGCCGACGTTTCGGCAACTTTTCAGTAGCCAGGATCAGTCATTCAGTAGCAATACTCATTGACATTTGACATCTTTGTCTTCCGTGAGTATGGCTACGGAAAAGTGGCCGAAAAGTCGAAATAATAAAAATCAAACAAATTACCGCTATCAAAACCATTCAAACGTAGTTTTATTATGAATACTAGTCACAAAAATATTGAGTAAGTCTGACATACTTTATTCAATTAATAGTTTTCGGATTGAGCATTGGTTAGTCATAATCAACAAATTGATTATTTTATATTGAACCAAAACTTATAATGCTGTGCATGTTGTTCTTGAGATTCATCGTATCTGTCAACCTCAATGGAAACAGGCGTGATATTATGTATATATACAGGTGATTTTTCAAGGGTCCTTCAGGGCCAAATCGCGTATACGAAATAGCCAAAAATATTCAAAGGAGTCTCGAGGCCGATTTTGATGAAAACTAAAGCGGTATCATTAGACTTTTGAACAGCCACTATTCAGCTCAAAAATTACCCTGGTCAAGAATCAAATTGGCCGATTTTGAAAGTATATAACAATTGTATTATTATAATAATAGTGTAGCTTCAAAGGATCAATTTCTGTCAAGGAACTATAAAATGGCAAACGGCGGAATGAATATGAATTTAAACAAAATAATCTATTTTTCATACATTAGTTTGACATTAAAGTGCGCCACTCATTTGACCGTACCTCATTAACGCATGTGATGTTTACCCATTGATTGATTTCATTAATTGGTGTATAATAACATGGTTTTTCAATAATCTAATGACTCCACTTCAGTTTTCGTCAAATTTGACCTCGAGATTCCTTGGAGTATTTTTCGTTATTTCCTAAAATTTAGCATTTGACCCTGGAGGCCCACTTGATTATATTATGTATATATTAATCTATATATGTCGTCGTTACAGACACCTAGATGAAACTATAACTGACTTAGGCATAGGAATCTTAAAACTTGTCTTAGGACTAAACTCAATGATGTCAAGTGCTTTTGTTAGTATCACCGCTAAAGGGCAATATTATACACAATATAGTTTTTGCTGAACTATTTCAACACTTTATTTATTTTCATTTTGTTTTTCTTTTATTATTGCAGAAAAAGATCTTCATCATAATATGCCTATCTGTCACGCTGCTTGTATTGTTAATAGTGCTAATAAAGACAATATAAAACGTCTTAGTGCTAATAGTTTCACCTATACAAAGCAGCGTGTCGTAAATGCAGAGTATCGTCAACATCAGATTCTTACCACTTGATACATGGTAGTGTATATGAAACAATGCAGTTGGTTATATAAAAACTTTAATTATAACCGATCATACCAATATAGACTTAAAACGTAGATGTTCTTGTAACATACAATTCTGATTTATGATGTACAATGTATCTGTTTAAATAAAACAAGTAATCAATTTGACTGTTTGTATTTTGCTTAAATTTAAATGGCCTTTTAAAAGTTCAAATACATTTGACAAATTTGTTTGTCAAACTTCACGTTAGGTTCAAACATATTTGTCAAATTTTCCGTGGTATAGATTTGTTCCTTATGTGATGTGACGTTTCTTATCGAACGCATAATTTATAATGCGTGTACATAATTATGGATAAAGTATTTTAGAGTTTAAAGTATTAAGAAAAAACAAATAAGAGACGCTAGAGCAGATGGTTGAAATAAAAGGTATAAAATTCAACATAAATTCTTGTTCGTAATAACACCGCTCTTCTTACTGCCAATACAGCGTCAATCTTATTTTTCTTCAAACATATGGTTGCTTAACAAACGCATCAAAGGAAACGACAATCAAATAATTTTGACAAACTATTTGAACGTTTACAGGGCGCTTCAAGGTAGAAAATTTCGAAATTTGTGAAGAATCTTGTTATAATTTAACAAAAAAAATCTAGATGTTGTTGTTTTGTTTGTTTATGACTGTTTATTCACAAGACGTTTTTAGCCAATTTTATAGCCATACTTAAATGTTGATCGATACAAAAGCACTATAAATTATATAAAAATTTAGGACACACAAAGCAAAATGTCTTGTGAAAAACTAAATGTTTCAAGCACTTGGGGTTTGTTGCATGGCTGATGGTGATGGTATGTACACTTTTTATAATTTCTGTTGCACCAGGCTTCTTAATAAGTTTAAGCTCTACTTTTAAGCACTACGCTGTTGATTAGCTATCACGTCCTTTTATTCTAAAATGTATAGAAGTGTCTTTTTAAATGCTTCTACATACATAATTGCATTTGTATAAAAAAAGTAAAATAATTTTAGTATCCTCCATCAATTAATTAGTTCAATTGATAGTATCCCAATGAAAAGAGTAATTTATTTGTCTAACAATACTATGTAATACGTCCGCTTTTATTGAATTTAAATTATGGTATTTATCCGAATGCATACGTAAGGTTTATTATTTCAGCGATTTTATTTTCTTTTTCTTTTTCCTTTATCATTGCAGAAAAAAATCTTCATCATAATATGCCTGTCCGTTACGCTGGTTGTATTAATAATAGTGCTAATAGTTGCGCTGCGTTAGCTCAGCGCGGGACGAGCGGAGGCGTGACGTCACCATCGGCCCCTTCCCACACCATGTACGGACACTGTGTATGAGAGAATCCTGTCAAATCAAATATATGTACACAACATTGATATTCTTCGCTATACACATATTACGTAGATTTCAAATCTACATTTTGATTGTCACGGTGTATTATTATCTGAATGTAGCGTTGCTTGCATTTTGTTTATGAATACAGCAGACGTTTATTTGATTTTGTTAGGATATTTAAGTTTACTCCATTATAGTTGGCACGGCTCTTTAGTGTTTTGGCGATGTGCAAAGTTACGCTACGAAAATTATATATTTATAAAGATTCACTACAACTATCGCTTAGCATTAATTAACTGAAGCCGTGATCAAAAGCGAACATAATGTTTAAACAATCGAAAATATGTTGCCATTTAAAAAAAAATCCTTAGAAAAATAGAATTCTGTGGAGGAATTATATAATATAATAAATATTGCAAGTAATATTTACTTTCTGGTTAATATTAGAATAATGTATATCATTAATTACTTCATGTTACCATCATATAACATGATTTGATTTAAAAGCGAAGCAATTCGATAATCCTATTGTTTATAATATTATATTATACATACATTTAAATCTAATATTAGCGTTTTTGAAGACAATATTGTGTAAAGTGCAATAAGGAAGATTGTGCTTTAGATTAATTAATAATATACTAGTTATATTTATAGCTTTGCTATAATTGGCTGTATAAGATATCAGTAAGCGTTTAAGTATTATAATTGTCTGTATATACACACTTAATAATATAATAGTTTATATGCATCACAATCTTGAATTAGGGCACAAATACACAAATATTATTGTACTAGTAATGATTTAAAGACAAAATTTATTTATGGGTATGTTTTTTGTCGAGTTATATGTAAATTATAGCACTGATTTCCTGTAATTAATTTAATATTATTAAAAAAAGGCGGTTAAATTGTCTATGATATATTGCAGAACAACGCACAAAAGATAATATATATAATATTAAGATATTGTATTGTTGATACAAAGCAACAATTGCTTGTAACGGAATGTTAATTTATTATTTTTATAATAACATTACACAGTTTATCTATTGTGCAGTCCATTTTGATGTTGGGCGCCACCTTTATACCCAACAACGGTAGTATGGGTTTCTATTATGTGGTTCAACTATTTAAGGATATAAATAAATAATTGTCTATGTTTCTTCACCATGGAAGAATACTAGGGATGATACTCGCCTAGTAAAAAATTTAGCTCCGTAATAGTCCGTTAAATCTGAAATTACAGGGCGCGTCACAACTCTTGCATTTTGATATAAAAAGCACCATTAGACCAATAACCAAAACAGAATAAGACACGCTGCCCCTTACGACGATGTAGTGTTTATTAACTTAAAAGAAAGTCGACTAATTTCCTTGTTTTGCCCTTTGATATTCCTTTACAGAAATTGATACTGCAATATAATTTGGTGTATAAATCAGACGATTTGTTTCCTGACAAGGGTAATGATTTTTGTAAAATCTAAAGATACCTATTATTATTATTTCTCGTCAAATCAGCCCCGACACTGTTTTGAGTGATTTTCGCTATTTCGAAAACAGTACGAAATTAAATAATCTAACTAATAATAATAATAAAACGTGAATATATAATGTTCATGCCAAAGACAGACTTTTTATACAGCTATTGGTTGCTAGATAAGAGAGACATTTTTTAAAAGTTCTATAAAAAAACGAAGTTGTAGTAACGTATGATTATGGCTACGTTCCGTTAGAGACTCACAACGACCACGTTCACGACTGCTATTTTCGCCGTTCCACTTGTTTACCGGCATTACAATGGTAAACCCAAGTGAAACGGTTATTCGAACCACCTCTGGACATGAGTTGTTGTAGTGATCGAAAATGATGCGACCGCGGTCGCCTTGTGGAGCGGCTAACGGAGCGTTTTGGGCGTTGGGCGTTCTACTAATGGAACCCGCTCTAAAACTTCGGTATTTTTAGTCACATTGATCACCTGATCCCTAAAGTGTTAAAAAGATAATTGAGGCATGGAAAACTTCATTCACCACATAAAAAAAAATCTATTTATTTACAGAAAATGGGTGTTTTTATAGAACTTTTGAGGTGGAAATAACGGAATTTAATTTGTTTTTGTTAGCTTATATTATCCCGCCGAAGTCTATTTTCTATACCATACTGTTGTCTGGTTTGGTAAAATGCATTAAAATAAGTTTTGAATGGATCTCCATAATTTTATAGTTGCGGTTTATATCATACATTGAATTAGATTTTACCAACTGCATGATAGTTAAACTGTGTTTATGGGTACATGTTCTTTTGTTAATCTTGAATGTTATTTAGGTTGCAACTTTTTCTCTTTTATTTCTGTTCATGAAATACTGATCAGTATTTACAATAATTTTCATATACTGTAACATGTTATTTTTTAAAGCATTTAATAAGATCAATCCCTACGTATATGATTCTTATACGTTTAAAACTTACGTATAATTTGTTTATTAATACTTACTAGACATTTTTCCGCGGCTTTCCTCGCTTGAATTTCACTTTATAGCAGATTGTTATCTAAGTTAAAATCATCTCAGCGATATAAAGTCCTTGTGTACAAATTTTTGTGGAAAACTTCATATATTTAAGCCTGTAAAGAGGTAAGAAAAACGTAGAATTACAAAAAAGCGTTAATAATTTTCACATATGTAATATATGAATGTTATTTATAAAACACATACACTTTAATACACGTTAATTTTTATTTTTAAAATGTTCATAGACTTCTTTTTAATGCGTTTTTTACCAGTGAGACAGGATCCTAATTTTTTATACCGATATTTTAAATCGGTGATTGTTATTTTCGCAATATGGCAATAATTTATTTTGTTTAAAAAAAACAATTAAATTAGAGAAATAGTTTGGGTCGGATTACATAAAATATAATATTACATTTATCTAAATTCAACGCATAAGTTATCAATGTACTGATTACAACTAAAGAAAGTTTTCGATTACCAGATTCTTCCATGATAAATTATATTGAAATTGATTAAATTCTAATCGTATAATTAAAAAATCTTTTCAGTTTGTTATTTTTTATTATACATATAGCATAAATAACAATAGGAATTTTTATTATATTTATAGATTCACGATAATATTAGTTATTAATATTATTTTTGAGATATCTGTTCCAGTCGTTCAAATCCCATTTTCTTGAAAAAGTAATTTGCATTTAATTGATAGCATTTTATATTTAATACCTAATATAGTCAACAAATAGGTGCAAATAATAATTTATGCATGTCGACGCTGGAAAGCTCAAATGATTATTAGACAAACGATATTTGTGTTCTTCCACGTTGACATAAAGATAAACTCAGACGAAAAAAAGTTTAGACGGAAAGTACGAAAGCGTCTAAAAAATGTATGTATTATACACGTGATTTGTGTGTGTGGGTAATAGTCATGTATCCACTGGAAACTATTATACTTCTATCCTTATTATTAATTCAATTTATAATACTAATTGAAGTTCTCGTAAGGCACTGTGCGTCTTCACGCTGCGAGTTCGGAGCTAGGTCTGCCTATTTTGTTCGTCTGAGAAAATAAACGATAAAATTAATATCACTTCTCTTACTGTGATTAAGATATTCGATGTTGTTTGAATAATCAAAAACAGCTCAAAACCTATATTGAAATAATCTATTGTCATGCATACGTCGGTTTAATTATAAGACTGTGAGTTAATTTATAATAATTTTCCTTGTTTTTAACTTTCTCAATTACTTAATTAATTTAATAATTTTGTTTCATTAAAATTAGTGTGTAAATAATTCCTAGTCTGCATCCGAATCATATTACTTTGGTCTATTCAGTCATCGTGGCTTTGTATTGGCGCGGTAGTTGATATGAACAATTTAAATGGGCTTCAGTTTCAATCCTGCAACAAATGTGTTAGTATGGCCGATCTTTAACTTGATACTGGTTGGATTTTGTTAGTTTTATTAGACTACAATACAAGAACAATAGTAGTTTTGTGTCAATCTTCCATACTTTAATAGTTATACCAGGGCTTTTTTGTCAATTCTTTTCTGAGGGCAGGCGAATTCTCTAAAAGTTGTAAGTCTATAATTGTTTTGAATGCGAAGCGGTAAGTGTTCAGGAAAGATAGATTAGAATTTGTCTTTAATAATATTGACCTATTAAAAAAATCCTTTTTTTCTAAAGGCGAAATTTTTTCCTTTTTTCATTTTTTCAAATCTTTCATTTTTAGTCTTTATGGCAATTTTTTGATATTTTAAGGCACTGCGTGCCCCATGTCTCCACAAAAAGCCCTGTGTATACATGAACGTGAAACACAGCGATAGAGGAACGACCAAAGAACATAAGTGTGGATGTAGTAGTAGGTCTATAATCTAGAACATTACTCATGTACAGTTTTACACAACTAACGACTCCGATGACGTACCTGCGCGTATATCGATCTTAGTCGCGCAAAAACTTACAAACGTGTAAGCGGAACAGAGCTAAGTGTGCAGAGTTAGCAACACTACCATTTCCGCTTGCGAATAAAGTTCAATATAGTACTAAAAATAATTTACTCATCGGACTGGATCGGATCGGCATTACAAGTCGTGTCAAACTGTACACATTGTCTTTTGAGAAGAATCAGTAAAAGTCTTCAACCCAAGCGTTGGTTTTGTAAGCATGAGTATTGTTCTAGAATCTGGGCCCAAGTTTCCGCACAACTGGGGAGCTTTATTAAACTGTTATTATTAAAAACAATTTGTAAAATTTACTCATGTTGTAAATATGTTTATAATTTGAAGATTACATTTATTTATTTTATTTGAATTATGACCTTTTTTTATTTACACTCCTGCAATATCTGTTTAGTATATGGCAAATGACGCACCCACCTAGCTGTTGAAGCGAAACATTGATGGTATTGATGCTGTGTTGATATTTAAAATGCGATGTGTAAGATTGCAACATTGCAACCGTAATGGCCCAAAGCGCAGCGCCGGGGCCAAGAGTATGTCTAAAGCGTAATGTTACATGCTCACCATTGGCAACGATCGCCAACGATACGACGATCCCCGTATGCAGAAGAAGATAATGATCCTAGTGTGCCTGCTGATACTGGGCCTTGTGATCGTCGGCTACGTGTGGAGCTCCCTGTGAGCGGTGCGATATCACTCACAGCAAACGCTCAAAGGTAAACACCCACCCCCGACACCGCGAGTGGAAGGCCAGAGGCCTAGCCACTCGCCGGCCAATCCTAGCCACTAATTGTGTGTTGTGTTTGTCCAATGTGCAGAAGAAGATAATGATTATGCTGTGCCTGCTCGTGCTCGGCCTCATTGCGACTGGCTACGTGTATAACACGTTCTTCTAAAAGGTTCAAAGGGGCAGGTTTGATGCGCATCCTTAATGGGCTTCATAGAAAACAGCATCCATAGTTAGATTATATACTCATGTCCGAGATCGATTAGATAGTTCATTTTTGAATACGTCATTAATAGTGTCGGATCAAAACACACATCTGGCCCAGGTTATATACACTGGTAAATTTATTTTGATTGGGTTTTGAAATTTGCATGCGCAAACATTGAAGAATTAACGTTTTCTTAGAACGATTTAATCGTTCTAAGAAAACTTGCTCCTAGGAATAATATCGCTAATAATTGCTACGATTGGGTTACAACTGGAAGTTTGGTAAATTATTATTTATATCTATTTAATAAAAATTATTTCAACGCATTTGCGAAAAGAATCCGTATTAAGTAATATCGAATTTCTGCGTTGAACTCGTATTATTATTTTGTTGATAAATGTCAGTCGAAATGACGCAACAATCTTTGAAGTTTCTAATACGAGAATGGCGCATATTTGCAAGTGGCGTCACGTGCGCGTGGTGAAAACTAAAACCACGTATTTCGTCTCAGTTTCGCATTAGAATTAAAGTGAGACAAATGTATGATAAAAATCGCTTCCACGGAGGTTCGATCATACAGCTTATTCATTCTAATAATGTGAAACTCCTTGGAGGAATTCTTATGTATATTTCTTTGTGAAAATAAAAAAAATACCATAAAGGATACCCATGGCGCTATACAACGAAGTATGCGAAAATAGGTACTTACGTAAAAGTACCTATTTTATTGCACATTCCGTTGTATGATGCTTAATTTTTAATTTTGAAAATTTATACCTACTTACAAAGCCGTAAACGCATTTTTTGAGCAATTGTGTTGAAAAAATATTTTAACTTCTATGAGTCTACTACAATAAAATAATAATTTATGAAACCTCCCTTGAATGACTATGGCTCTAATTTAAAATACTTATAATATTTACTACTTTTTATGAAATCCTATAATACTTTGTTATTTTGCTTATTAGGTTTGATTTTGTTTATAAATTTATCGATATATTCACGACGCATATTAGAACAAATATCATTACAATGGAATGATGCATAATATCATCGGAATGATACATTATAAAAAAGCACATTTTATAATTATGCACCTTTTTAAAAATATATTTAAGGGATAGTATTTTTCATATGTAAGTAAGGTTTATGTATTTTGATATTTTTTAAAAGCACTATATCTTACGAAAACTGAACTATAGAGTAGATTAAAAAGATATATCGATACGTAATTAAAAGTACAAGATCTATATAGATGCAACTAGTAGTACCTAATTATAAAAAAAATATAGATAAAGTAAAAACTTGGGATTAGACAGTGATCTTACTACATAGTTTTATCAATTAAGGTAGCCAGTAAATGAATACAATTTACTAGTTATAGTGAAAATTATAGGTAGAGACTATCTTATGAATGTGATGTAAATAATTATAAAATTGTTTTCCATTTGACAGGACCGAAAAGCAGTAAGAACAAAATGCATACATTCCGGTGCCTACATACGCCTGGCAACAAACGACATGCTGCAGCCAGCAAATTATCACTAAACCATATAAATACGTCTCATTTGTCGTTAGTTCGCCTGTAATGTTCAAACTTTATTCAGTATTTGAGTATAATACATACACGTTGGTAGGTGTTTATAGAAACCCATCATTATTGCTCTTTGTAACCGCGCGAGCGATAATGCAAGTCGACGTATGTGACTTCTAAATAAAGCATTGCGATTATTGGTTCTGGTGTTTAAACCTTATAGACAGATATATCATTATATAACTTAATTTGTATAATATTATAGTATATGTTAAATTAAAATAGAATGCAATAATCATCCAATAAAAGTTAGTCGATACTTACATACATTCATATCAATCAAACACACGCATTACTTACTTCATGTTAGGTTTTTCAACCATCAGATCAGATTAAAGGATATGAAAATAGAGTACTCAAATTTTCAAAACTGTTCAAAAATAATAATTTAAAATATTTTATTATATATTGATTCATGTAAGAGTGTAGATTAGTAATAAATAAAAAGACGGTGTGCGTTGCGGGACGCCCGACAGAAGTGATAACTTCAAACTAATCTAACGTGAGAGAAAGGGAAGCCAGACGTAACGCGTTACGCAACGAAATGGCGTTACCCTCCCATAAGAAGTTATCACTTCAAAATAAATTTGTAACAGTTCAATCCATATGTATTAAAGTCATTTTATGAATAAACTTGCCCATATAGCTGAACTGATTGATCAAATGCATGGAATTTCATTATTGTGTTTGCTATCGATTTTATCGAGATAATCAGTTAACAGTGACGTGTTTATATATGCCTGATGGGAACAGTATTTTGGGCTAACAAATGGCAGCAGTCATTATAGATTCTACCTTGAAATGTAGACGATAAACGTGTCTCATTATGGATACGATAGGATATTGCGACTATTATCCTCAAATCTGTAAATTACAAACATTTTGAATTTTAATCTACCTTATTGAAATGGCAATAACGATTATATTACAGTATTAAAATTTCGTGCTAACACAATATTTGACGAGATAGAAATACTGTTAAGTGCGATGAATCGATCAATGTATTTTGCAGATTTGACGGTTACGTGAGTCTTGTGGTTATTGAGTGGGCCATCGCGGCCGTGGCCCTTGGCCCCGGCGGCCCTTGGCCCCCGGCCCCCGGAGGCCGCCGTGCTCGCATATCGCACCGGCGCGTGCGCCGCCGTAGCAATAACGAAGTTCGATTACAATTGTAAAATTGTTTAAACTTTCAAATGTGTGATAGTAGATGCAGTTGTTGTTTAGTTAACTTTATGATAATAATGAATTGTTATTGTGAATGTAACTTTAAATAAAAAATAAGATTAAAACTTTTCAATATTAAATACATAGTTTAAACGGGTCATACATTTTTTTGGCTTTGGTCAAATTTCTGTTTAGTGTGTCATTTTAATTTAATACCTTTAAGATGCTATTCGTTGTACAGTAATATGTAACGTAGCTGTTTTAGCTAGGATATACTTTTTAATAAATTTGAATACCATGTCTTCAGCAATATATATACATACATAGATATCGAACAGTATTTTGTTTTTAATATTATCGTAGTGAAAATCACTCGAACACTTGAGCACCAAGATTACATTTAGCATTTCGTATAAGATAATTAATAATATTACGAAGGAGTATGTAGTGTGGAATGACATATTGTCGCGGAGTGAGTCGCGGGAGAATAAAACGGCACTAAGAAACCTGAGAGGCGGCTTGGCGTGCCCACAGCCTCATTCGTCTCGTACTCATTGTCCTAGTTATATACTATATACAACCGAGTATGTAAGAACACGAAGCAATGTTAATTTTAACATTTATACTTATAGATAATTAGATTTTTATCCTTAAGACGTAGGATTCATCTAGATGCCTTCGTAACGGTAGAGAAATTAGGTAATACCTTTTCTCTCGGTAGCTTCAATGGATCCATAGCAGTCAGTGTAGGGTTCACGACGGCGTCGCTCGGAGCGCGAGCCGACGCCGCGCCCACAAATCCGCTTGCACTGCAACGCATCATCGCGCCGACACAGCTAGACGCATCTCTGGTCATCCTTAGAATAAGTATATTAAAATGGTCTCTCGAGGGGAGGCCGCGTACCTGACACCAATTTAAAGTTAACAGTAGTGATCCTCAGTGTGCGGCGGGTGCCGCCCGACGTCGCCCGTCGGGCACATTCGCACAATTGACGTGCGGAGGACGGAAGGGTTCGCTCGTCGTTAAACCCTTCGCACCGAAGCTGTTATTTGTAATATAACTTTATTTAGAGTAGGTCAAACCGAACTTCTAGTCAGCTTTTGATGATCTCTATTATTCTAATATCGTAATATTGCAATTGTATCTTCTGTTACTAGTGTACATATTTATAAGTGAGGATCTCGTGTTCAATCGGCCGCAGGAGCCGCGGATATTGCGATCGCGCGACACGCCGCGCCCGAGGCGCCGCCGCGGCAGTCGTGGCGCGTGCGTTCATATAAATCTCAATATTAATCATAATAAAGTATCGTATTTTCATAATCAATAGTATGCATATTGTTGATTGGATTGCTAATTTTGTATAAGTACACAATTAGTATAGTTTATATACTTATGTGTCAATTCTTATAGCATTTTATTACATTAACAAACGATAGCTAGTAAGTGTTAAAGTAATCCAGTAAAGCAGTGCTGTTTATTACGCTTAGTCTACAATTTTCTGTTCATTATATCTGAATGAAGAAAATTATCAAAATCATAATCTTCAATGTTAAAATCTACGTAACCATGTAACCTTAATAACGGTATTTAATAGTCATTAAAGAGGATTCGAATCTGTAGCTCTGTTAAACGTTTTCAATTATCAATTTAATAATCATTCCAAAATTAATTAAAAATTCCAGTTAATCAATCATAATGGAACAACGAACATTCAAATTAAAAAGTAAGATAGGAATATTCTGTCTCGGTTTGGTCCGTACGAAACCATGGGCGCTGAAGGTAACATAGATGACTGCGCAATGGATGGCTTTTCATACAAAATGAGTTCTGCCGCAGCCTTCTGCAGGGAACCGGCTTTGTCGAAATTACGTACGATTCAAGCGTTCTTTTCAAATTAAACTAAGTCTTCTATAATTATTGTCGTCGTATTGGAAATAAAACATTTGTAAGCTTGTGTAAAGTTATATCTGTATTATTGAACAAAATGGTGTCTACAATGTCGCCAAATGAAAATACAGCAATAATACCTTCAGTAGAAATAGGTATATTCTAATTGGAGAAATGGTTCGCATTATAGTGCGAGGATTGTTGTATGCAAGGTCTATTGCGTATCTTCTTATCTGCTTTCTTTGACTTTTGACGAGTCTATTTGAACCCCAAAGGTACTGTAATGTTCTACATCTGTATATTGTTTACAAGTAGAGTCGCTAGACTTCAATTTGTAGTTAAATGTTCGTAATTCTTCAAATTTCCACAATTTGTGCTTTGTTCTTATTAAATTTTCGATGTTGCTTGCTGTTGAATGATGTGAAACATTATTTCTAGAGTTTATTGATTGTTTATTTATTATAAGATTTGTTTTAATTTTGAAAAACATGTTTTGTGGTTGTTTAATTATCTCAAGTTCTGTTCTGAAATTTGATAAATAATTATATTTTGAAACTTATAATTACATACTTGAGATTGTCTCACAATTATGTAACGCTAAATACTAAACAAATGTTAAATTATATACTTAATAATTCAATTACCTGTTTATTATGAATAATTATTACTATGAAGTTCTGGACAAATACATATACACACATTGTAAGATTGAAGTTAGATTGGTTTTATAGTCATTATTCTGTACGTAGGTTATCAATCTGAAATTCTCTCATAATTATAAAATAAACGGTGTTTTCTGCTGTACTTTTAGTTTCATTTATTCGCTTTAAAAAAAAGTTTTTAGCTAGGATTTTAAAATAAAAAGTGTACTAAGCGATAAAATCGTAACTTGTAGAGGCTAGTGTACGCGACATTGTCGCCGCGCCGCAAAACTGTAGACTAGGTGCAACTAGGTGTAACCGCACCGCTGTCGCACTTGCGTGGCGGTGGCGTGGCGCGACACCCACCTTGGCTGGTGTCAGCGGGAAGGTCCGGGTATATGGGTGGGTCGACAGCGTTCTGTTATGGAGGACTGGGTTAACCCCTTTTTAGAAAAAAGGATAAGTAAAAGAGAGTTATATTTTAAGAGACGACCGTCTTGATTGGAAGTTGGATGCAGACTAGGGTGTGTGTGGATGGCAGATGGCAAGCTAATGATATATATAAAGTACTCTGTGCTAATGATGAAAGTGTTGACCAAACGGAAGAGGTGTAGGGTCGGGCGGATAGGGTGGATAGACTATCTATAACAGTTCGAAGGAAAACCATTTCTGTATATGAAGAAGTGTCCATCAAAATACATTGAATTAAGGTGGCGTCACATTAGCATCAGGGTGAATTTAAAGTAAGTGCCAAAAGTTATTACGAGTAATATTATTAAACAATATAGGTAAGTACTAAACTGGTTTAATAATTCTATTGCAAATCTGCATTTCATAATGTGCAAGATATAGTTTTATGTTCTTAGGACTCAACCACAAGAAAGATTTTTTGCATTTGTGCGTTGTGACACCAATATTTATTTACTCAATTATTTTGCTTACGATTTCCGTAAACTTTTTTCAGAGTAGATAGATATTCTTTGTATTGACATAAAAAACGTTCTTGTTCCTTTTATAGTCTAAATCAAAAATTTCAGTCAATGTTGTTATTATTTATAACATTTTTCATAATCATAATCAATCATCGAAACAATACGCGTAAATAAAAAGTAATAATAATAATAATTTTGTGAATGTTTAAAAATATTAATATTTGTTTTTATAAAAGTAAACTATAATGAATTTCGAAAACAATTACTTCTATACACAGCGCGTTCCATCTGTAGCTCACAACGCCCATAATGCTTGGTTAACCGTTCCACAGGGCGAACGCGGTCTTTGTGGTCATGGCGGTTACGTCACTAATGGCGTCATCATTTTCGATCACACAACGACCCATCTCAAGCAGGGCGTTCCATTAGGGACTCACAACGACCACGTTCACGACCGCGATTTTTGCCGTTCCACTTGCTTGCGGACGTTACAATCCTAAAAGCTAGTGGAACGGGTTATGGGGCGTTGATGTCATTAATGTCATACGCAAATGTCATTGGTTGATATGAAAATCGCGCCTTTTTCAATAGGGATGACTATGTTAAAAGAAATATAGCTATTTATGCAAAATGTCCTTAATGGGTGACCCCATTGGTATCGGCTACTTCATCGCGGTAATAATTTCGAAGAAAGCAATTCGCCTAGCTCAGATGAAGAGTGGACGTTAAGTTTATAAACGTAATACTAAAAAACGTGATCTCAGACCACGTATTACACAATATAAAAATATAGTCGATCGTTATTCAGATGAAGAATTTAAAAGCCATTTAGACTTTCAAGAAATACATAGAATTATTTGTTGTCTATCTATCTATAATTCTGAATTTTGAGTTATAACTCTTTCGTATAATTCTGCAGCAAAAGCTATGTCTACAAACAATGAATTTCTCATTAATTATATAATTATATTCGAGTCAACAATAATGAAAACTGATTAGAAATAAATTATGTAAATAAATGTTAATAACAAATAAAGGAAAATTATAGATAGCTGTTCAAAATACATTAAAATTAATTTTACAAAATTAATAAAGAAAGATATTTTTTCATTCGCCATCTTTGTTTCAAAATTCGCGCCTTTGTCAATATATTGACAAGAGAGAATTAATGCTCTGTGGTCAACGCCCACTTCGACCCACCTTTTGACATGGGTTGTTGCGGGCGTTGTGTGATCGAAAATGATGACGTCATTAGTGACGTTTTCGCCACGACCGCAACGCTCGCGGTCGCCTTGTGGAACGGCTAACTGAGCATTTTGGGCGTTGTGCGTTGCTAGTGGAACGCCCTAAAGAGGTGGGTAGAATAACCGTTCCACTTGAGTTTACCATTGTAATGCCGGCAAACAATTGGAATGGGAAAAATCGCGGTTTTGAATGTGGTCATTGTCAGTCTCTGATGGAACGTAGTCATAATAAGTTGGCGACTTTAAAAAAATACGATATTGTTGTGACTGTTCCGGGATCCGTCAATGTCATCTGTCAAATGAGTATCAACTGAAATAAACAAGATAACCTTACATGTTATTTTGTTTTGTGCTTGTTTGTTTCTGGAGATATAGTTCTATTTTTGTAATAATCTACTCTTAAAACGGCATAAAATACTGCAAAAATGAATGCTCCTCCCACATTCGAATCATTTCTTCTTTATGACGGAGAAAAAAAGTACGTCATTTAACTTTGTACGTTGTCGTTAGTAAACAAACTATTAATTCCTTGTGAATTATAGTAACAAATATTCGCTTTTCTAGGGTACAAAAAGAGGAAGACACTAAAGTAACTAATGCTGCAATATTTACAGTCAATAAAGAAGATCACACACTTGGGAATATGATCAGGCAGTGAGTTTATTGTTGTGTCTAGTTTATTACTTCAATAAAACATTATTTAACCAGCCCTGGATATAGCTATGCAATGTATTATTAATGTGCTATTAATTAACCTTTGGGAGACACCTAAGACCCTGCGCCCGGGTGCACTAAACCCCGTTCACTATAGATAAAGCTGGCACTATATTTATAAAATATATTTTCGCTTCGCTTAGAATATATCTGTCGCTGTACGCTCACTTCACTCGGTCGGATCGTGCACTTTGGTTTAAAGTCTAACCTTACCTAAATCACTGTTCTAGTAACTAGTCGCAACTTTCTACTAAAGCCCACAAGCCAAGTGAGCGGGTCAGAAAGTGTCACAACCAATTCGTAACCATTGTCACACATAAGCAAAAAACTGTTTTCATATTTAAAAAATAATAATTAACTAATTCAAAACTAGTTTACTAAACTAAAAAGTAGTTTTAGTGTTCAGTGTATTCATGTTTATCTAACATGTTTTTGTTTTTCCCATTATTCATTCAAAACTTATTGATGGACCCTAAAAAATTGTTTCTTGCCCCAGATAACAGCTGGTGTAGTGGCTATATAAGGCTTAAGTATACATGCCACTCTGTCAAACTATGGCCCATGTTTTTTTAATTATTTATTAAGATAAGTTTTTTTTTCAGTCAATTGTTAAAAGATCCAAAAGTACTTTTTGCTGGATACAAATTGCCTCATCCATTGGAACACAAGTTTGTGCTGCGTATACAGACTACATCTGACTATACTCCACAGGAAGCATTCATGAATGCTATCACTGATCTTACATCCGAGTTGTCACTTTTTGAAGAGAGATTTAAGGTAAGCATTATTCTCATATTAACATATACACCATATGTGCCCAAGTCATGGAATGAACTCCCTTCTGTGGTTTTCCCAGAGTGCTACAATATGGGGCCCTTCAAAAAGGGTATGAACAAATACCTAGTCTCAACGAGGTATGTAATGCATCGGCTTCCTTAGTGTTGCAGATGTCCATGGGCAACATTAGGCAACTATCACCAGGTGGTCTGTTTGCCACTTTACCTACTGGCAAACATAAAACAAGAATAAAAAATATACAGTTTTAGATCATTTGTCAGTATTATTATTTGTATGAAGTAGTAATTATGTAGCTATGACACATCCCATTTCAATTATGTGGTTTAAAAACCTATATAAAATCGTACTTGAGCAGATTTTTAGGCCTTTGTAAAAAATATAATTCTCTATACATTTCCTAATAATGAAAATTTTAATTTGTTACAGGAAGCCATAAAAGAGAAGAAAGAAGGTTTAGACTAACTTCTAATTATAAATTTAAGAAATTGAATAATTAGTATACTTAAAGAATATAATAAGTTACATTTTTATAATATTGTTTCTTTGACAATCTCTTAATTACAGATCTTCTATTATAATAATGTTCTCTATAATAAGAGAAAACTACACAATGAAGTGAATTAGAAACATTCTATATCAGATCATGATTCTAGCTCAGTTCAATTTTAAGTTAATTATTTTTTTAAACAAAAGTTGTCTTTGACTTTTATACTTTTCAAATATTTTGAATAGTCAGTTACAGAATCAGCAGTTCATTATGAGAAGCATTTAATGTAGGGCTTGTTCCACATGAATCAAAACAGTCAACCCTACATATGCACTGTATAATTGTGTTGGAATATTGGCACGTTCCAGGATCAAAGCGGCACAGGATATTTCCAAGTGCCGCTGTGTTAAAGATCCTGGCGGCAACCTGTTATGCGAGGACCTCGCAGTGAAGGAGAGATGGCGCTCTTACTTCCACGAACTGCTAAATAAGCAGCACAAAGAGGTACAGCCACCGAACCTCCCTCCGAATCAAGGACTAGTGCCACCGATAACGCCTGATGAAGTCCATAGGGCTCTTCGCCGCATGCGGAATCGGAAAGCTGTCGGAGCCGATGGAGTCCCCATCGAAGCCTGGAAGGCGATGGGTCCTCGTGGTGTGGGCATTTTAACAAACCTTTTTAACCGCATACTCCTCACCGGGAACATCCCAAGCCAATGGAGACTGAGTGTTATCACTCCAGTCTTCAAAGGTAAGGGATCGGTGCAGGAGTGCGAAAACTACCGCGGAATAAAGGTAATGTCCCACACCATGAAGCTCTTTGAGCGCATAATCGACTCTCGGATCCGGCAGGAGTGCACTGTCTCGGGATGTCAATATGGGTTTCGTCCTGGGCATGGAACCATGGACCCTGTTTTTGCCCTAAGGATCATCATGGAGAAATACAGGACGAAGAATACCCCTCTGCATTTCCTGTTTTTGGATCTGCAGAAGGCCTTCGACTGTGTTCCTCGCGTGATGATCTGGTGGGCACTGAGGTCCAAAGGGGTGCCAGAAACCTATATTGACATTATCCGAGATATGTACCAGGATTCTGATTCCATAGTTCGGACCGCTGTTGGCGACACTACACCTTTCCCCATTACTATAGGCGTGCACCAGGGATCGGTCCTTAGCCCGTTTCTGTTCAGCGTGATATTAGACGAAGTGTCAAACAGCATCAGAGATGCGCATGAGCAACCTCCATGGTTGCTCATGTATGCTGACGATATCGCGCTGGCAGATTCGGACAGGGGGCGTTTGGTGGGACGTGTAAATGCGTGGAAGAGGTCGTTAGAGAACGGCGGTTTGAAACTAAATGTGGCGAAGACTGAGTACTTGGCGTGCAACACTACAGATCCCACATCCGTGCGCATAGGCGAAGATACGGTCGAGCGCACGGATCAGTTTAAGTACTTGGGATCTGTCCTTAGTGCGTCCGGGGATATCGACCTCGACGTCAAGGCCCGTATCGCAGCAGCTTGGGCCAAGTGGCGTGAGGTGATAGGTGTCATTTGTGACCCCAAAATGCCGGTCAAATTAAAAGGACAGGTCTATAAATCCATCATTAGGCCTGTCCTTTTGTATGGCAGTGAAGCGTGGCCAGTACTTGAGCGACACAAGCAAGAACTGCGTGTCACGGAGATGAATATGCTGCGATGGATGTGTGGAGTGACGCGGAAAGACCGGGTCAGGAACTCCCGCATCCGCGGCAGTCTTCATGTCCGTGACATAGCAGACAAACTGCAAGAGTGTCGCTTACGCTGGTACGGCCACGTTTTACGCAGACCGGCTAATTACGTGGGGAACAAATGTCTAGCCATGCCACCTCCACCAGGTCCCGGTCGAAGGGGAAGGCCCAAGAAATGCTGGCTTGACGTCTTGAAGGATGACATGCGTGCCAATGGTCTCAAAACGGGGGATGCTGAAGACCGCGCGAAGTGGAGTAGAAAAAGTAGGAAAGCGGACCCTGGGCGTCGGAGTGAACGCTCCGAACGCAACCGGGATTTAACGCTCGGATGATGATGATGATGATGAATTGTGTTGGAATATACTTGTAATATGAAGGTATGTTACGGTTTACATCGAATCTCTTGTTTCAACATAAATTATAAGTCAGACATCTGACATCTGAGATCATCAGACATCTTGAGTTGGTATGACTTTTTATTGTCTGTGTATTCATCATCCAAAAGCAAGATTGCCTTTTAATTCCACACAAAGCAATTGTTTTAAATATAAAATTTGTAAACAACAGGTTACTGCATACTTTAGCAGTTATTACTCATTGAAAGAATGTTCTGGCAGTTTAATCTGGTATTTTGTTACTGTCTGAGCAACATGTCATCATAAATCCTACCATTTAGATATAATGGAAAAGTTGTTGAAATAATATCTTATCCTAAGAGAGAAGTAATTTTAATTACTGTTTCAACAATAAATTAATGCACTATTTGACTCTTTACTTATGTATCTATGCATACACATTGTTATTAGACCTTAAAAGGACCTCTGAGTATTGGCCTCGTGTTAGCCTTACAAAACTGGATATTTTTTTTGGCCAATTTGCAAAAATATTAAACTAGTCGGCCTAGGGTAAAGGCAAAATAAAACAATATATTTATCCAATTAACTTTATTGCTTATAAAACGGTATTTTGGTGTTTAATAATATTATTATATTGAGTAACAATTAAGATGTCAGTTAAATCATGATTGTGATGGAAAATGATTTGTGCAATAAAAAGAAAATCAAAATATTTCTCAATGAGCATTATAACCAGATAATGCAAATGAAAAATTGATTAGACCTTTCACCTGATTGTGGATAAAAATAACACGCAATCCGATAACTTATAAATAAAATCAGTGATACTTATTTACAAATATTTTTTCTAGATTTTTTAATCTAATAAACAAAGTGATACCATTAATGGTAAACAATAATAAATTAATACACAGCTAAAACGATTAACAACAATAACAGAAACATTTCAATCTAGGCGATCAATAAATAACCATTTTAAAAAGTTTCTTCTTCATCACAGTTTTCTGTTGCATGTCCAAATACTGAAAAAAATAATTAAAATGTCATAAATTTTAACTGTAAAGGTTTTATACTGACATGATAAATGAATAACTACTATAATTTGTCCTCAGCGTCTAAGGACATACATATTTAGTATTCTCTTAAATTTTCGCGACTAGTACACATAATAAAAATACGTTTTAACGGTTTTAAGCGCGGTCTTTTATTTGTTTTTCATTAATAAGTCGTTTCAGCCACTTTTCAGGAGCCATTAATACGGAAGGCATATATCAAGTGTAATTCACACTCCGTGCTCACGTAAATAAAATAACACGCTTAAAACCGTTAAAACGTAGTTTTATTAAGCCATACATATGTGCCAAATTTCATGAAAATCAGTTCATATTTTGAGACTATAGGTAGCCTTTTGAATATTTAATAGTCAAAAATTGATGATTTAACTGATTTCAATCAAATTTGCACACCGTGTGCAGTTTGATCCAACTTGAAAGATAGGATACTTTTTATACCGTTGGAACCGGCAGGTGGCGCTGAGATTGGGTTCTAGAATCCTCCTAATCACCGGGAGCGATTGTGGTGATTTTGTTTTTCTGTGTTTGAGGGGGTCCCCGGATGATTAAAATCCATAATTGGAAACTGTAGGTGCCGCTAGAATCGGGTCCTAGATTTTATTTTTTCAGAGCAAGACAACGTCTGCCAGGGCCGCCAGTAATTATATTAATATAATAGAATAGATAGTAATGACATATTCAAATCGTAAACTGAGAAAGTGTTGCTTAACTAGATTGTTAAATAAGTGGATTGATTGTGCACACTTCATATACATCGGTAATGCATTCTATAACCTAGCAGGCAACGAATGCGAGTGATTTGGCACAAAATGTATACATGTGAAGGTATATTTAAACACAAATTTTCTGGTGACCTTAGAATTTTTTTATCACAACGAGTTTCTGAAACTGCTTTTTAATATATGCGAGAGTCTTTAGATTAAAACTGTATGCAGCAGAGTAGAGTGTATTAGGGTTCGGCAAAGGAAGCAGAACCCTTGAAGGTACCTTCGCAAATGTCGCAGTAGGGCCTCGGGGGCGGCGGCGCGCGCCTCGGCGTGCCGGGCGGCGGCGGCGCGTCCGCGTCCGCGTCGGCCGCCTGCTTCGGACACTCCTCCGTGTCGTGCGCGTCGAACACGTCGCAGATGTCGCAGAAGAGTCGAGGAGCCACCGCGCGGGCCTTCTTGCCGTTACTATGCACACAACAATATATTTCTCACCTTTACCGCCATTTTATCGTTTTTTTTTATTGCAGGAGGTCAGCAGACAAGCAGACGGCCCACTTGATGGAAAGCGGTTACCATCGCCTGTGGACATTTGCAACACAAAAGGTGCTACAAATGCGCTGCTGCTCTCTTAAGGGAGACTGGAACCTGGCCACTAATGTCGGAACACAACACAAGGTTGTTATGGCGACACACTCTAGACCAGAGGTGGTAGCCATCCAGCCGGGCAAATACCTACCTGGCTGTGGGTTGTTTTGTCATCTCTTACGACAGGCAGCTCGGCCGCACGAAATTGTATTATTTCTCCGTGCTTGCACGAACAAAAAATATATAATATTTAGAAAGGTATGTGACAATAAAACTATGTTTTAACGGTTTTAAGCGCAGCAATTTATTTGATTTTGGTTTATCAGACGTTGCGGTCGGTTTTCAGTGGCCGAAGTCACGGACGACATCAATGATAATCAAATAAATTACCGCGCTTAAAAACACGAAAACTTAAGAAAATATTAAAGTGTGAGATGTCACATTTAAAAATTAATAAAATAAATTGTCACTCCAATCCTGGCTTCCACTATAACAAGTCATTTTATGTTAATTCTTAATACATGTTTCATCATTTCACAGCTGAGTCCGCTTAGTCCTAGAGGCTTATGTGAACAAAACTTACAAGTGTGGGCCGGGTTTGATTTGAATGTATTATAAATATTTACAAAAGTGGTGGTTCATTGATGATGGCTCCGCCCTCCAGGGCCTGCACCCTGGCCAGCAGCTGCTCGTTCTTGCGCTGCATGTCCACGATCACAGAGTTCAAGAAGCTCACTTGTCCGTCCAACATTTCTTTATCCTCCACAGATCTGAAAATTATGAGTTTTTTTTAAATACACACTGGAGTTTTTGGTGGGAACTTTGTAGAGAGGATTTTCTGCTGCACTGTTTTGTTTTCAAAAAATGTGTAATTTTAGGTTAAAAGCTGAACAATAATTACAAGAGTTTGATAACGAAAAGTCGTGGATTTTACATACATACATACATACATAACTTCACGCCAGGTCCCTTGCGGGGTAGGCACGAACAACAGAGTGCCATACAGGCTTATTCTTACATACCTCACTTGCTTCTTTGACATTCATAGCTCTTGTCATGCACGTGTGGATCATCATGTCGTGGATTTTAACGGTTTTAAACGCGGTAACTTATTTGATTTTGGTTTGTCCGACATTTCGGCCGCTTTTCAGTGGCCGTGGTCATGGACGACAAAGGTGACATTTGTCCAACGAGTATTGTTAAAGTTTTATTTAGCCTACCGCCAACTTGTTCATTTTAATTATTTAGTTTTAATTTTGTTTATGGTTATTATTTACTCTATGGAAATTATCTATTTCACCACCGCTTCACAACATGTGAATGAATGTGAACGCTGAAAACCGTTAAAACGTAGTTTTATTATGTATACAAGTCGCGAAAACTTAAGAAAATATTCGTGGATTTATGCTGAAAATCTTAATTGTTTAGTAAAATGTGTCTGTGCTTAGTTTGTTTAGCTGTGAGATTATTGTTTAACTTAATAAACAGTTAAGTAAGTTTCATTGTTAGAAACTTGACATTGAATGCATACACAAATTATGATAAGCAGTAAAATTTAAAAAGAATGATGGACGGCCCATTTTCTTTTTACGGCGGCTTTCATTTATTGTTGACTTTTCGTAATTAGAATAGTTTTTGCTAGTTATTTTGTTGTCTTTAATTTTGCATTTAAATATATGAATCTAAAACAATGACATATTCATATAATGACATATATTATGACATTTTGACGGCCTCTGTGGTTGAGCGGGCTAAGCCTTTGCCGGCCTACCTCACTGCAACCCAGAGGCTCCGGGTTCGATTCGCGGTATAGTAAATTTCGGAAATATATTTTCTCCGTTATTTACCATGGTCTGGGTGTCTGGCCCCAGAATAGTCCGTTGTATATTACCCTTAACACAAGCGTAACTTGCTTAACTTGGGGATATACAACGTGTGTGTTTGTCTGCCGATTATTATTATTATTCCAAAGTGTTAATATTTCTATGATGAGATAAAAGTTATATAAAGGCATCTATTACTAATAATACACCGCATTCCACCAGGAGGTTCGTCAGTCTGTTTACTGTATACCAGCTATAAAAATCTTTCACATTCATATGTTGTCGGATTATGTATTATTGAAATAAAGTTTAGATATTATATTGTGCTTTGTTGCAGGTTATGTGTGCGTTGTTGGTTAGTAATTTCCTAACTACTGTTAAGAAATTAATTTTCAAGAAATTTGTTATATCACATGCTTTACAGACCATTGAAGAAATATAAGAAAATTTTGTATGCCACTAAATGCGAAGATTACCTAAGGATATTGTAATAGTCAAAGCTACGTAGAAAACATCAATATGAAAAAATAGTAAAAGCATCTTACTTTTGTGTGACATTATCTCCCTCTCCCATTACACCCATAGCGTTATTATCATTCTTGTCTTTGATTTCTCTCGGCATTGTCGCTATTTCTTTTTTTAATAAAAGCTTCTCTCTTTCTGTTATTTCTATTTGGGCTTTTTGATTCTGAAAACAGACAGTACTTATAAATTATAAAATAATACAATAACGATTACGATATGCGCGCGATTTCATCCACGCTCGACTTGTAAAAAGTACCGCAGTATTTCAAAAAGAATGCAATCCATCGTTTTAGTTAGTTAGCTTATTCTGATACAATTTTACCGGAATAAGCTGTTTTTAATGCGCCCAAACAAATTCATTTCCCGGGATAAAAAGCATCACACATTATATTACATAAAAGCTATCAGTGAAAAATCGTACTAGAATTCAACTTCTTTTCTTCTTTTCTTCTTTTCTTCTTCCGGTAAGTGACAGTGGTTTGGGACCAATATTTTATTTATAATTTTGAGTTAGGTTTTATATTTTTAAGTTAGGTTTATTTATAGGATATTTTAGTTTTTGTTAATAATTGTTAGATTTAGGTAATATCTATTAATAAACTTCTTTTTTTCAATCTGTCAATATCAAATAATTCCCGGAATAAAAGTAACGCAGATTTTTAGTCTAAGGACGAGAAAGAGGAATCAGCCAGGTGAAATGGGATAGAGGGGATGATATATGAGATCGAAATAGGTAACTATAGGTAAATAACTTTCACTTATCGCACGAATATAATTAGCTCAAGGCACCGTTCCACGCCAATATTCTGTGAGAGCGTGGTATCACACCGATCGAGCGGGCTCTAGATAATTACTCCAGCCTGCTCTACTACTTAATGTACAAAAAATACAGGAGCTAAAAAAATATTGGATTATTCTCTCGTGTTTCATATTTTAGTGGGATGTTTAAAACTCCAAAAAAATAAAAACCGTCATACCAACATACAAGTTAATATTTTCAAAATTATGTAATATTATTATTTGTAGTATATTTTAGTTTTATTTGCTAACCATGAAAACTTGTAAGGTTAAAGTAACAATTCTTTTTATTTCAGTCAGGGACTCGCTGGCCACTATCGTAACGCGCTCGTTAACTCTTAAATTTAGAAGTAACGATTTAACATCACATCAATTAAAACGTATCTTACCGTAACTTCTTCTTGTAATCGCTGTATTAAGCCATCTTTCTCGGTCAAATCTCTGATTTTATTGTCAATGTCAGATTTAAGTTTATTAACTATTGTTTCGTTGTTTGACACACTCTCCGCTAGGCAATGTTTGGCAGCTTGTAATTCCATAGTTAATTTCTCTAATTTGCTATCCTTTTCAACATCAGTACTTTGTTGAATTTCTACCAAATCTAATTTTTGTGACAACTCCAATATTTTCTTCTCTGCATCAGATAATGTTTGCTGTATTTGAGCATGTTTTTCTATTTCTATCTTGAGTTTTTCTTTAGAATCCTCCAGTTCCTTTTCATATTCATTTAATTTAGTGTTCAATTCATGTTTAGTATGCTTACTTTCTTTCTTATATTCATCAAACTGTGCTTGAAGTTGCTTATTCAAATCTTCATAATTTTGTTTCTGTGCTTCATTAATATTAGTTAATTGTTTTACATCTTCGTCCGATTTGGCGATTAGTTTTTGTAATTCGTCAACTTTTTCTTTTAATTCCTTTGTTTCGTGTACTTCTTTCTCCTTTTCCGTAATTTGATTTTGTAAGCTTTTAACACTATTATTTAGAGATTCTACTTCCTTTTTATACCTTTCGTTTAGATCGTCATATTGTGATTGGATTTGTGTAACCACTAGTAAGCTTTCACTTGAACCTGCTTGTAAAGTGTCTTGCAGTTTATAGAGTTCTGTTTCTTTCTCTTGAATAACAGCAGTCTTGTTAGTCAACTCCTGTTTTATATGAAGAAGTTCTTCTTCCAAGTCTTTAACTTTATTTGATTCAGTCTTTGTCAACTCAGATTGTGATTGTAATAATTCTTCTTTTTCTTCTAAAGTTTTCTTAATTTCGATGTTAATACCAATATTTTCATTAAGTTTATTTAAAGTTAATACGTGGTCTTCTTTTAATTTATCCAATTCGTTCAAAGTTTCATTGCATTTTGTTTCTAGTGTTGTCTTGTCTTGAATTAACACGCCTATTTCCTTCCTCAAATTCTCCACCTGACTTAACTGTTCATTAAGTAGTGATTCTTCAGCGGAAGAATTAGCTATAAGATTTTCATATTGTTGCTTGACTGTAGAAATTTCTAATTGAGAATTATTGAATTTCTCTTCTAATTGATTTTTTAGTTCTATGGCTTTACTAAGCTCTTCATTTGCTTGTGAAATTTGGCGATCCTTTTCAGCAACCATTTCTAAATTAGATTTCAAGTCAACTTCTAGCATTTCTAATTTTAATGACAAATCTTTCAAACTGTGCTGTTTTTCTTCAAGGGTCTCTTTAAGTCTATTTTCCTCGTTTTTCAACTGATTAGTTTCCTCGGTTAATACTGTCAACTGATTTTGGACCTGAATTAACTCTTTTTCATGTTGCAGTTTTTGGTCATTGAGTTGAGCTGTCATTTCATCTAGTACCTTTTGTAAGGAGCCTTCATGTTTTCTAGCTTCTTCAAGTTTGTTATTTAAATCGTTTTGGGCCTCTGTTAATTGATCCACTTTCTCTATGAGTTTTACTTCAGACGAAGCGCCTTCTTCTTTTAATAATGATATCTCTTCTTTGTATCTATCTATATCAATCTCCAATTTCTTTTGTATCGAAATATATTCATTACATTGTTCCTGTTCTTTTATTTTTAGAGCTTCTATTTCTTTCTTTAAAATTGTATTTTCATCTAAAAGATTATCATTACTAAATTGCATATCTTTTAAATGATTATTTGTGTCGGTTACATGTGTTTCTAATTCTGTGAGTTTTATTTCCGCTTCCTTTAACTTCTCAATATTCTCATTAACAGACTGCACTAGCTGGGTGCGTTCTAATGAAAAGTCTTCGTGTAATTTAATTATTGTTTGTTTTAATTCTTGTTCTATTCGTGCACAGCTGTTTACAGCTTCTCTATGCTTATCTCTGAAATTCTGTAATTCCTTTTCCGTTTCTTTAAGGTGATGTGACAATTTGTTAAACTGTTCGTTTGAATCTGAAGTTTGTCCTGTCAGGTTCAAATATTCCGTTTCCACGTTTTCTTTAGCCTTTTGTAATTCTTCACATTTTTCTTGGGCACTTTCAAGTTGACGTTTATATTCTCCCAGTTCTAGTTCCATTGCCGACACTTTAGATTTGAGATCGTTACTACCTTCAGTTAATTCAGCAATTGTTTGTTTAAGTTTCATATTTTCTTCTTTTAGAGCCTTTAGTTCATCAGCGTTCGAAATAAACTGTGAATTAAGAGTGTCAAAATCAATTTTATTCTGATCCAACGTCTGTTTGTGGCTCTCGATTTCTTTCAGTAGTTCTTCTATTTTAGTATTACGATTTTCTATCTCTTTTTTGTGTTCCTCGGCTATTTTACTATGTTTTATGTTAAAATTGGCGGTAGCCTCTTCAAAATCATCTTTAAGTTTTATAATTTCCTTGTCTCTCTCGTGAATAGTTTGCTTATATTCGCTTATAAGTTTTTCTGTGGCACTTGTAGTTGAGCTAGAATCTGAAAGCAACTTCTCGTATTCCTTGACTTTTGCAGTTAGACTTTGTTTCAATTCCACAATTTCTGTCATATTCTTTTCATTTTCTAGAGACGTTTCATTTAATATACTTTCGTATTCATTGACTTTAGTAGTATATTCTTCCCTAACCCGAGCGATTTCATCTTGCAGTGATTTGAAGGTTGCTTCTTGTTTCTTTTTAATATCTTCCAATTGCTCCAAGTCCAACAATTTAGCACTCAGTTCCATTTTAAGTTTTGTAACTTCTTTATTAAGATTTACTTCATGCTCTTTGCTTATACTGATTACTGAAACATAGTATTAAAGAATTTATTGTAATTTCATATTTAATATTAACCAAATTTAATCATTTATAACCAAAAAAAATGTATGCTTACCTTTGTTCAATTCTAACGTTTTGTCGTCGACTGTAGCTTGTAACTGAGTTATTTTTGTGTTCAATTCTGCAATTGTTTGACTATTTTCTTTGTTGGATCTTTCTAAGCTCTGCTTTTCTGTTTCGAGTTTGGATTCAATTAATTGCAACTTCGCCGTTAGCACAGACACTTGTGTCTCGTATTCTGTTTGTGCAATAGCCATTTTCATTTTAGCTTCGTTTAGTGCTTTTTCTGATTCCATTTTGACTTTAGTGAGCTCTTCAGACATACTTTTACCGAGTGAATCTTTTTCGTTTTCTTTTTCTCTAAGAAGAGCGTATGCTTCGTCTAAAAGCTTTTGCAATTCCGATGATAAAGCTGAAAAATAAAATTCGTATTTTTTCAAATATTGTTTTACGTTGAGGTCATATTTTACATACTTTGTCTTTATTTTTAAATAAATAATACCGCAACATGGTGGCGGTAGATCTTATAGATGGACGGATATGTCTTATTTAACCAAACATATAACTTATTTTATCATTTGCAACTTCTTGACTTTCGTCAAATAAATCAATTGATTTATGACTTGAGAGGAATAAATAAAGGTTGACATACTGTGAGCAGCCGTAAGTTCTTCCTTGTGTTGTTCAGCAACCGCAGCCGCTTCAGCACTGCGCTGCTCCTCCATCGCCCGCAGAGCTGCAGCTGTAGTTTCGGCACGTGCTGCTTGCAATGCCGCCTCCGCTTCCAGGTCCCGGATGCGCTGCTCACGAATAGCTTTCTCTTGCTGTAGGAAAGAGACATTATCAGATACATAAAATATATTCGGTCTTATTCATAGAAAGCTAGTGTAAGTTTGAACGCTTCTTTAAGCACCATAAAGGAACGTTCAAACTTACTATAGCTGTCTATGAATAAAACCGATTGAGTTTATTAACAACAAATTATTAATATTCTGGGCGGTGATGTTAAATACGCCGTATACTACGTATGGTGTAAAACTACTGACGAATGCTCATTATGAAAATAAACTGTAGTTGTCTTTCTCAAACGCCTCACTGGAGGGGCTACTGTAACTTATTTCTATGATAAGCATTTGTCGTCGCATAGAGCGTCACGCCGGACGCAGTCTACGGCATTTATAGCAGACCTCTGCCTTCTACTTCTGTGTTTATAATTGTTCTGTAAAATCAACAATAGTGCCACCTTCAAAAAAGTGTATTCTTCAAGTACGAGTAAGATGATTTTCTTGCAGAATTCCAACAAGTCAGATCAAAACACGAGTATGCATACAATGTATTCTTTATTAAAGCAAGGAATTGGTTCTATCAGTAAATGTATACTTACTGCATTTTGTAGAATAATTTGTTATCATAAATAGTTTTTAATATTCGGATTTTTAAATAATTAAATATTGCATAACACTTACCTCCATAGCTTCTTTGTATTTCTGAAACAACAAGCGCAACTATCAGAACTCAGTCCCACTAAATTATGCATTATTACATTTTTAAGAAATAATTCATCACTTACATTATAATCTTCCCTATTAATGTTCTCCTCTTCGTTCCTGAACATGAGATCTTCCACCTTCTGCTTCTCATCTTCGAGTAGTTTGTTAATCTTGTCCAGTTCTGCCTTGAGTTTGCCATTTTCTGTATTAGTCTGAAAATTAATTTTGCTATATCAACTATTATGGACTTCAACTTCTTTGCTACCAAAATTCTGGATGTTTGTTACACGGTCACTGCATGACGTGAGCACTTTATCGTAGATGGGTGAATTGTTGACTGAACACCCTTTTCCCAGAGCTTTATAATATAGAGCTCTCCGTAAAGAACGTTATTAGATAAAAAATGTGTAAGTGTACACACGAAGAAGTAAAACTTCTTTATGACCTTATTTTTCGAATAATGATCTACTATATGCAACTTTACAGAAATTAGTTAAATAAATAAAACCCCTACCACTGTCGAATCGACCTTCGTAGGGGCAAGAAAAAGATGGCGCGTAACGGATAAAAGGTGACGGTAATTTTTTTCCAACGTCGATAAAGAAGTTTCACTTGAAAAAAATTAAGTTTTGACGAATTTCCAATTGTTAGAGCCGAATTTTCGATAACCAGGTTATTTGTAGAAAAATTAAAAATGTGTTATTAATTTTATTTTGAATTCGCTCAGGTTAGAATTTATTCGACTGATATTTTTTATCTGATGATTGAATAGTCGTCCCTTAATATTGCAGATATCCATGGGGGACCGTAATCACTTTATACCACTAGTTTGTCGTGCATGTATAGTTCTAAAAATGCATGTATTGAAAAAATTCTAATTGGCTCATTCAGAAAAATTAGACAGTTTTTTTGAGCTGCAAGCGACGACTACCTAAACGAGTTTGATATTATTATTAAGCCAACAAAGCCTAAAAGCAATATTATTCCCAATTGGCAATTGATGAAATGCAATCACATCTATTTTCATTTTCCAACAAAGA
The DNA here is from genome assembly GCA_012273795.1 of Dendrolimus punctatus. Lineage (NCBI taxonomy): Eukaryota > Metazoa > Arthropoda > Insecta > Lepidoptera > Lasiocampidae > Dendrolimus > Dendrolimus punctatus. The sequence goes on from CM022537.1 coordinate 5,727,284, forward strand.
AATTATGCGGCAAGTAAGCAGCGCGTGTATTATAATATTTAGGTTAAGATGCTTTGACGAAAGTAGGTCAGCTTTGATCTTCCAAAGCCGATAGATACGGTAAGCCCGGTTTGGTTTGAAAATGATCCAACGCTTTAAACAAAATTTACAGTAACTCAGATCATGGATCAAAGACAGTAAAGATTATTTAGGTACAGTCAGTTACGAAAGTCATTTACCAGAAAAATGGAATTTGAAACCAGATTCAGTTTTGAACTGGCATGTGCCTTTTAAGGAGTAGACAGAAATAAAGTCACGTTTTTTAAAACACATCACGACTTTTCGTGTTTACGAATTCTGAGCAACAGAATGATCAAAGCTAAATCACAAATATGTAGCTGTTTTAGATTCTTACGTTGGGCTACCCGCGTCTTGAATACAAGCTTTTTAAATAATTCAAAAAAGAAGTACTAGTAATAGAGTTTACCCCGCGGTCTTGCCGCGGGTCAAACCCCGGTGCGTGCGTACCTCTTGTTTAAACAGCCGGCGTTAAAACAGGTTACATTGTTCTATATTTTTATATTGGTGCTAATTATTATTGATTTTATATCGCAAACTATATTGAGAAATGATTGGTCTCCCATACTAACCTGTATTTCAACCCGTTCTAGTTTTATTTATATATCTCCCGTCTATCTATCTGTTAACAACATAACCGACCAAAACTACTACAGCTACCACAACTACTCAAACTACCTAAACTACCGATATTACCAAAACTACTAACCATATCTACCACAAGTCCACAACGAGCAAAACTACCGCAACTACCACAAGGCGTTGTGAGACAAAACCACCACATTATACGCTTAGGCGTATAATGGCTTATGTGGTATATGCAAAATATCTATAAAAAAATTGAAGTGTCTGTTTAAAAAATAACAGTTTTGTACTAAACGTATATGAAAGTATATACGGTACCATATAAAAAAAGTTTTTGTTTGTTCCAGCTAATCTCTAAAACGACTGGACCGATTTCGAAGGGACTTTGGCAGATAGCTGACGTTATAAAGAGTAACTTAGGCTACTTTTAATTTAGAAACAAAAATGGATGTCTCACGCGCACGCCGGCGTCGTCGCCGCCGCATCAGAAAGGAAATTAAATTCCATGCGGAGATAGTTGCGACTAACAGCTAGTTCTTAATAAAGTATTTAAAAAACACCTTCAGCTATATAGAACCTAGCTCATAACTTACAGTAAATTGATTATAATTATACTCGTATTTACCTGAGCAGCTACTTTCTTTAGCTGGGCTAAGGCACTTTCAGCTCTGTCTGCTTGCAGTGATATTTTGGCCACTTCAGATCTTTCAAGCTCTCGTTCACGCATCAACCGCTCCAGATGTTGTTGCTTCTCTCTCAGAAGTTCCTGTTGTTCAGAGAATAAAAACATTTAAAATTATGTGAACTATAACGAGGTCAAGAGCACTAAATCTTACAATAATACATTTTTGTTAATTACATGTTCCTCAATACACCAGCATAATATGTTTATATTTAAACATTATACATGAAACTTAGTTATCTATTTGCATAATAACAAAACATTTACAATATTCTAAACCGTAACTAAAATAATGTGTTCCGTTTATTAAGCCGTTTATAAAGCTATAAATAAAATTTGGTTATATGTATATTTAATACTGTTTTCAATAAGTAACTATAATATTATCACTAAGTTATAACTTATATATTATCACTAAGTTAACATTATGTATTATAAAGTAAGCACCGTGCTTAAATATGTCAAACTATTAAAAAAAACAAAAACTCAAGCCTATAGCTTGCTCTATATTTTGGTTGCTGCATCCAGCTAGCCTGGTGTATGGCATACGTATGTGTTTATCAATTTCTGAAAAGAAAACAACGTATTTGAAATGCTTTATGCCCGGGTTTGCATAAATTATAAAATTAGTATAAATATAAAATAACTTAATGCCAACGAAACTTCTGTTGTTCTTCTGTATTAGAGTCCTCAGAAAGTCGATAACATGTAAATGCAGACTTGAGCAGCCAGTTGTTTCAGGGCGATATTGTGAGAGGCCCACGTCCGCCCCTCAGCCGTCGGGGGAACGTAAAATATATTATACAAAAGTGAAATCCGAGTAACAAAAGCATTTCTGTGTACATAATAATGTTATGAACGGCTTTGTTTAACATCAAACGTGGTTTGATGTTAACCCATCTAAAAATTACCATTAATTTTCTAAACATTTATATTTTATAATTAAAAGATACAAGGTAATTAAATTACATATAATATGTCTATAAACAAAATAACAATATTGGATAAATTTTAGAATTAAATAGAAATAATTTTTTTGTATGTAAATTTGAATAATATTTTAACTATACTTTATTCGGGGAACGGTGAGACTAGTTGTAAACAAACCATAAAAAAGATTCTTCGTAAGTCACTTTTAATTTTGTAAATATTAATTCGAGAAACCAAGAAAGGAATACATTAGTGAAACTTTAAATAAAAATTATTACTATGTATAATTTTTATAGCTTGTTGATGTGACAGTGCGGTTTTGTTAAGTTTTTCCTTGTATTATATTTTCAGTTATTTGTTTGTTTTACTTTTGTTTAACAAATAAATAAGACAATAGTAGGCACCTACATTAATTACATGACAAATACTGTGTTATTTGTCTCATCCTAAGATGAATATGTTATAGCAATTATGTTTTAAGCAATCCATTGCACAAAGAAACATTAGGTAGGTATCTAATATCTGTCTGCCCAGTGTAGTTCTCCATTTTGATTAAATTATAATGAGTTACACTAACAAATTAATCATTGATATAATTCTTGTACACATAATTTTAATATACAAAATCAAAAATACTACATTGAATTAAGACTTAGGCTAGCATTCCAGGACAACAATAAATCTTGTATCAAGCTTTAAGAATAGAACAAAAAGAAATGAAAATTCCAAGTAGGTGTTTCATGGTTACACGAGTAGTATTATTTTATATATTCTGTTCTCGATTTTAATTTAAAACTGATCGTTGTTTTAGAGTGACATAATCGTTATTTAGTATTATTCCATAAATATTATTTATTATCCACTGATAAAAATATCCAAATAGCCTGTTCAAAACATTGACAGGTTGAGAAACATGGGTACGTAAAGTAATATTCTCCGCTCGACTGGAATTATGTGGAACAGACAGGTGACAGGTAAAGGAAATTGCAGCGAACCGTTTCATCGGAGTATATAGGCAAAAATAGTATCGCAGATCAATAAAATATGCTTTCCAATATTTGTGCATTAATGTAGCAAACAGATGTTCAGAAAACACGTATGACTATGTAATTTGTTTTAAATTATCCAGAAATTCGTAAATCTTCTACTAATATCTAAAGCTGAAGAGTTTGTATGTTTGATTGAACGCGCTAATATCAGGAACCGATGGTCCGATTTGAGTATTTGAATATTCTTTCAGTGTTGGATAACCCATTTATCGAGGAAAGCTATAGGCTATGTATCATCAGGCCAAAACCAATAGGAGCGGAGTACCAAAGAAGAATGTCTCAAAATCGGGGGTTTTGAAAACAAATTGCACGTGGAGACGTCGCGGGCACAGCTAGTATTTAGATAAAGCTTTTCTCAGCATGTTCTATGTGTTAACACACCAAATAATAAAAGAAGAAAACATATAAGCATATCAAAAGTATAACTACATAAAGATATAATTACGAGATAATCAAATTAACAAATCTAGAATTATAATAGAGATGATTAGTAACTAAGTCTCTTTTAATTTTCATCCGACAGGTTACGGAATACTTCACTCTATCTGCTGCGGGTTAAATCAACGTTTTAGATCACGATTCCAAAAGGTTGCGGTTAATATATTAATTTTTACTCAAGGCATATCTATGTCATACCTACATAATGATTTAAAATTAAAGCTTACGTATGAGATATTAGAATCTCATACGCTAAAATGTGTTACTTTAAGCCCCTGAATTTTATATTTATACAGCAAAAAACAACGCTAACAAATTATGCAGCTGTCTGCAGAATTTACTCCAATAGACAGTAAGTAGGTACTTATATCCAACAAGTCGTAGCGAACTGCGATGCGGGTGGCGCGACAAAATATTGATTTAAACCTTATTGAACGACTTAGCATTAAGTGCATAAATATATTTATAATGGTTATATCTATTTGATCATGATATAAATAACCACAATTTAAATGTGGTATAACTTTTCACCGTTGCATAGGGAGGAAAAATGCGCCCAATATCTATTCAATTTTTTATGAAACTACATTTTACTAAAATGTGTGTTGAATACAGGGGTTTTTATTTTATTAAATCTCAAAAATAAAAGTCTTTATAGAATACTAGTTTTACTAGAGTCAAACCCTAGTAATTAGCTCCATTGTACTTATATAAAAACTTAATTAGGTTTTTATATATCGCTAGCAAAGCCGTGGGCAAAAACTAGTATATAAAAAACTTTTGAAAAGTTATCTAACTGATGGTGAAAACCGCTTAAAAATCAGTTACGTGGTTTAGGAGTTAGTTTTATACTATATAAAGAGAACTTGACACAGAAAGAAAAGTGCTTTAGCTAATGACTGGAAATGTTTACGAACAAAATAAATCGTAGCGTAATTGCTTACATATACTAAAGCATACATTCGCAAATGTTTAAAAAACAAGTTATGCAGGCTGCTTTTTTTCAAGGAATGAAAATAGTCTTATGCTCCGCTGGCATGATTAAGATTAGGTATCTAAAGTGTACAAACTGAACAAACATGTTCTTTCACAAGCGTTGAAGCGAACCGGGTTTACTAGAAATAAGGTTCTTATCCTTTACGCTTCAGGCAATTTAGCTTTTAAATAAATTCCATCCCTTCCGGCAGCTATGCTTACTGGTTGCTCGGTTAATCTTTCGTTCTGATAAAATTTTGATAGGAAGACGAACCGAGCCGTATTCTGCCTATTTTTAGTACACTATTTCTCCTTTGTTACATAATATCAGTATACATTTTTTTAAAATTACGATTAGGTAAATGCTTGCCAGTCTGTGGACAAACGAAGTGTTTAATAGAGTTGCCATATGTAGACTGTTTTTATTATTTGACAGAACTATAAAAAAGTATTTAATTGAAAATAGCTCATATCTTAAAAACTACTCAACGCGTATTGTTCAACATAATTTACATTTAAAGTATTGTTTGAGCATAGATTTTAAATTTTCCACTTCATAATTTAAGAGTTAAACGAGAACACAATTTTCACGACTAGGTGGTAATACCTCGCCACGTTTTGACTTCATTAAAAAGTTATTAAAAAACGTCATTATATTTTTTAACATTTGACTAATGATCCTTAGTAACGTACACTAATGTATGTATAACAGAGATTAGTCTCTGCTTTTTCTCGATTTTATAACATAACTTAGTAGCTCTAATTAGACTACGCTACACCTTCCTGTCCAATTTCATCCATGTATGGTATGTCACAGTCACTTTATTTCAGGAACAGCCGGACATGGCGATTACATAAAAGTAAAATTGTTCAGAAAGAGTGATAACTAAATCAGTACTAATATAAGAACTCAAAACTGGAAAATCATAATATGTTGAAAGATAATTATACTCGGTTATAAATTCGTAAAAACTGTATCCCTTCCACACTTTATTATTGTGAAGTAGGAATTCTCAAAAATTCAAGTTTATTGGGAATATTTAGGATATACTTTGAACGAAAATTGGATTTAGAACGGTTCATTCGTTTTTGTATTTGTGTATAATAAAAAGAATCGTCTTTGATATTTGTATTGAAGCTATTGTTTTATTAGTGGAAATCAAGTGCATCAAATGACAAACAGTGCACATTTGTCACTCTACGGGACCCTTCATGGTATGCGGACTGAATGATGAATATTTTTAGGTTTGTTTGTTCGTTCATTCTGACCCTGGTACTTGGCAGATTATCGTGAAATGTAGTATATAAACCTATGTACTCTTTATAACGGTGTTAAATATATGTGTTGTATTAGGAAGTTATATTTTCCCCGAAAAACGGATTCAGACTTCACGCGGGAAAAACCTCATTTTGCTTATTATAGGTACCACATATTTCTCAGCTTTATCTACTTATTTCAATATTGTATGAAGTATTTTATTTACAAGGCTAAGTTCGTTTAACTGTGAAACCATTCTCGCTTTTCAACCCTATCTTTGATCTTTATTGTATAGTTGGTAGTTACCATAGCATGACCTAGACCGCTAATTGTGAAGGCCGAATCAAGGTTATTACCATAAACGAGGGTGGGCGATAGACCTCATAAATAATTCTGATGTAAGTAATTAAATAGGTTAATCGTATCAAACTCGTAAAGAACTTTAATGTGTTGAACACATTTTGCTAACGACATAATCTGGGATAGTTTTAAATTGTGTCCAATTGACTGAGCTATATTCAATTCAAGATGACTTCGATTAAAGAAACGTTAAATCAATTAGGAATTTTATTAATGATAAAATTTGCCTTGTTGGTCTACCTCACTGCAACGCAGAGGCTCCCAGTTCGATCCCTGTTATGGTAAATTTCGGAAACGGATTTTCGACGATATGTACTATGGTCTGGGTGTCTGAGATCGACTTCAAATTACCCATAACACAAGCGTGACTTGCTTAATTTAGGGATATACAATGTGCGTGTCTGCCAAAAAATATGGAAAACCGACGACCGATAGTTTTAAGGTAAATATCTTCAAAATGTCTTTAATATTTAATCATAAAAGATGTCACTCTATATCTACGTAAATTTCTTTTAATTTCTCTTACGCCTACACGGAGGACAATTTAAAAGGAAAGCCACGACTGCCGAGCGCTAATTGAACCATCACATAAATTCCCCCGACGGATTCCTAACGCAGTTGGAGCAAAATTTATTTCAGTAATTTTTTGGTATCTCTCACTAAAATAAGATTTCGGTATAAGACTCCTTGGAGAGCAATATATTTACACAGCGAACGCCCGCAACCACTATATTTGTGCAGTAATTTCAGACTTCCTTGCTAATTTATAGCTTTTATCATCTCTTAATTTAATTTTATATGAAGATCACAAGGTACTTGCAAAACATTGACTCACAGATTAACGTGGAAAATCTACGCGTTTTATAAAACATTTTATAAGCCATTGCGTGTATCATAGACTTGTTTCATAAAATATTTAATCAATAGAGGCAAGGTATACGCGATGATCATTTATAATTCAAAATAACGGCCTTTATTCCCCAGTCGGCTAACACAGGGATAATTGCAAGCACCAAGTAATTTCATATTCAACAGCAGTGAGCATGCGTCCACAAGCTTACATACAGCATTATTAGTGCAATAAAACCACTCAATAATTAATCTCAATACTTTATTAACAACTTCAAAGAAGGAGTAGAGGGAAAGGACATTAATATACAGTACAACAGCGTCCATTAACGTGTTTTTATTAATATCAACACCAATCGTACTCTTAATACGAAGTATTAGCGTCTACTCTAAAATTATGTTATACTAATAGTAAAGATTTTAATAACTAGTTAAAAATTATATAAGAAAAATCCTTAGTTCAAAGGAATGCAAAATGGAGTGAATACTTAAACATAATGAATATCATTCTCAACTTACAGGCACTGGTCAGTTTATAATATAAGATAATGTATGATTTACTTTAAAACAATATAAAACTGATCAAAAGGCACGCAATAAACTTATGATCAATCAATTTTTTTAAATAAATAAATTATATAAATAAAATAATGAAACAATATCACAGTTTTGGCTCTGATGAAGCTTGTAGTTGCTTTGTTACGATGTGATTTTATACAACTTTTAATAATTTTCCACACATTTGATATATAAAATAGCCAACAGGTTTTACACAATTTGAATTTAGACAGAGTCGAATTTGTTTTCTTTATCAAAAATTGAGAGGATTTAATACTCACATAAAATTAATTAAAAATTATATAAAATCTTGTCGTCAAAAGCATGATTTCTTATTCATACAGTTCAACTATTAGAAAATACACATGAGCTTAAATCTGGCGTATTGTGAGAACATGATTATGTATTAAAACACTGTATTTGTACTTTAAAGTGCATAGCATATTGACATTATATTGTCTTTGATCGATAATTGCAGTTCCTCAGACACTAACAATTTATTAAAGTTAGTTCATAAGTATTACAGATCCAATTGCAAAAACGACAAAAAAAACAAAACATAAACATTCGTTGTTAAATTAGTAAAAAAACTTAATTAATAAATCGCTCAACTGGGATAAGGGAATAATAAGGGAAGCCCCGATATCGCCGGCTGGCCGAACTTCGATAGTCGTAGTACGTAAGCACAACTTTGAATTTTCATTGCATTTCGAGATATTTAACATTACAAAAACTTACACCACTTTTCAAAATAATCTTCATATAAGTCCTTTACAATTAATTTTAGTATCAAAGGTTGACAATTATTGTATAAGGAACTATATAATTATGCACAATATTCTATTCAAAGAACATTGCAGAAGTTTTGTACTAACTTCTAAATGGAGCTTAAAATGCAATGAAAACGGTAAAGTTCAGTCACGCTCACGTATTGATAAAAAATTAACTGCTCATTACACATGTTTTTGTAAAAATAATATGTTAAATGTATGGAATGAACAGTTAAATTGTGACAAGTATGAGTTTACCGAGCGGCGATAGTGGGGTACTGTACCTGGAGTGCGTTCTTCGCCGAAACCGGGGTGGATGAGGCGCGTGGACCACCAATACGCTGCCGCCGTGCCGTTAGTGACAATGCGTATGCGCAACAAACATGAGGGAAAACAACACAAGTTATTGCAAACTATGTATAAAACCGGTGTACCGTGCTGTGAAATACTGTATTGAAAACTGTTTTCTAATTTACAATATACTCAAAAGATTAATATTGAAATATACAAAATGAATTTTTCAAGTGAACCTTCTGAGTCAAATACTAAAGTATACGAAATCGCGAAGAATACTCAAAGAAGCCAGCAGGCCATTTTAGATGAAACTAGAGTGGTGTCATTAGATTTTTGAAAAACAAACATCGTAATCAAGAATAAAATCAGCTGATTTAGGCAAAAAAATAATAATCCCGATTCCTTACTTTACAGAAATTGATCCTTATAAGCTACTTTATCTACTGGTGTAATAATACAGAATGTTTTTTTGCTTTTTCAAAATCACCAGGGTAATTTTCAAAATCTAAAGATACCACTTTAGTTTTCATCAAAATCGGTCTCGAAGGCCGATATTTGAATATTTTTTTGCTATTTCGTATTAAGTTATAGTTTACGATTTAGCCCTGAAAGCCCACTTGAAAAATTCAAATCCAGAATATCAACATTTGGAATGCAAACTAACTGCTAAAAAACGCAGTACGTATGCGGTTGATATTACTGCATCGAAACTGTTGACCGACTACGTCTTCCAGTGCCAGTCATCGGCATGCAGTGCTAGTAAATAATGCGGACTGCGGAAACTGAAACGTTTGGTGCAGTTTTATCAATTGCATCCAAAATGCATTTTACAGATAGCTTGTAGCTGTAATTCGTTTGTTTATATTCAAAATAATAGAGAATCCCGAAATTAGAATCTTAATTCAAGTAATCTTCATATTGTTAATGTTAAATCAAGCGTACTTTCAAGAAAGTCAAGTTTTCAAGACAGTTTACTCTAAAATAAAAATTTTGAATATTTAGAAAAAGATATTCAAAACTACAAAATGACATAAGTACACCATAAAAATTTTCATTATTTTGAAAATCCTTTAATTCACGATAGCTGGTGTGTAACTCAGACATACCAACTACCACACAGCCAAAAAAATTAAAAGCTTAAAAACTAACTACAAGTTAAAATTACTAAGGATAAAACGTTTAAATACATAATATACTAAAAAGTGTTATAAAATACAAACACTATATTTAAATATAAAATGCAGATATACATAGATAATTTCACGTCTATAAAATTATGATATATGCGATATTAATAAAGTAGGTATATGTTGATAAAATTCAAAGAAAACACAGATTGTGTAGGAAAATTAAAATTAGGGATTTATTTATGTTAGACAACTCATAGGCCTTGTTTTCCTTACCCATAGAATTTAGAGAAGTCATTACAGAAAGTGTTGTTTTTGAAATACAAGTTTAGTCTTTGGTCTCCTATTCAAGATTATAAATCAATAGAAGTATCAACAAAAACTTGCAAGACATGCCAAAATTATAAAAATTACAGGTACGTTGTGTTAGTAGGCATACAAAGGCAAAATATCGATTAGTTACCAAAAACACTTCACTACGTTACACAGTCCTGGTAGATCCTAAAAATAATATCACAGTCGAAATATGTTCGGATATGACCGTTGCAGTCTTTGATAAAATAAAGGAACTAAGCGAGTAGATGATACCCTTTAAAATTAATAAAATAATGACAAAAAGTCTAATAAAATCACTAAAGTGAAAGGTATATCTACTAAAAAAACAATAAATACAAGGACCAAACCAAGGGGTGCCAGCTACAGATCAAAATATAATATTAAAATCGATTATCATGCAACGAAAAGCTTTCTACAAGTATACCAATTACATTTGCATGTCACACAGACCAGTCATAATTTATTCAAATTTGAGTAAAGTGGCCGTATTGAGTTTCTTAAATTGTTATGGTATCAATATGATACTCAGTCCATGTACATGAATAAAAAAGAAAAATATTAGACCAACACGTATTTTTTAGGATCAACTAAAATGTTGAATGCACCAATATGCTTTAAATGTACACGACATAAGGATACGTGAACTGGAATGGCGACACGCAAGAGAAATGGTAGCTTTTCCCAAAGCCCGAAAAATGCGTGCGCGGCGGCGGCATGTCCACAAAAATGTCAGTAGCTGCGGCGACCCCGCGGCTGGCCCTCGTCACGGCGGCCGGCCGCCCCGCCCACCGCACCACCTCACCGCCACCGCCCCGTGGGACCCGTCCCGACAACGACACTGTGCCAGCGCCACTGGCGCTGCTGCCGCTCGACTCGCTGCGCTTCGATCTATCTGAAGCCATCGTCTCGAAACTGAGAACGCTTTCTGAACATCGCCAAGACTTCGGCAATGTCTCACTTGCCCATCGTCGCGGAGTGAGATCTTTGCATTTCGAATTCGAGTTCGGACGGAAAACGATATCATAGTAAACCCTCGGTTGTGGTAAGGCGATAATCGCACAGCGATCATGTTTGACGTGCTTCACGAGCAGCGTCTTGTCGAGTAAGCTGGGTGCGCTGCGGTGAGGCCGAGCACGAGGCGGCGGCGGTGGCGAGTGCTGCGAGCGGGGCTCTGCCGAGCGCGCGCGGGGCTAGCCTACCTGAGCGCCCAGCGACGTCACACCGAGCCTCACCCCCGCGCGAGACGACGCGATCGACGTCCCCAGGGATGTAAGTGACTCTCTAGAGTTGGAGCGGCGAAGAGGTGTCGCCCGCCCATTGCTATGGATGGCGCACGCGCCTGGTTTACGATTGGACGGTGAGCGAGACACCTTTGACATCGGAGCGAAGAGGCCGAAGCGTGGCGCGCACTCGAAATACCTGAAAGTTGAATCGAAATCATAACTCAATTGATATGATCTAAGACGTTGATAAATTGTGAAGCTGTTGCAGCTTCCAATAAAATACCTCTTTCCATCAACTGAACCGTCGTTTTTTCCAAGTGGGTCGTCGAGTTCGACGCCTGCCCACACGCCAGGGGCGAAATCAGTAGCACCAACATAGCGCAGTATACCAGCTTTGCTACCTCGACTGCTGGACACTATAACACGATCGCCCATACGGATTTCTCCGTTCGTTGTTGTCGATATCGAAGCATCTGTAGGTTTGATATTATATATTAGTAAACATTATAACTTATAAAATCTGTGTAATATGAAAGATAAAAGATACGAACTCATCTTACTGCTGACGATGCTGCGCACACTTCCATTAGGTGATAGAGCACGCCTGGGCCTGGCAGAGCCAGAAGGCGGACGTTCGAACACACTGCCCGCATCGGAAACAGGGGAAGAGTCGTGTGGAGCGTGTGTTACCAGCGGCACCCGGGTAAGACGAGTCAACCGAGAAAACACACCGCGTTTTTCTGGACATTGGAAGTACCTTATACCGGCTACCGAACCGTCGTTCTTGCCTGCAATGATAGTGTATTTTATATTTCATTGACTTTCCGACGAGAAAATTAATATGCAATAGGTACAAGGAAATGTATGTCGGTAACATTAAATACTTACCGATTGGTTCATCAAGGACGATACCCGCCCACTCTCCAGGGGCGAACTGTGTTTCTCCGATATATGCGATCTGTCCGGGTTTTGTACCACCCACCCATACACGTTCACCAATAATAAAACTGTCGGTGTCTTCAGTCAGTATAACACTGTGATCTGGAATTTTAATAAAAAGTAACATTATTATTTAAAACATCTCGTGCAATAAAGATTCATTCCTACATAAAAGAGCACTCTTTGTCAGATGATGCAAGACTATAAAAGAAAACATTTCATGAAAGTGTGTCTTACATCGGGACCAAGTCTGAAATTTACAGTTATTTAGATATGGACCGAATAGATGCGTTGCTTACGCTGAACGCACTTATAATGCACGCATGCACATGACATGAATATCTTGATCGTATGCAAGTGCATCGGCCACCAAGGTACCATTTCCAAACTCGTTTGCATACCGTAAACTTTCGCTTCTTTCGTAAATCGGAACAAACTGCATTTGACTGCAAAGCCGCTGACTGTCACTAGAGTAATGAATGCACCGAAAATTATAAATCATGCTTTCACCCAAACGAAAGAGCGAAGCAAACACCATAAGAAGCGGAACAATCACAGATGTGCTGGCGGCGCAAACGAAATAGTCAGCGTGAAAAGTGCATGAGGAAAAAAACTTCATCCACTACCATCAAAAATGAATTTACCCAAAAATATTTATGCTACCATAAGAATGATGACGCAAACTGAACATTATTGTTGTAATAAAGTTTATAGTTAAATATTTTTGGGTAATAATGTGATGTGAGAATTACCTGAGGACCGCCTTAGGCCAGCCTCGCTGAGGCGTCGAGGGTGTTTCTCCCAGAGTGCTTCCATCATCGTGGTCATGCTGTACGTGCTGGTGGCTGCGATGACACACAAAAGCGACACACATACACACATTAGCCACTAACGATCTACCTCCGTGCTGCATTAGGATTTAGGTACAGTGATATTGAGATAGTGAAAATGCAATAAAAATGTTCCAATGTGCAGCTTTGACAAATTCTAAAGTAGTCTAAGATTTAAAAAAACAAAAACTTTCTTATGAAATTTGTTGTTTGTCATATCTTTTTTTAACTAGCAACCGATGCAGTTAATGATTAGAAATAGATTAATGATCAGGTTAATTATCCATGCAAATTATTCTTTGTCGACTTCAAACATCTTAATATACCCCTTATATTATGTACATAGGATTATCAACGCAGCAGACCAAAACGGATACAAAACGGTAGAAACATTTTTGTTTTTTTGTCAGTTTAATTTGTTGTCAAATTATGGAATTATTCCATTAGTCCATGTTTCTTATGGTTGTAAGACAAGTATAAATAAGATTGTTGGAACAATACATTATAATTACGAATTGATTGTAAAGACAATGTATCTAATTGGTTGTGGGCGATCGCCTCTGGTCTGTTGACATGCAATCGCTGCATTGTATCCTATAATTGATTGAAGCATTTCAACTTTAGAATCTCGATTGATCACAATCTGAATTCCACAACATGTAATCATAAGGTCATAATGTTACTTGTGTTTAATCGAATACATACTTGTATACATACATCATGAATAAAATAGCATATACTTAAGACTTCTCTGTAAATTATGTTATATTATTGATTCGCCGTATGGGTTATCTTTTTCAAGTAATTATATAATGCAGTTTTATTCGTTACTTCTTGTATTATAAATTAAACTTATTGGGATTAACAATGTTATACAAGATTAAAATATCCAATCTGTACGTAATGCATTGATTTGGATCAGTAGTTTTACTTTCTAAACAACACATTGAAAACAATCATGTAATAATGCCCAGAAAGTAAAATTATCGACACGTTAATTAATATCACCGATGTATAAAAAAATTAAATCCTGGTTCCGCACTAACGTTATTAATGTCATGGTAGTTATATAAAGTGGCTAATTGTGAAATTAAAGACCGTCACCTCTGCAATGGTTTATTAACATGACAAATTACTGATTATAATTAATATCCCCCCCCAACCTCAGATTTCTTGAAAAAGCATGATCGAACTTACTGGATGACTTGCGGCGATGCGACCGCGGTTTGTCCAGAACAGTCGAAGAGATCTCTTCCTCGTCAGCTTCTATTAAATCTGCTCCACGTAATGAAGAGTGATAAATATGAACAGGTGAAAACGAAACAATAGAAACATAGTTATAACTAATGTGTGGTATGATATATTTGATATAGCAGGTGCATCTGGTAATGCATCTATAAAATAAGCACATAACATGCCTGCAGTGCAACGTGCAATGCTAAGAAATTGAGATAATGCTTTGGTTGTAAGTAACAGTCAGACTCACCTGATAAATGTTTTCTCGAAGAATCGTCGCTTAATTTCCTCAACGTGTCCGAGGAACCGCCGTCTAAGACAACAAAATTACAAAAACACTTAAAGCAAAAAATGGAGTAAACATGCCAAGAAACAATCAACACATAAATGTTGATACAAATGGCTGAGTAAAATTTATGTGAAAATACAATATATATCTGAACGTACGTTATATGACATCAAATAATGTTTGCAATTGAAATATGACAGAGCTTCTGAAAAATTTCTACTTTTGTAATATCAGTTTATGTAAACACTAGGCCTAATTACAACTGTCAAACAATAATAAGTTTTTTTAGTCATAAAACTCTCTTTTAACTCAAAATAATTTATCTACTAAAATTGTTTTGGGTAGCGGTGGCAGACTATGACTTTCTATAAGTAATCTGTAATATTCTATTCTGAAATTACTATATTCAAAATCATGTTTTTATATGTTACGAAATTTTGGTACACAAAACAATAGACGGTATTATTATCATTAACAGCAATTTCTTCCAGACACCTTTAGATAATATTTGGTTATGTGATTCAAAGTATATTAACAAGTTAATTAAAATCGATTTTAAATAGTTGTGGCAGATATTATATTTTAGATGAGTCAGTAATAACTTTTACGTAATGACAAGTTAGTTGTTATTTTTCTTTAGTTTAAATTATGGCACTCACGTCTTGATATGCGAAATGCTTTAAAATCAAATTGTTATTAAAAACACACGTGCGAGGCAACCGGCCACTTCTAGCGTATGTCCGGTTCTGATGGTCCGAAGCCTGATTAATCATCTGCGACAACTGCGCAGCAGGTCGACCTTGTCGGCGCGCGTGGGCTCTTACATCATAATTCAATAGTATGAAAAGACTCATCACAAACCCTATACTATTAGTAGGTATATGATGAAAAAAGCCAAACTATGCAAAGTGCTTGGCGTAATTAATTCACTGAGCATTCATTTGCATATAATAATTTTTAATAATTAACGAGATAAATCTGCAAATTTACTTAAAACAAATCCAGATATTGCTGATTCGGAGTGTCGATGGTGGTATAAATATTGGACGATTACTTATTATATTTAATTGAATTATAGTTTTATAGAATATAATTAATGAACATTAATCCAAGCGTCTCCGCTACTTTCTGAATTGGGCCGTCAGGCGACATCGGATGAAGAGGTCTTGTTACATGATGATGATCATTCCGGAATAGTTCATATTTTTGGGTTTTCAATGAACTACTCAAACAGTTTTTTAAATAAGAACTATTAGATATATTACAAATAATTAAGGTAAAAAAATCTGTAGCATATTTAAAGCCAAGGAGATAAAAAAATTACAAGAAAAGGAACTCTCTAAAAAAACACAAAAGAATAGTATACGATGAAGTACTTTTATGCAAGGTAACTACTGTATAATGTGCCAATTTAATGATTGCATCACTTACTAATGGTATTAGACAAAGAGCAAATAACTCTTAATTAAAATATAAAAATTTTAATCAACTTAATTGGATTTTGTGCCTATTTAATTGTTACTGTCGGGCTATGAAAATGGAGGACTGCCGTGTGGTTGCAATAAATGAATTAATTAACTCTTTGATTGACCGCAAATTACACACTCCATTTATTTTCTTCACAGCTGGCATTCCTAGTAGAAAATGATTATCTGATTGGCTGTCTAATTGTGTATGTATATTATAAAACATACTGTGAAACATTTTATTCTATTTTTTGGGTTTTGGTTTCAACGCTACTGGCGATTCGATCAGTCACAGTAAAATTTCATTACATTAGGTGAAATAAGTTAATTTTAAAGAAATTAAATTTAGTTTATTATTTATAAGGTACAGCAATAACCACTTCAAAATTGTCATTCTCTGAATAACAGACACCCACCCATAACATATGTACATACAAAATAACATTATATTCCTGCTATTGAACAAACAGAATTGTGCAATTGTGCGTGGGTTAATGAATTGCTTTGGGTTATCCTTTTTTTATGTTTGCTAGTTGGCAAAGTGGCAAACGGACCACCTGGTGTTAGGTGGCTACCGTCGCCCATGGATATCTGCAAGTTCTGCAACACTAAGGGAGTCGATGCGTTGCCTACCTCGTTGAGATTTAGGTATCTCTGTTCACGCGCTTTTTGAAGAGGCACATTATAGCGCTCTGGGTAAAACTGCGGGAGGGAGTTCATTCCTTATCATTATTTCTCCTTTCCTTCTCATTTCTTATCGTCCTTAGAATTATTTTGTAATTTA
Organism: Dendrolimus punctatus; assembly: GCA_012273795.1. Lineage (NCBI taxonomy): Eukaryota > Metazoa > Arthropoda > Insecta > Lepidoptera > Lasiocampidae > Dendrolimus > Dendrolimus punctatus. Next base: position 5,744,319 of record CM022537.1, read on the forward strand.
TATTTCAAATTAGTTAAATTGAAATGATTTTAATAATAAAATCAAGCTATAAACATCCCACTCACGGGCTCCGCCCTCACCATTTAAAAAAAAACACATGCCGTACCCTACACGCTTCTCCAGCCAGATTATCGAATTTAATACAGCAATCTCGACGTGCAGGTTTCCTCAGAATGTTTCCCTTTATACTCACCAGGTAGAAATTGCACTAACACTTATGTAAAGCTAAATAACTAGGCGGTGCATGCTTCCCAGTCAGGATACGAACCTCCTTTGTTGGAATGAGACGAATGGTTTAGTTACTAAGAGATCGAGCCCAAGAAACAATTATATTTAAATTTAAATAAATAAAGAAATATTACTAAAAATATTTTTTTCTTTGCTATTCCAAGAATTTAAAAATTAAAGACAGCCATAAAGTGGCGACCATTTTTCACAATTGTCGGTCAAATGACGGACGTCTATTGTAATGGTAAGGAGACATTTGTCAAATGAATTGAATATGTAAAGTACGGCGACAACAATCAGGTGGCAGCGACAAATAACTGCTTCAGTGTTACAACAAACCGGTATGGACTTTTAAGAACAAAAAGTGTGTATAGCAAAAAATATTCTATTTGTTTAATTTCACAACAAAAAGATAACCTTTCTGATAACAGGCACATTATAAATGTTCATAATAGGCCACAGTAGGTGTCATGCAATAAAAAGACGCATGGTCCCACGCCAATACTGCTCCACACTGGTCATAATTTCAAACAAGTGGGGGCGTAATATCGTAAGTCTATACTTCTATACTATGTACGTATACTAATACTCCCGTTTTATGGATCAAGGTTAATTGATAACGCAAATTTATTCAAAAGTAAATAATTTTTTGTTACATTTACCACGTGCGGTAAAGGAAAACAGCGTAAGGAAGATGCTATGACATCTGCCATTATGTCTTGGATATGCGTGGTGGATACTCTGCCTGTTCCTGTAATGCTTCTCCATTTCATTAATCTCCTCTTGAGACCAGTAGTGGTATTTTTGATCTATATTTGTTGTTCTCGCATAAGCATCGAATTACTTTCGGAAATAGGCCCATTTTCTGAATGAAATGTAAGCTATAGACTACTTCGTCTTTTTGAGGAAGAACCCAAACTAACATAAAATTTTGACGACAATTAGCTAACATCATTCGTATAGACTTGCATATCCGAAACCTGTGGAAAATTTATTTACTTTCCGGAATAAAAAATATTATATTATTACGCCCAATATTAAAATTATAATACATCCAATTTTATAATAATCAGCGTGTTCCCAAAGCCGTACAGAACGAGTAAAGGTACGAAACAAACATACAACCATTCAAACAAGGCCACATTCACATTTCTGTATCTGACAAGCATTTTATTGTAACTCCAAATGTGCATTTACAAAATAGTTTTAAGGTATTTTATAGCAACCTTTGAGTTCAAGCTTTTCTAAATGAAATTATAAGTTAATAGTAAAATAATTCTCATACACAGATTTATATATACTTTAGTAGATATAGATGTCTTGATTACACATGATGTAACTGCCATATGAAGTGAGTTTGTTTATAAATCTTATTAACACACGAAGCGAGATACGTGGCAGCAAACCGTATCCAAAGAGACTATAATGACACCTTTTTCTGGTCAAGTTCAAGTTGTTTGCGCAATTGTAAATACTGAACGTAAAGATGGAAGATAAGCGAATATATTACTTTATACATTATTTTTGTTTGGCTTTTAATTAACGTTTAGGCAAATCGGTGATGCGCATGCTTCGACGCAAAACGAAAAGAGAGAGGTGACTAATATTTATTGTTTACCTTATCTAGCTACCAAATCTTAAAAATATAATTAAATGTTGTGCAAACACAAATAATACTCTACAAATCTATGAAATGTATTCCATTTGCGTATAATAAATTCACCATTGGAATTGGTCCCCTTAATCAGAAAACACTATTTAGGGCAATAGGAGAAATATTATATTTTGTTACATATCTATACTAATATTATAAAGAGAAATTATTTGTATTTTTGAATGTTTGTAACGAATAAACTCAAGAAGAACTGGATCGATTTCAAAAACTGTTTCACCATTAATGCTACATTATTGCAGATTAATATAGATTATTGTACGGTTCAACGTACAGCGTTTTGCTGACGCTGCGGCCTGCTCTAGACTACTTTAATATAACAACATCAGTATAAATAATGCTCACAAACACTTTGTGATTGAGTTGCAATGTAGTTGCTATCATGTCGCTACGCGCTGATATTAGTCGTAAGATACGATTTCGACTACCACTAAGTTGAACCCAGGAATCAGCATCAAAGTGCTTATAGTACGACAATAAATCCCTGAAAGCAACAAGCTGTATTTTCTTCACTGTACTATAAGAAAGCACCAACTACACAGCCAGCATCCACCACTACAAACAAACAAGAAAAGTGTACAAACTGCACAGTTATATTTATGACTAGAAAAAAAATAGGGATACCTACTAAAACTTAAATATTGTAACCCAAAGTGTAAAAAAATAATGTTTGAGTAGACAATTAGACCCGGTGGCACTAGATTCGGGGTCTAGACTTTATTTTTCACTACAGGACAACATCTGCCGGAACCGCTAGTAATATTATATGAGCATACAGATAGATAGATTGTGCATATTACCATTCTGCGTTTTTGTATGCGTAAGTTCCTAGAAAAATGATGGCTGAAAGATAAATATTGTTTAGACACGTGATAATTTTTAGTTTCATTAATACACATGTTTCTCAACAATACAATATCTTTCCTGTATAACAATCTACATTAAAAGAGTATGACACTTCATTCGTTGAGTGTACTAATACTTCAATTAAGGGCAATACTGCAGCCGGCTCGTATGCTACGTGAGCGATTGATGCAACAACCCCATTTTGCAGGCAATTGCTATTATCAATGGCAATTACACTGTTAAGCTAATGCAAAGTACCAGAAAACTTCGTTAAAAATTTTACAGCAATTAAGTAGAAATGTTAAGAGTATAAGTGTATAATTAACCATGAACATCGGAAACTGGTCTCAAAATTCCTTTGTTTTCTACATAGTACATAATAAATTATATAACTTCTTCGTTCATTTTATCTAAGAAGTTCTTTGTTTACAAATAAACCTGTAACTGAAGGTTACGCGTATTAAAGTTCAACTAAAGTGAACAAAATCGTCGTGGTAGCTCAGTGTCCCTTACAAGTAGCGTAGGTTCGAATACTGGATGAGTGCATGTATGTTTAGGTAGTTTTCTAGATTGAGTATGCTTATAATTACTACGTGAAACATATGTGTGCAACCAGCTAATTAATTTGACAGGCATGGCGGGTATACATTTCTGAGAATGGGACCTTTGTGCGCTGGTATTATCATTTGTAGAATATAAAAAATAATTATTGTTTTCAGGTGTGATTTTTATTTTATTTTAATGGGGCGTTCCGCCAGCTTATCAGTGGTGTCACGATAACAGAATGACACATAAAAGTGGTTGGATATATATCAAAATTAAAATAACCTATAACCGTTACAATCTAGATTTAAAACAGGATATTTAGTAATGCCTAATTGAATACGTAACAAGAAAATGTCCTAAGCGCGAATGACATGGTAAAGGTTGAACAATAATAAACTGACCGAGTTGGCAAAGACTAGTGCCGCTATCTCTCGTCAATTTAGTACTTAGTCCAAAAACAACAACGGGACTAGAGAAGTCTTCATTGATCAACAATCGTAATATTTTTTATAATTTTATTACCTTATTAGAAAGTGAACATATTCCGTAACTAGAACCACAGCAGTACGGAATAATTATATTAAAACACTTGAGGGAATGAATATAACGTTATGAGTCATCAAAATGCAAACAAAGATGTTTAAAGTTAAAACCTTATAAAACCACCCCAACAAACTTGAAACTAATTTATATACGCTCCGAAAAAGAATACGAAACAACATCGATGGTAATTTTGGCATTTTTAACCAAAATGAAGAATTAAAAAGTTCTTGACAGTTATCCAAAAGAACGAATCATAAGTCATGGCACTAACAGAACTTTTATTTATGACCGATACTTATTGGGATTTACAAGATTTATAGGCCATTGTTTTATTGATTACAATGTTAATGATGATATTAATGTATTTGAAAACATGATGATCGATATATGTGACATAATATCATCTGTGTAAGGTTTTCAATCAAATCTGTAACAGATATACTGTCGTATCGAATTAGGTCGATTTGAAGATAAACTATTTTAGGAATCAACCATAATAAGAATCACAAACCACACAAGTATATTTTTCAATAGTAAATTTGCTTAGAATAGCAGATTTGTTAGCGAAGAGTAATAGCAGCCCTTAAGAATGTACCCCATTCGACTGTTATGTTGATGTTCTAGTATACAGGTTTACATAAGATCTAAATGAGGTAGCCAAACAAAAGGAACTTGAAATGTAACTGTAAGTTGCTGGAATTTACAAATACGATTTGGTAAGTATTCTTGGTTCTTTTTTTCTAAGAAATCTTTAGCTCAACCTTTGCGTATATCTAGATAAATGCACTTATAGGTCATACACGTTATAATTTACACATTATTTTTTCATCCTTTCAAAATATTTTTTTAAATGAAAGAAGATATATTTATTAAGGTGTTTATTATTTTAATATCTAGGCGCACGAAATATCTCTATTTGTTTTACACATGGGAGTGCACAATAATTTAATTTTAAAAAACATTTAGTGTCAATATGTAATGCATATAACAGAATTTCAGGGGACATATGAAAACATGTTGTATAAATAACATATTTATAAATCAAGGCACGCTGACTACTACAATATTGCACGGCAATCGACGACGTATCTGGTATCTAAATTGCGAAACATTATTGTGTTAAGTCATTATAATTAATCCAGTATGATGGGTAAGATGCCAAAACCAATTTATTCATAGAGATCGAGCTGTAACTTTCAATTTCGAAACAATTTTGATAGAAAGTAGCGGCTCTTGAATTGCTGTTGAAAATTAAATGAGTATGGAACATGAAATAAGCACTGGTAATGTAATGAAGCAAACGAAAGCAATAATACTACATTGTGAGATTCGAAATATCTACATTATATGGCTTCATCTGAGATAATGTTGCATATATATGCCGTTTCACGCTGATAGGTTTAATGCGTTATTTAAGAGGCGACGTTGTAAATGACGTTAAATATGGATAGATAAAGTATGTATATACACTAGTGTGGCTATGCCTTAACGGCATTATTTATTACAATATTTCACAATAACGCAGATAGCACGCATGAACGCAATAGGAAATTGATAAATTAAAACAGAATCACTAACAAAGTTATTTAAAAATATCTTGATAAATGCAGACTGAAGTATTTGAATGTAAAATGATTTCAATAAAAAAATCATATTCGAAAAACCGAAACAAAAGCAGATATTGAAATTAGGTTTGTGATCTCAAAATGTCCAATAATACTTATTATTCGAGGGTTACCGTTTGAATAATGCTTGAAAAGTCATTCAAAATTGCGAGGTTAACACAAATTTATTGGCGTTTAGGCGAACCCTGACGCTTATGAAAAATACATTTCATATAGCTAGGAGTCATAAACAAGTTTAAAATATTGCGTCTTACTGGTGACTTAGAGCGTATGGCTTTATAAATTCCAGTTTATGGAAAATATTTCAACTGAATAATAAAAACTGTTTCTGTTGGACATTGTCAAGATATAAAGGCAAGATTCCATTCGTATGCGGCACTGTGATGCACAGTATGCGACAAAAATGTTACTCTTGGTGAAGTCGCGTGAGAACAAAACGGGTGTTTACTCTATTGCAATGTTCGCGCACAGCCACGAACTTTTGTTCGCGTACTCGTTGGGGCAACAGAATCATGATAGTGTACACGCCCAAGCGCACACATTTTTGCTTCAGCTGCCGGATTGAAAGCACTATTTTGTTCGCGAACATTATAAGCTAAATTAATTCAACATTATTGCATTACGTTCTAGCTTAATGCTAAATCTATGTAATTTATATGTGGTCGAAACTTATCCAATAATGTGGGAATCATTATAAGTTTAAGAATAGAAATGAAAAGCGTGTTGCATCCCAAGAGTTGGTTGTGGTTTTCAAGTATGTCAGCAATGAGATATCGAGGATAAGGAAAATGCAAATTCATTGGATTCTACTATTTTCGAAATTGTAATACGTATCTTCTTCCGTCCATGTTAACGATTAAACTAGCAGAGCGCACACAAGGAGAACATATTCGCGCACAATTATGCTGCGCTCCATATTTACAAATATTACGCACAGTATTGCTGGTGACCATAGGCGAAATTGTATCTGCAGCTCAATACTTCCTGAATTCCTGAAGTTGTACATAAAAGGTTGGTGAATAAATATGTTGACCACGAATTTGGTGGAATCGTGACTAAGACAAAAGATATTCATAATAATTAATACTAAAAAAATATTATTGTTGAAATTAATCTAATACCTAATAGTCCAACCCATCTGCTACATTTTAAAGAGAAAAAGAATTAAACCAAGATTATAAACAAGATGAGCTTGAGGAGTAAGCAAGACTAGTGTTAAAATGTGTAATGTCTATTCTTTCGTGAGAAACAGTTGCTGATATATACGCACGAAATCAAATCAAATGATAAATGCAAAAACATTGCCCTTTCAACGTCTTGAGTAAATGCATACCGAATATGGTAAAAAAAAGATTCATTAACATAAGTAACTATAACGAATTTATTACAGAATCAAGAGTGATCTTTTTCTTTTGTTAATAAAAGCCAATATGTAAATATTGCAAATTAAGACGTAAAAATATATTTGAAGTAGATATTAATATAGTTCTTATTAACATATCAATGCTAATAAATACTGTTTTGGTAACTAATCAAAACAATGTCTGATCATCACAGACGAAAATTATTATTAGAAAAGATGACATCAACTGTGTAGAATATACGCGTTATCTTATCATGAAAGGATTCTGGGACAAGCCCTTTAGTTGTTTCACTGTCCGTGTCGTTTGCACAAGTCCGCAGGTTAAACACGGTGAATCAGCAATGTTGCCTCATATTCTTGGTATGGATAAATGAACTGAAGGGGCCTTCAATAACAACTGTGTACATAAAAACAATTGTCGGCGATGCTGCTGTTTACATAATGTCTCAACTAAGGGGGAAAGAATTAACTAGTGAATCTATACAATTTCAGCAGCCAAATTAATTTGTGTTTGCAATAAACAGACTACAACATTTTCACGTTTCTGGTCATTTGTAAAGTAAACGTGTTGTAATTTCCTATGTCGCCTTGAACTTGAGTGCCTACGTCTCGCTTCTCGAACTAACGCCGGCTGACGTAAGTGTTCTGTCAATATCCCTCCTCCTCCTCCCTCCTCCTCCCCCTCCTCCTCCTCCTCCTCCTCCTCCTCTTCCTCCTCCTCCTCCTCCTCCCCCTCCTCCTCCTCCCTCCCTCCTCCTCCTCCCTCCTCCTCCCCTCCTCCTCTCCTCCTCCTCCTCCTCCTCCTCCCCCTCCTCCTCCTCCCTCCCTCCTCCTCCTCCCCCCTCCTGCTCCTCCTCCTCCTCCTCCTCCCCCTCCTCCTCTCCTCATCCTCCTCCTCCTCCCCCCTCCTCCTCCTCCTCCTCCCCCTCCTCCTCCTCCTCCTCCTCCCCACCCTCCTCCACCCCTCCTCTCGGGCTCAGCGGCGTCGCATACGATGCGCTCTTGCGCGTCGTGCTCGACGCTGTTGCGCCATTAATCGACGCGAGGTTGGCCGCCATCGAGGACCGGCTGAACCCCGCGCCGACCCTCCGCCCGCCGCTTGCGGCGGACCGAGGTAAGGCGCCGGCGCCCAGACCGGCTCCTCGCGCGGCCGTCGCGCACGCGGCCACCGCGGTGGCCACCGGACGGCCAAGACCGGCCACGGCTGCCGCCGCCGTCCGTCGGGGTATGGGGGAAGCGAGTACCCCGGCCCCGATGGAAGTGGTGGTGGCGGCCCCGGCCGCAGGGGTGGCGGGCTCCCCACAGCCGCCGCCCCCGAAACAAAAAAAGAAACACAGGGGAGGTGTGAGACGGACGCTCAGGAGGAAGCGGAGGGCGGAACGCGCCGCCGCCGCTGCCGCCCCTGTGGCCTCCGTCTCGGCCCCCACCCCTGTGACACCGGCTCCCAGGCGTCGGGCGGCGCCCGCGGCCGCGACACCGGTCGTCGCGGCCCCCGCCCCCCGCCCTCGAGTCGCCGTCGCCGTCGCGCCACCGCCGGCGCCCGTGGCCCCCGCCCCCACCCCCGCTCCCGAGGGGGGGGCGTGGACCACGGTCGTCGGGCGGAAAAGGGGTAAGGGGGCGAGGGCCAACGGGCCCCCTCCCCCCCCCAGGCACAAGCTGCTGCCCCTTCGACGGGAAGGAGGCAGCAACCGCGTAGGCAGGCTCCGAAGCCTGCCGCCGTCTACCGCGAGCCGAGTACGGCGGCAGTCGTCATCAAGCTGCTGCCGGACGCGGTCGCGAAGGGTGTCGGCTACCGCGACGTCTTTGCTAAGGCGAAGGCTTCGGGGGTGGTCGACATCACCGCCATGGGTCTCCGTGAGGGGCTGAAGGTGGTGCGGACCGCCAAGGATGGGCGCCTCCTCCAGTTCCAACCGGGACCGGAGGGCGCCGCCAAGGCGGATCGCGTCGCTGAGGCTCTTCGCGGGCCCTTGCAGGGTTGGCCGAGGTCATCCGCCCAGTAAAGCGTGGGGAGCTTTACATATCTGGGCTGGATGACTCGGTCACTATCGATGGGTTGCGCGACGCGGTCGTGTGCGCCAGCGGATGCAGGCGCGACGACGTGCTCGCGAAGCACATCGGTGCCGGACCGGGCGGCCTGGGCGCAACATACGTGTTGTGCCCGGTCGCTGCCGCCAAGACCATCGCCGAACTGGGCTACCTCGTGGTGGGCTTCACTTCGGCGAGGGTCGAGGCAATGGAGGCTAGACCGATACGTTGTTACCGCTGTTTCAACGTCGGTCATAGCGCCCAACAGTGCCCGGACACGTGCCCGGACCGGTCCAAACTGTGCCTCCGCTGCGGTAAAAGCGGACACAGGATTCCGGACTGTAAGGCACGAAAACCCCACTGCGTGGCGTGCGCGGCGGGGGGCCTTAACGCTGCCCATCCTACGTTAGCGAGGTTCTGCCTACCTCCCTTCGTAAAGGGCAAATTCGTCCACTCGCGGACGAGACGAGGTGCGGCTGCAACTGCGGCGACGGCTGTGCAGGCAATGGACACCTCCAATGCCTAGTACACCCGCTACAGCGTTTTTTCAGGCCAACGTAAACCACTCCCCCACCGCCCAGGACTTGTGCCTGCAGGCGATGGCGGAGTGGCGAGCGAACTTGGCCGTTATCAGCGAGCCGTATTACGTTCCCCCCGCCGGCAACTGGGTTGGCGATCTTGACGACACGGTAGCGGTGGTGGCCAGGGCCGGATCTGGTACACCGCTTACGTGTCTCGAAAGAGGAAAGGGCTATGCGGTGGCGGAAAGCGGGAGTATCGTCGTCATCGGCGTTTACTTCTCGCGAAACCGCCCTCTGGCGGAGTTCGAGCTTCACTTGGACGCCGTCGGGGCTGCCGTTCGCAGATTGTCACCCAAAGCGACTTTCGTGATGGGCGACTTTAATGCGAAGCACCAATCCTGGGGAAACGTCATCACGGACCCTAGGGGTCGGGCAGTTGAGGATTGGGCTCTTCAAGCCGGCCTCACAATATTGAACCAGGGGTCGGTCCAGACCTGCGTACGCGCACGGGGTGGATCGATCATCGACCTGTCATTCGCCACTCATGCGGCCGCCCGCAGAGTGACCGGATGGAGGGTGCTGGAGGAGGTGGAGTCGCTCTCTGATCATCGGTATATCAGATTTGAGCTAACGACCCCCTCCTCCGGTCCGAGCCCTGTTCAACGACGCCCCCCTCTCCTCCCGCGTTGGGCCCTTACCAAGCTCGATCCGGAGCAGGCCGAGGAGTGGGCATGTACGGAAAGCTGGGCCTACCCAGCCGATTTCGCGAATTTGGACACGCAGGCAGAGCACATGCGCAAGACCCTGACGAGGGTTTGCGACGCTGCGATGCCACGCGTCTCCAAACGGCAGCCTTCGTGCAGGCAGGCGGTCCACTGGTGGACCGAGGAGCTCGGCGAGATGCGAAAGGCAGTTCGCATCATCAGCCGCAGGCTCAAACGCTGCAGGGCGCGCCGTCCTCCGGACTATGTCGCGGAAAATGGACTCGTGGGAGAGTTTAGGGAGGCCAGAAAGGCCCTTTCGATTGCGATATTGCAGTCGAAAGCCCGGGCTCGGGCCGAGCTCCTCGAGACGCTCGATCGGGACCCTTGGGGGCGTCCGTACCGTGGGGCCCGCAACAAGTTGCGGCCTTGCACTTCCACGGCTACGGAAACGCTCGAACCCGAGGTGCTCCGTTCGGTGATCGATGGGCTCTTCCCGGATCCGGGGAACTTCACTCCCCCCAGTATGGGTCCACCCATTCCCGACACCCCCACGGACGAGGAGCCTCACTCCATCTCCGAGGGGGAACTCGACGTTGCCCTGGACCGGCTCCGGGGCAGGAAGACGGCTCCGGGACCCGACGGGGTCCCCGGTCGCCTCCTCTTCCTGGCTGCAAAACATCTACGCAGCCAGCTGCGGGACCTCTTCGAAGCCTGTATTCGCGCAGGTAGGTTCCCGTCGCAATGGAAGGAGGGGCGTCTGTGCCTTCTTCCCAAGGGAGGTACGAAGCCTCCCGACGATCCGTCCGCCTACAGGCCCATAGTGCTGCTGAACGAGGTCGCCAAGGTCTTCGAGAAGATCTTGGCGGAGCGGCTCGTGAAGCATCTAGACACCGTGGAGCCGGGGCTATCAGATACGCAGTTCGGGTTTCGGAGGAGGCGGTCCACGATGGACGCCTTCGAGACGCTGCGAACGGTGACGGACGAAGCTGTCCAAGCGAAGGACGTCGTTCTTGCGGTGTCGCTAGACATAGCGAACGCCTTTAACAGCCTCCCTCATGAGACGATCAGGGAGGGGCTCCGTGCACACGGAGTCCCCCCGTACCTCACGAGGCTGTTAGGCGAGTACCTGCGGGATCGACACATCCTTTGGGAGGGCGGTGAGTCCGTCAATCACGAGTTAGGTCGGCGACGTGTCGCGTGCGGCGTTCCACAGGGGTCGGTCCTCGGGCCGATCCTTTGGAACGTAGGCTATGACTGGATCCTTCGGGTGACGGTCAGGCCCGGGGTAGGGCTGATCTGCTTTGCGGACGACACCCTACTCACGGCACGCGCCGCGTCATTCGCGGAGTCCGTGGACGTCGCCAACGACGGGTTGGCGATAGTCGTAGATAGAATAGCTAGGCTGGGCTTGAGGGTCTCCCCCGCGAAAACGGAGGCCATCATGTTCCATAGGAAGTTTCGTAATCCACCCCCGGATCTGTCCGTTACAGTCCAGGGGGTGGCGATCAGAGTAGGGCCCACGATGAAATATCTTGGGCTAGTCTTAGACGGGAAATGGCTGTTCAAAGCGCATTTTGAGCAGTTAGTTCCCAAACTCGTGAGTTCCGCGGGCGCACTCTCAAGGCTTCTTCCCAACGTGGGGGGGCCGGGGGGTGCGACGCGGAAACTATATTCTGGCATCCTGAGGAGTATGGCCCTTTACGGTGCCCCCGTCTGGTTCGAGTCGCTTCACCGCCACAATCGAACCCTGCTGCACCGGGCGCAGCGGGTTCTGGCCGTGAGAACCATACGTGGGTATCGTACAGTGTCTTGGACGGCGGCGACACTCTTGGCAGGCGAGCTGCCCTGGCCTCTCCAGGCAGACGTCCTGTCCAGGGTTCGTCGTACCCAGCAGGATGCCCTAGTTAGAGGACTGACCTTCTGTCAAGTCGAGATAGAGACGGTCAGGAAGCGGGAAACCGCTTCCTGCCTCGTCGACTGGTCTCGTGACCTCGAACACCCTGCGGCCGGCGGCTTTACGGTGGACGCAATCAGGCCGCAACTGGAGGAATGGGTCAACCGCACTAGCGGCACCCTCACCTTCAGGACGACGCAGATACTGACCGGACACGGTTGTTTCGATCAGTATCTGTTTCGCATTGTGGGCTGCTTGCCTTCTCCGGATTGCCGACAGTGTGGCGCACCCGATACGGCGATTCATACGCTTGTCGAGTGCGCTGCCTGGGCGCCGCAGCGTTTCGAGCTCGAGACAAAGTTAGGAGCCGTCGCATCGCTCGGCGACTTGGTAACGGCCATGTTGCAGAGCGACGACGCCTGGGATGCTGCGGTTTCTTTTTGTGAGGCAGTTATGTCTCTGAAAGAGGCCGCAGAAAGGGATAGGGAGCGAAGTCCTAGGGCGCGTGCTACGGTCTCTTCTCGAGGTCGCCGGCCTTCAGCCGGCACCCGGAGAGGCAGGTACGCGCATTACTTCCCTCCCTGAGTTAGGATCCGGAACGATGGGGGCCCTTAGCTACTAGGAAAACGCAAGGGACTTTACATCTACCCCCGTTCCGTAGTGGAGTGTGTTCTCCCGGGGCACACTTCAGCACTTTATGCGCTGGATTGACTGCTGAGTAACTATGTTCTACATCTCAGTCTTTCCTTCACATCAAAGCGCAGGGCCGCGAAGGGAGGAGGGGTTTTTTAGTGGGTATTGAGGTTGCTCGCCCGTGCGGCATCGCTCGGAGTCTTCCACACTCCTCTGTGTAGTCCATGGCGGACGGAGCGCAAGTAGAGCATACTATTGCTAGCGTTACCGCCCCTTGTGGATTCGTGCCGTTTCCTAGTGACGGCCCAGAGAGTGCGTAAATCGGTCGGCATTTTTCCCCGCCTCAAAAAAAAAAAAAAAAAAAAAAAAAAAAAAAAGTGTTCTGTCAATAAATCAATTTACACAACCTTACTTGAATGTAACCGCCTCCACGATAAACAGATAATAACAAGCGTGATATGAATAATAAAATGTAATAATTAAAAGAGATGCTGTTAATTATGCATTAAAGATTACATAAATGACGACATGAATCGTCAACAATGGCACGCCACTTTATCACTTTCTGTCAAAAAGTATCGGTAAATGGATGATTTGTTTATGTTTTCATATTATTATTTTTTATTCTTAGATTAGGATTTGTGGTTTTTCAATTTAGCGCGGAGTTTGAGTTGCATCGGTCATTCAAATTAAATACAGTGCTGTTTTTAGTTTGATCATATCTAGTGTTTATTGTGAAT